>CM017442.1:49431571-49629989 GCA_007726485.1 Eragrostis curvula | reverse complement strand
CGGGCAGAGAACCCACCAGAGTCGCGCGTAGTCGGGGATTGCCGGAGAGAGGTCGACGACGGCAATGAACGGCGTCATCGGACTCAAGTTTCGCGACAGGAGTGGCAGCAGAGGAGGAGGAACGGCGTCGGGATCCTGTTTTGCTCGTCGGCGTCGTCCAGGGAGGCGTCCGCGTGCGTTTCTTCTGAGCTTGGGCGGCGACGCCAATTGTGACGGCGGCGGCGGTGCGATGCGAAGGCGGGAGGCGGCGGCCAGGTGAGGCAAACGAGACACGGGAGGCTAGGTTCCGATTTATAGGGCACAACGCCCTAGGGTGGGCCCGGGGCGCGCAACGTCAAGGGAGGCGGAGCGGCGGCGGCGGCGTACGGGCGGTGGCGGCGGCGGCGGCGTACGGGCGGGTGGCGGCGCCGGTTAAGATTGGGCGCGGGCTCGCTGGGCCAGGTGGGTCGGGGTGGGCTGCGCGCGGGCGAGTTGGGCTGCGGAGGGAGGAGAGGGCCGGCCCAAGAGAGAGAAAGAAAAGGAAAAGGAAAAGGAAGCTGGGCCGGGAAGATTTGGCCCAACTCGGCTGAGGTTTTGTTTCTTCATTTTCTAACTTTATTTCCTGGACTAAAAGAAATCGATTTCTACACGCATTTTTAAATACAATTTCTCACTCAAATAAAATCCTAATGCAATTCAGCATGAAAGCTATAAAAATTATATATAACTATATTAATTAATTTAATTCAGAAAATAGCTCTTTTGCCTAATAAAAATGTTAAGAACCCAAATAAATCTAATTAAATTTTAATCTATTTGAAAATATTTTAGATTTAGTGAAATTTGAGTCACACTTCAAAATTTGAAATTTTGGGTTGTGACAATTATCATACTCCTACGTAATAAATATAGTCTCCTTCAAGTGACAGCTTAGCACCACTGTAAAACAGAAACATGCTGAATCTGTTGTACCATAGATTAACGTTAGGAAGAATGAATCATGATGTCTTTTTTTTTTAGCAACATGAACAACGAATGTGTGGGTGTGTTATTTTGATCAAGGCAGGCTTTATAGATATCTTTTCTTTTTTTTGAGAGAGAGTAGGCTTTATTGATATCTGGTAACATTTACATGCTCATCATGTTTCAAGTGGGCTGATAATGAGCTCGATTAGGGCTTTCCGCCTTCTGTTCAGCTACTTGGCCCAATTTGTTTCTTGTCATTTTGCCTCACTTCTTCGATCTAGCACTGGACACAAAACCCGAAACCCAAAGACCGAACCCGAAAAACCAAAAAACCGATGCCGAAAATGTTTTTTCGGGTTGCAAGTCTGAAAACCCGAATATATTTCGGGATAATCGGGTTTTCATCCCCGGTATCCGAAACACCCGATCTACCCGAAGTTATAGCAGCCCTCCTAAGCTAATTTAAGCCTAGCCCAAAAGGTGAAACTCCCACACCCCACACCAGAGCCCACGAAGGCAAGCAATCAGCACACAAAATCATCCCACGAAGGTAAGGCAAGCAATCACGTCGTGGGAGTTTCTCACCCAAATGGATCCCTATGGCCGTACACGACCTGAACGCTGCCGCCCCCTACGCTCGTTTACTCTCTGATTTTTTACTCAAGAAAGATATAATATCATCACTGAATGAGCAGCCCTCATATTATACACCAAAATTAGCTATTATAAATTTGTTCAAAATATTTGGACCTATTTGTTTATTTTTAGTGAGTATGACAGAACTTATATCTTTGCTTTGTAAAACAACTGCGTGTAAAACATATTTTTTGTCTGAACTCGATGAAATCATTCATTCGACATTCGATATCTCATTATTCTCGAATCAAAACGGTTAGTACTTTGGGCGCACATGGGCTGCTGGCCCCTTTGATTGATGTGATTAAGATGTTTTTCTCATTATTCTGTGTTGTTTTTGGTGAAAAAGTACTTCATGCATACTTTACCTCGTAAACACAATTGGTTCTCCATTCATGCCCATATTGAGCAACCTGGTATACTTGGTGCATTTCTGTCAGACTAAGATGATAATGCATGGTTTGTATCACGTATGTACTGCAGAATTATTTGAAATATTATTGTCGGCGGTGACTTGGTGCACACATAAAAGGTTTTCAGTGAAATGTTTCTGACGATCGAGAGCTTTTGCCTATTTTGTTCCATGTCTGATAGTCACACCTCACTGGACCTTCTGACCTCCCGGTTGGCATGTATATATATCTGCATAATACCAAGTGATATATGACTGAGTCGTACAATCAGGTAATATGATGATGTACGGCACCACATTTCAATCGATTAATTCTTCCTAGATATGTGCAGTTTATAACTTTCTTTAGTAAAAAATCAGTATGAAGTCCAAATTGAAAAGTTTGTCTTTACACCTATGTTTGGGGAATATTCTTGCACATCAACTTAGTGACTGGTACATCGTTGATTTGATGCTGCTGTATATTGGGCGTACTTTTATCTCTTTCTTTTTCCTTGAAGCGTACTAGCTTATTCCTGTGAGCAACATTATCATTGGCTGTCCTATATGTGTGTCTCCATATCTTACCGTTTCTTTAAGGAAACAAGCCAGCTGAACGTTGGACGATCTATCCAGCGTCTAGTGTGCCATGCTTGCTCCGACTGAACCTCACAAAGACAAAAACCACTCCAAATATCGTATGCATGGTGTTTTCCCCCTTCCTGTCACGTCAAACTTGACGTTAACAACTGATCACAAGCTTTCAGTGAACCTATTTGGTCAGGAAAGTCAGGCCCGGCGCATATATAAATATACTCCATCCAACTGATGTGTGGATCTTCCAATTAAGTTCGAGCATAGAGCATCCAGCTCTAGTGTCGTTGCGCATGGAGTACTCTGCTCAGAGTGCTCCACCGCAAGTGGCGGCGGCGGCGGCGGAGCTGTCAGTGACGTTGGCGCCGGCTGACAACGGTGGCGAGGACGACGGCGGCAAGCGCAGGTACGCGTGCCTTTTCTGCGACCAGACGTTCCTCAAGTCGCAGGCGCTCGGTGGCCACCAGAACGCTCACAAGAAGGAGCGGAGTGCCTGGAACCCCTTCGTCTACATCGACCTTGCCACCATGCCCATCGCCGTGCTGTCGTCTCAAGGCGTGCGCGCCGAGACTGCAGGTGACTACGACGGGCATGGCCGCGACGGCGAGCCAATCTTTCGAGCCAAAATGCAGCAACGACAACGCGCCGTGCTTTTCACTCCGGCGAGCATTAGCCAGGAGATGCCGAGCGTGGCCGCTGATGGCACCGTCGACATGCTCAACTGGGCCAGGGCGGCCTCGCATCCAGTGGCCGCCTCTGACAGCATCACGCTCGCCACGCCGCGTTCCGGCAAGGAGCTCGACCTCGAGTTGAGACTCTAGATATGCGCGCGTCGATCTAGCACGCACCGTGTCACCCGAGCTAGTCACCTTTGGAGTTGGGTTCTTGGCACACTATTTCTCAGTTACCAAAGCCCAGTCCATCGATGTGTCAAGACTGCAATATCATCTTACCAGAAAGCACTTCTGTAAAAAGTACTAGTAATTTTGCAGCTTTGAGTTGTACTATATGAAAGAAGGTATATATATATACACTACAATATTATATACTCCACGTTTGCGCTGCAGCTTTTAGCCGTGTGTACAGCCCTTTCTTGGGTGCCTGATGATTAACCAATCCTATATTTACAGACCACATTTTAGGCACAGCCAACACAGCCTTTTTTCTAAAGAAGCCACAGTCACATCCCTACCAAAGATGCCCTTAGAGAAGCAACATAGGATTCAAAAGAAAAGGAAGAAGTGATGGACTCTGATAATTAAACAATTTAAGATGGTTCGCACTTTGTTAATTTCACAAATTCTAGAAGCGGAACCTTTCTAACTTTTTTACTACTAATTTGCTCGGTGGAAAATAAAATTGTAGGGAACTTAATAGAATTGTTTCAAGTATCATTGCAAATTAACAAATGATACAGAAGAATCATTAAAAATATTTTCGGAATCAATATCCTCTCCTGGTGCCTCAACCTGTTGCTATATTCAAATAAAATCCTAATGCAATTTTTAAATACAATTTATCACTCAAATAAAATCCTAATGCAATTCAGCATGAATGCTATAAAAATTATATATACCTATATTAATTAATTTAATTTAGAAAAAAGCTCTTTTGCCTAATAAAAATGTTAAGAACCCAAATAAATCTAATTAAATTTTAATCTATTTGAAAAATATTTTAGATTTAGTGAAATTTGAGTCACATTCCAAAATTTGAAATTTTGGGGTGTGACAATTATCATACTCCTACGTAATAAATATAGTCTCCTTCAAGTGACAGCTCAGCACCACTGTAAAACAGAAAACATGCTGAATCTGTTGTACAATAGATTAACGTTAGGGAAGAATGAATCATGATGTCTTTTTTTTTTAGCAACATGAACAACGAATGTGTGGGGGTGTTATTTTGATCAAGGCAGGCTTTATATATTTCTTTTTTGTTTTTGAGAGAGAGTACTCTATGGAGTATACATGAGGACTACTCTATGGAGTGACTCCTACACACATGAGGTAAGAGGCAAGGTAAGTATATCAAGTGTTCTTCCATGTATCCTATAACTTGACACGCTCTTGATCATCATGATTAGTCTTGTCTTATATCCTATGCCATAATGATCTTGTCTCTTATATGATGATGCCTTGTATGTGCTTATTCATGTATACTATATCTTGTCATCATGTTGGCATGTCATGTGATGTTGCTTACATATCATTCACCATTCATCATGTAGATTGCCTTCATATTCCTATATCATGATGAGGTTATTGTGCTAGTTTTAGTTACATATCTTATGCACATCATATGATGTTTCGATCGAGTTGTCTTTTATGGCAACGAGATGATTGTGACTAACATCTTTGGATGAATTAGGAAAGGTTTTCATATGGTCACATGATCGGAAGAATCGGGTGAGCAACAACTTATCATCTATCTACGTCCCGGTGATTGGTTGCCTCAATGATGGAAGACGACAAGGATCACTGGACTTGATGGAGGTCGCAGTTGAAGGAGATGGATCCAAGGCCAAGGACATTCTAGAACCAAGCAAGTGTTCGCTTGGTGTAGATGTAGGCTTGAGTCCATAGGAAAAGCCGGACTATTAAGGGGGATTGAGTCGTTTGTCTTAGGTCACACTAGTGGTAGAGGTGAGTGTATGCTCATTGGGTCTCTCAGGCAGTAGGGTGAAAGAAGAGAAGTGGAGGAACCAAGGGTGATGAAGTTGGAATGATAAATCAAGAGAAGATTAAGTTTCAGCTTCAGAAATAGAGACCGTATGATACAATCAAAGAGACCGTATGGTAACCTCTAAAAGGAAATCTGGATAGACAAGGAATCTGGACATAAAAGGATATGTTCTAGATAGAAGGAAAAATGAAGACCGCACCATAAGGAACGGAGACCGTACCATGAGACTGTATGGTACAGTTCCTACAAGGAATCTGGACAGAGAAGGATGTGTTCTAGATAGAAGGAAAAATGGAGACCGTACCATGAGACCGTATGGTACTATCTTTGTACAACGGCTAGTTTATGGTTGGTGAAAGAGACCGTACCATGAGAGATGGAGACCGTACCATGAGAAATGGAGATTGTACCATGGACCATAGGGTACAGTTCTCATATTGGCAGACTATTTTGGCAACGGCTACTTTATTGATGGAGGCCTATAAATAGTTAGTTGCTTGGCCCTTTGAGGTGCGTTTGGTCATTATTACCAATGGGGAAACACAAGGGGAGAGTGGGAGACAAGAGGATGCAAGGGAGGCACTTGGGGAAGATTTGGAGAGGAAATCTTAGTGCTTGAGAGGGTTGAGAGCATCCATGTACCTCTAGGACTAGTGTGGTCATAGGGAGGCGGTCTTGGTTTGTTACCCTTGGTCTATGGCAAGGACTAGACCGGTTAGGCATTGATGTTGAGCTATCCAAAGAGAGTGTGGAAGCCAACACAAGTTTGTACACGGTCTTGGAGCTTCCTGTGCAAAAGAAGCATCACGTGCGGATCAATTACCCTCGGAATAGTACCCGGAGATGCCGGCAGGATATGCCCGTGACTTCAATCAAGGAGCAGTGGTCGGTTCCAAATAAGAGAGCATTTCTATGTGCGGCGAGGTGAAGCCCATGACTTCACTTAGAGGGTGAAGCGTGCTCTTGGGAACAACATCGGCTCGAGGAGTGGAGTATGTGCTCTAGAGGGGATCGACATCAAGCGGAGGGATAGGGTCGAGACTCTGGCAAGAGTGACCCAACGTGGACTAGGGGGAGGTGCCATCCTCCCGATACCACGAGAAAAATCGATGAGCAATCTCTTACTCTTACTCTCTACTACTTGCACTTGTTATCATGTTTATCCTATATGCTTGTAGTAGATATTGTGCTTATCTCATATGTTTGCTTAGCGATTGTTTTCGTGTGCTAGCTCCTCATTATATCTAGTGATACATACTTTTTTTATATATGCTTGTACTTATTTGTGATAGCTCACACTTGCTTGATATCCATAGTGATCTTGTTATGCTTATGTTGTTATACCTTGTTATCATGATCACTAACTTGAACTTCCCCTTTTGTACTTATGCATGCTAGCTTGTTGAGTTTCTCTATGTGCTCCCTATATGCATGCTAGATTGCTTGATCGATGTTATCTTATACTCTAGCATGTGTAGGACTTGTTGAGTTTATCTTGTATCTGTTCCTATATGCTAGGTTGTTCTTATATGCTTATGTATACCTTGCTCCTAGTGTGACACCCCGTGTCGCTCAAGCTCAGTAGCACAAACATCGCAAAAGCAAACTGAACTCAAATGCAAATCAAGTTCAAATTCGAAATCAAATAATCAAACTAATATCAAATCGAGGTTTGTGAAGGGACTCAATTTTTTTTCAGTAACAACTTGACCCAAACAAAAATGATCTGGATAACCCACATGAAATCAGAATTTTGGGGATTTTGTCACGAATTTTAAAATTCGTTTGAATGCCCAAATAAATCCTTAAATATTAGAAAGTACCCAACTTTGACCAGCTGCAGTTAAAAATTCACTAGGAGTCCAGATGTGCATGTTGGCGAGATTGAAGTACTTTTCAAGAGCTTTTCAAATTAGTGAATTTTGGAGCTCATTTGCTGCTTCAATTAGTGTGCACCAAAGTCTGGGAAATCTGTTGGCCAGAAATTCGTAGAAAAAGAAAAGATGTTGCGCCAGACCCACTTGTCATTGGCACTGCTGGTCATCTCCCTCCTCTCCATTGGGCACCGTGGACGGCGCCTTGCCGCACTCCCCTCCCCGATATCTCTGCCGCGGGGCGCCCCTCCCATTCTTCTATCCTCCTTCACGCTTGGCCAGAAGCTCACCGCCCCGCCTCTCTTTCTTCCCCACAACCCGGCCGCACAGCCGCGACCACTCGCCTTTGTGCACGAGCTCACCGTCCGTCGCCGTCGCTTGGTTCCCAGCCGAGCCACCCCAGTCCAGACCTCGCCTCGACGCCCTCCAGATGTTTCCCAGGTCCGTCGACCTCGCCTCTTGCCACGGTGATGGGGATTGAAGACTTCTTCCCCAACTTCGGCCACCCGAGCCCATCCCGCGCCACCATCGATTTCTCTCTCTCTCTGGTGAGTCATTCGCCGATTCGCCGCCCCAGTAGGTGCTCAAGCTCATGGTTCCCGTCCCTCAGTTGTTTTCCTCTGGTTCGACAGATACACGAGACGTATTTCAACTTTTCCCCGCCGCCACCGTGTTCCGTGAGGACCTCGTAGACGAGTTCCTACTTCTGGCCATCCTCCTCGACGAAAAGCACGAAGCCAGGCTAGAACAAGTCAAGGTGAAGCTCCCGCACCAGTCTGTTCCCTCCCTGTGTTGGAAATATGCGCATTATTCTAAATCCAGATTTTAGTTTGAGGCAGATTTCATAGACATTCAAAAACGAGATGCAAACTAACTCTAGCAGCAGGTTGTATAGCACTAAATAAAGGAGGGGAGACATAGACTCACTTTGGGTTTGTCGGTGCTTTGATCAAGCACAAATTGTAGACGAAGCAGACCGTCGATGTCGATCGTCGAAGGAAGCGAACGAGCGGTCGCGCAGTTGCGCTGCCTAGAAACCTTATTGCCGCCCCTCGTGCGGGCTTCACGGCGACAACAGTTCGGAGATACCGCTCACCCTTCTCCTCGTGCACGTCAAGGAAAAGGGCCGGCGAGATGGAAGCAGCTCAATACCACAACACAGCTCTCCGGAAGGAAAGTAGAAGGTGTATGGAAGGGAATTTCATGGGTTAAGGAAACTTGGACGTCTCCAGTGCCTAATATAGGCGCAGCTGCCCTCAAGGAGCCGTTTCCTTACTAATTGTTGGGGACTACACCGAAGCCCCTCTGACCCACGCGAAGGTCAAACAGCCACCAGCGAAGGAAGAATAAAAGAAGTGGACGACACAGGAGACTGAAGTTTACCAAGCTAAGAACCATGCTAAAGTAGCCAATGGCACACCTGTAAATATAATCATCCACCCCCTATAAATATGGAGGGAGATGATCCTGTAATGACATCTGTTTTTGGGGCCACGAGCCAAAGGAGGAATCATTCGCACCGCACTCAAACCTCTCTAATTATTCAACCCCTTCGCCCAGCATCGCGGGTGAAGGAGAGCTTCGCGCAACAGACTGCAGGGAACCTGAGTAAGAACACCTTCGTCCGGCACCGCGGACCAGGAAGGAGGGCTTCGTTCCAACCAGAAGGCGGCGACGACGAACAAGGAGGGCTTCGCGAGGTGATTCGAAGGCGTCATCTACCTTCGAGGGCTTCGCCAGAACCAGGACGCTTCTATCAACCGTTGGAAGGCTTCGATACGTCACACGGAGACCTTCGATCCCCCAACATTTGGCGCCGCCCCGCGGGGTGAACCCACGACCACGATCAACATGGCCAAAGCAAAGCCGAGAACAAACATCAGCGACACACAACGCGCAGAAACCGAAGCCGAAAACGAAAGGCTAGCGAAGGAAGCAGAAGTCAGAACAGCAAGAGAACAAGAAGAGCGGGACAAAGCCGTACGAGCAGAAGAGATAGCAAGAGCCGAAGAGGTGGCAAGAAAAGAAGAAGCTTTATGAGCTATGCAAGTAAACAACGCTGAAACATCTCAAGCAGGAAGCTTTCAGCAAGAGGACGACGAAACACGTAACATAACTGAAAGGCTTCGCATCATAGAGCAAGAAAGAATCGAAAGAGAGAAAAAGTTGGCCATCATCGAAAAGACAGCGAAGCTGAAAAAAGACATGCTCAAAAAAATAGTGCAAGCCCAACAAGAGATCAACGTAATGGATAGTAAGTTAAACAAATACAATGAGGAAATGGAGAACCTGAGGAAGCAAGAACAAGACATGCACCACAAGACTCGCAAACAAACCGAGCACAAGATGGTGTACGAAGTAAGCAGCTCTGGCAAGGACAACCAGCCATGTATCATCTACAACGAAAACTCTCCTTTGTGCAAAGAGCTACAGAGCGAACCTTGGCCGGTCAATTTCAAAATGCCAAAGATAAAGGCATACCAAGGAAAAACATGTCCGAGAGAGTTCCTCATGTCCTTCGAAGCCGCAGTAGAATCGGGCGGAGGATCAAACTCAACATACGCGAAAGCTTTGGTGATGGCAGTCGAAGGAGTTTCAAAGACATGGTTTTCCACTCTTGAACCAGGATCAATTAATTCTTGGTCCGAATTAAGAAGAGAGTTCATAAACAATTTCCAAGGCTTCCAAGCACCAGAAATTCATCAGGGAAGATTATTTTCTTGCAAGCAGAAACCAGACGAAGGCTTAAGGGAATACATGCAGAGATTCATGGAAATAAAATCAAGAGTAAAAGACGTAGGAGCTTCGACAGTTATTGATGCACTAACGGAAGGCTTGAGGGCTGGCCCTTTCCATTCTGCACTAACAAGGAAGAGACCCAAAACTATCTTCGCACTGTTGGACACCTTCGAGAAATACGCGAGATCGGATGATGAGTTCCGAAGGAAAAAAGAAGACGAAAAGAAACAATCCCAGCTAGTCAAAGATGAAAAGAAGTATAAAGAAGAAAAAGAAGCGAGTCGAAGCAGAAGGCACGACGATAACAGAGACAGTTCGAAAGATCATAACAATCGAAGGATACACAACCTCGAAAACAGAGAAGAAAGGGGCGATGAAAAGAGAACCAAAGACGACGAAAGAGGGAAAGAGCGAAGCAACCATGATAGAGACGGCGAAGACAAAAACAGAGAAAACAATCAGAGAAGCAGTTCTCGCACTCCATACTGCGAGTTGCATGGCGAAGGAAAAGGCCATATAACAAAGCAGTGCCGAAATCTGCAACAATTCAAACAGGAATGGACCGCAGAAAGAGAGGCGAAGAAGGCCATCAGACACACAAGTAACTATCGTGAAAACTGGTCTCAAGGGAACCCAATGTCAACATACCCTTCGCACTCTATCAATCATGTTGTCAACTACCCAAGAGAAGCTTTGCATCAGGCACAGCAGTATGCCTACTCTCAAACTCAAAGCCTAGCAGCGCTGCCACCGCCTCCAGAAATGAACCAGCAAAACAATGGAAGAAGCACAGAAACAAGCTACACGTCTCAAAGACAAACTATTAACGCTATCTCCGGAGGATCGACCTAGGAACTAGACTCAAGAAGGGCAAGAAAAGAATACATACGAAGGGTACATAACGTGACGTCAAAGGCTCCGTTTGTGAAAACCATGTGGTCCCACGTCCACATCACCTTCGGAAAAGAAGACGCAAGGGACCTTGACCAACCCCACTCAGACCCACTGGTCATCAACGCAAATATAAAAGGGTTCGATGTACTCAGAATACTTGTCGATGGAGGAAGCTCAGCTGACATCCTCTTCGCCTCTACATATAGAAAGATGAAGCTGGAAAACGAAACACTACAACCTGCAGGAATACCATTAATCGGCTTCACTGGAAAGGTTATCCAAGCATTGGAAAAAATCAACCTACCAGTAACCTTCGGCGAAGGAGACAACGCAAGAACTGAAGATGTGACCTTCGATGTGGTTGACATTGTTTATCCTTACAATGCAATCTTCGGAAGGGGGTCCATTAACAAGTTTGAAGCAGCCATACATCAGGGCTATCTATGCATGAAGATTCCTGGTCCCATCTCTGTGATCAGCGCCCTCGGAGACCAACTCCAAGCAAGAAGTATTGAAGATGGCGAAACCCCTGGAACGAAGAATGTCCACTTCATCCGAAGGAAGCAGGAGGCCCCAGTGCCCAAGACCTTCGGACTAGAAAACTTGTCCATGATATATCAGAGATGCATCAGCCGTGTCTACCAAGAACATCTCTTCGGTAGCACGCGCGATGGCCATATGTAAAAGCACAAAACTTGCGGGGGGTGCACTCTTTTTCCTCACGAGGGTAGCCCTGCGAAGGGTGTGAGGTTTTTTAACGAGACACCCTCCAAGACTGTAACACAGTTTTATAATTACTTTTTTACCCTCAAAAAATTCCAGAGAAATTTCCTGGGGGGCGTAGAAGAGCCAAGGCTCAAGAAACGAAGCTTCGAGCTCAAAAATGATATCAGGCAAAAGCCTAGAGAATCCGAAGGTTACACCAATTGAGTATTTGGTGTAATCTCAGTTTGGATCGATGTATCACGAGGGATGATACAAAGACTCCAGACAAGAGCCGAAGGGAAAGATAAGCAAAGAAAGCCTAATCTACCCAAGTATTGGCAAACAGAAACCTTCGCAAAAGAAAAAAAAAAGCGCGATCCTTCGCATGAAAATGTGCAAATATCAAAGAACGAAAACACGAAAACTTGCGTTCCTTAAAGGAAACACAAGGTCATCGTGCAAGAAGCATTAAAAGCTTTGAATGATATTGAAGAAATCTTCTCTCTGGCAAAGACCTTCGAAAGACTACTTCAAAAGAAAAGCTTTATTAAGCACATGACATCGATCAAAGAGAGCCATCGTCAGGCTCATGCTTTACAATAAGGCCCAATTCTAAAAGCATTTCGCATACAATACTAAATTCATCAATATTATATCCACTCGAAGGAGAATAAGGCCTTTGAAATATGGGATCTATTACCCCAGACGAAATCATTCGCTCAACATGCGAAGCTGCATCGAAGGAGGAAGACGAATCTAAAACGTCCCCTCCCTTCTTCTTCTTGGTTGCACCTCGATGTGAAGAACTACTACCTCGTGGACAGCGACCACGAGGCCTTCATTTGTTACAACCCCGACTCCCTTCGGGAACATCAGCCTCTGGGCGATAAACTCTCCCAATGGCCACAACGGGTGACAAAGGACTCGAATCACTAGATAAATCAATTTTCGAAGGAGAACTAAAAACTTCAATTGGAGGCTCACGGCGAATCAAGCCACTAAGAAGAAGGCTCTGGAGTCGCAAACTCGCTCAGGGAAACATCAGATGATGAATCCGAAGCAACACATTTCCCCGAAACCAGGTCAGAAGAAGCCTTCGGAGTAGCAAACTCGCTCAAAGAAATATCAGACGAAGCCTAAGGTCCAAAAATCAAGCAAAAAATAATCAAAACAACATAAAGTTTACAACGATTACAACAATTCTCAACAAGATACAAGTTCGAAGGAATGATGTAACCCCTCTCTCGAAGCAAAAATAAATTGTTTATACCTCACTCTGAGGCAGACGACCGACAGACTGCACCCGGTTCCAGAAGGATTCGTCAAAATGACTGGCGACCTTCAGGAGAGCTTCAACCACAGGACGGGGAGTAGAATCAACAGCAGAAAATTTGAAGTCGTCAGAAGCAACCTTCGCCAAAGCATTACTCCCTTCGACATCAAGAGAATGAAGGAGATCCCGAACAGCCAGATGAACGGCATTGGTGGAGAAGGCCCTACAAGCTTTCACCACGAAAGGAATATTGACAGATAGCCAAGACTGACGCTGCTCAGTCGAAGCGTTCTCAGGGATCTGGTCAGGAGTAGTTCCAACCGAGATAAGAGTATCCTGAATATGGCTGCAAAGAGAAGACAGGCGAAGCTCTTCAGCCTCAGCAAAAGAAGCCGCCTCCTGATCCGCGGTTTCAACTTTTCCGCGAAGGACCCTGTTGGCCTCCAAAGCCTCCGCAAGGGACGAATCAAGATCCTCCAGCTGTTTCTCTAGAGAAGCCACCTTCGCCTTAAAATCTTCAGTGGACTTGACGAGGGTCTCCTTCTCAACAGAGAGATCTACCACACGTTTTTCATTAAGAGCAAGTGCATCTTCTTTCTCCTTGATCTTAGCTTCAAGAATTGAAAGATCCTTGCGAAGCCGGTCTCGATCAGCCCTCGCCAGAGTCAGCTCATTAAACTGGCGAAGGGAGGCTTGGGTAATAGCAAGCGACTGACGAAAACAAGAGCGAAGTTAGAAAAACAAGCAACTAAGAAAAAACAAAAATAATAAACCGCTTACCTTCATTTGCGAAGATAGTAAAGACTTGTACAGAGTATCACCACCCTAAAGTACGAGTTCATTCTCCACTTAGGGAAAACGAACCCTCTCTGCAGCAGCAACAAAGGGTGCAGCGGCCCTAGTACTCATAACGAAGGTGTTCGAAGGCACCTCGTCACAAAGAGCTAAAGAAACCCCGGTAGCTTCGACTAAATCAAAAGTCATGTCAAAAGGGAGAAACTCTCCAAGCATTGCTTCAAAGACTGAGTGTAGGAAAAGATCACCACCTGCTGAGGGGCTAAGGGGCTCACGAAGCCCAACACCTGGCTCCGAAGGTAGTTGAACCTGGGAGCGATCTGTAAGAGGTCTCAAGTTATCAGCAATTTGACGAAGCTCAGCCATACTAAGAGATGAGAGACAACCTTGAGCAGAGGCTTCGGCTACTCCTTCATTATGAACAGGGGCAACAGGAGGAACATCAGGACCCTCAACACAGGTCTTGTCCTGGATCTTAGCCTTCGATCCGGACTTAGCAAGAACAGAATCAGCACCCTTTGAAGCCTTGTCCTGAATCTTGGCCTTCTCAGCGGCACTGTAGAAGCAGAAATATCCTTTGCAACAAAAGAAGAGCCCTTCGAAATGACTTTCTTAGGGACAGACTGAGCTTTAGACCCAGAAGAATTACTACCCCCATCCTCCGGAATGGAGAAAAAATCTAATGCGGAACGAATCACCGGAGGCTTGAAAGCAAAAGACGACTTCGCTGAATGTGAAGTCTTCAGCTGATTCGCCGAAGGAACAGCAGCACCCAAAGCCGTCACATTAGCTTCGATGATAGCCTTATCGGAGCAGTCCTTCGACGAGGTCTTGTGAGTTTTCAGCTTCTTCTTAGCTTGCTCTTCGCTAGACCTTCGGCTACCAGACATCTTGAAAAAGAACGAAGGAAAAGGATCTCCTACTGCGAAAGGGATTGGAATAGCCAAAGGAAAGAAGACGCGCAACGCATGCGATTGAAGGAACAGCGCGCCCACGATGAAGATATATAGAAGGGAAGCGACTATCGGGAACGGAAAAGAAGTATGGAATGAAAACGACAAGGCACGTGTATGGGTCAGAAAGGCGCACGGTGCGGTCATAAATTGATAAATAAAATTGCTTCTGGTCTTAGTTACACTAATAACACATCATCAATTGAGGGCTAATGTTGGGGACTACATCGAAGCCCCTCTGACCCACGCGAAGGTCAAACAGCCACCAGCGAAGGAAGAATAAAAGAAGTGGACGGCACAGGAGACTGAAGTTTACCAAGCTAAGAACCATGCTAAAGTAGCCAATGGCACACCTGTAAATATAATCATCTCACCCCCTATAAATATGGAGGGAGATGATCCTGTAATGACATCTGGTTTTGGGGCCACGAGCCAAAGGAGGAATCATTCGCACCGCACTCAAACCTCTCTAATTATTCAACCCCTTCGCCCAGCATCGCGGGTGAAGGAGAGCTTCGCGCAACAGACTGCAGGGAACCTGAGTAAGAACACCTTCGTTCGGCACCGCGGACCAGGAAGGAGGGCTTCGCTCCAACCAGAAGGCGGCGACGACGAACAAGGAGGGCTTCGCGAGGTGATTCGAAGGCGTCATCTACCTTCGAGGGCTTCGCCAGAACCAGGACGCTTCTATCAACCGTTGGAGGGCTTCGATACGTCACACGAAGACCTTCGATCCCCCAACACTAATGACGCCCACTAATTGGCAGTCATACCTGGCTGGCTAATTAATCCCGATTAAGGCATTAAACTGTGTATTGATCCTCTCTGATTAATACAAAACGGTCAGATTGTGGAGGATTTAAAGTGGCAAAAATACACACGACTTGCAGCCACGCCACGGTCGCGCGTCACAAGTCACAAGTCACGCGAAAGAAAACGCGAAGAAACGCGGATACGCGCGCGCGTGCGTGTGTGTGTACACTTAGCATAGCTCACTTTCTCTCACCCATTGCTTACTTTATTCAGCCATGGTCACGTGAACTAGTATTTGAGTTGGTGTGCTTCTCCTTGTTCCAGCAGTATGGGACTAAGCTACCAGCCACTTGCTTGCTCTTTGGAATTCTACTGATTGGGCTTCTCAAAACAGCCCAAATTCCAACAATCCCCCACCAATTCCAAAGCAAGGAATGAGGGTCAAAGGATCATTGTGCTGTAGTATTATTAATATACTAATCTTTCGGTGTGAGTCCTGTACGGGTTGAACTTACACCTAGAATAACAAGATTCATCTTTTCACAGTTGAAGAATGGACTAGGCCTTGAATTCTCAGCCGTATGTGGGCAGATTTCACTTGAAATCAAACTGATACTAGGCTGCCAAACAACCTCGCCTAACCAGAGCGTTAATGGTCTGCTCCCTTATCTGCTCATGAGCCTTTATGAGAACGCCCTATTCTCACGAACTGCGACCTACAGTTGAGCACAAGTAGGTGCTCTTCTTCAAGATATCCTGTAGGCTGATATCTTCACAACGGAAAACATTAAGGCTTTATGCCAACCTTCCATATAGTAAAGAGTACTTAAGTTGTCATTTGAACATGGGTACATTTATTTATTTACAATGTACTCTTTGGTTACATCAGTCAACTTGTTTTTCCTATTACCTAATCACGGGATTTTCGATCAATAGGATAGGTTACCATTGTGATGTAACTTCAGGGGGGCCTCATACCCATGTTCTTAGACATCACTGAAATCGCTATCCGTGATAATCCCTTTGTAAAAGGGTCTGCCAGGTTATTTTCACTTCTCACATAGCTCACAGCCATAACTCCGGAGTTTTTCATTTTTTTGACAGATTTCAGTCTACGCTTGATATGTTTATTGGACTTTGAATTATCCTTTGTATTCATAACCTGAGCTAGCATTGATTGGTTATCGCAATACATCAGGATAGGCGGTACCGCCTTTTCAATGAAAGGCAAGTCCATCAATAGCTCTCTCAGCCATTCAGCCTCACTCGTAGCTGTTTCTAATGCTACTAGTTCAGCCTCCATTGTAGACTTTGTCAATATGGTTTGTTTACAAGACCTCCACGAGACTGCAGCACCAGCAAGCGTAAACGCATAGCCACTTGTGGCCTTGGTCTCATCCGCATCAGAGATCCAATTGGAATCACTATATCCTTCCAACGCTGAAGGATATCCCGAGTAGTGAATTCCGAGTGAGGTTGTGCCTCTCAAGTAGCGCAGCACTCGCTCAAGTGCCTTCCAGTGATCATCTCCTGGGTTTGAAGTAAACTGACTAAACTTGCTCACAGCATAGGAGATATCAGGTCTGGTTGCACCAGCTAAATACATAAGAGACCGAATTATTTGTGAATATCTCAATTGATCTTTTCCGTCTCCTTCGAATTTTCAAAGTTTGATGCTTGCATCATTGGGAGTGGGAGAGACTTTACAGTCCTCAAAGCCAAACCGGCTAAGTATCTTCTCCGCATAGTGAGATTGATTTAAAGTAATCCCGTTCTCACTCTTGATCAACTTAATATTCAGAATTACATCTGCTGGTCCCAAGTCTTTCATGTCAAAACACTTAGACAAGAAAGTTTTGATCTCATCAATTACTCTTGTGCTTGTTCCAAAAATTAATATGTCATCGACATACATGCACAATATTACTCCTTCACCCCCACCATAACGGTAGTACACACACTTGTCTGCCTCATTCACGCTGAACCCAGCAGATGTCAAAGTGGTGTCAAATTTTTCATGCCATTTTTTGGGTGCTTTCTTAAGACCATATAGGGATTTAATCAATCTGCACACTTTGTTCTCTTGCCCAGGAATTTTATAACCATCCGGCTGCTCCATATATATTTCTTCCTCTAACTCTCCATATAGGAAAGCCGTCTTTACATCCATTTGATGGACATGTAGACCATAGGAAGAAGCAAGCGCAAGGAGCACTCTAATGGTGGTAATTCGGGCAACAGGAGAGTATGTATCAAAGAAATCCTCTCCTTCTCTTTGTGTGAATCCCTTAACCACAAGCCTAGCCTTGTACTTTTCAATAGTACCATCAGGCCTCAATTTCTTTTTAAAGATCCACTTACATCCAATCGGTTTACACCCACTTGGACAGTCAGTGATCTCCCAAGTCCCATTCGACATGATTGAGTCCATCTCACTACAGACTGCCTCTTTCCAATACTCTGCATCTGGAGATGCATAAGCCTCTGAAAGATTATTTGGTACATCATCTACAAGATACACGATAAAGTCATCACCAAAAGATTTCGCAATCTTTGGTCTCTTGCTCCTGCGAGGAGCATAAACGACTAAATCATTCTCTTCTTCGGATGGTGTGTATGTTTCATCATTTAATTCAGGTGGAGTATAATTCTTAGGAGCATGCACATGAGTATTCTCACTCTGAGAAGTGCTACCTGTTGCTCTCATTGGAAATATATTCTCAAAGAATGAAGCATCTCTCGACTCCATGATAGTATTCACATTTTGTTCAGGAGTATCAGATTTAACTACTAAGAATCTGTAGGCTGTGCTGTTGTGTGCATATCCCAAAAATGCACAATCAACTGTTTTGGGTCCAAGCTTTCTCTTTTTCGGTTCAGATAAATTAACCTTTGCCAAACAGCCCCAAGTCCTCAGAAAATTAACATTGGGTTTTCTCTCATTCCATCCCTCATAAAAACTCGGCCGGGGGGATTGACCTCCACCCGCAGTATTGTGTTAAGAAGAAGACAACCTTCTCACATTGGCCGAGAAAATCCCCGAACCCCTCTCCCACCCTTACACAGGACCCGCTCCTCAGGTGAGACTGGGCCAGGGCAAAGCACCGTAGCCCAGCTGGGCCGGGTTTCCAACCATGCTTTGGGAATTGGGAGAGGAGAGGGAATTTTTTTAACCTCAGCCCGAAATTCGCTCCCACCGGGAATCGAACTCGAGACCTGAGGAGGTGCCGCTGGAGCTCCTAACCAACCGGCCAGAAGTCCTTTGGCTCATTCCATCCCTCATAGGGAGTGACTTCTCTGTTTTTAGTCACAACCCTGTTAAGGACGAAATTTGCTGTTAAGATAGCTTCCCCCCACCATTCGTAAGGCATACCGGCGCTCTCTAACATGGCATTCACCAAATCTGTTAGAGTTCGGTTTTTCCTTTCAGCCACCCCATTGGATTGAGGTGAATATGGTGGTGTCACTTCATGGATAATACCATGTTCAGCACAAAATTGAGAGAAATCATTAGAGGTATGCTCTCCTCCACGATCATCGCGTAATCATTTAATTTTCCTCTCAAGTTGGTTCTCAACCTCGGCCTTGTAAATTTTAAAGTAGTGCAAAGCTTCATCTTTAGTTTTCAGCAAGTAAATATAGCAAAAACGAGTAGCATCATCTATTAAAGTCATGAAATATCTCTTGCCTCCTCTTGTCAACAATCCATTCATTTCACACAAATCTGAATGAATAAGATCTAGTGGTGCGAAATTTCTCTTTTCCTCTAAACTTTTAAAAGGTTTACGAGGTTGTTTAGCTTGCACACAAGATTGGCACTTTGATCCTTTGACAATATTAAACTTAGGAAGTATTTCTAATCTGGACATTCTAGCAATTGTGTCAAACCCAATATGACAAAAACGTGAGTGCCACACATCAGCCTCACAAGCTTTATTAATCATGGATGCAAAATTCAAACTGAAGTAAGAATCAAAAGTACTCAAGCGGAACAAGCCTCCGCTAACATAGCCTTTACCAACAAAGTTACCAAATTTGGTCATTACAACTTTATTGGACTCAAACACTAACTTATAACCATCCTGATACAATAAGGAAACGCTAAGCAAATTCCTATTTTTTGTTGGAGCATGCTGCACGTTCTTCAATGGAACGGTCTTGCCAGAAGAGAGCTTCATCTCGACCATACCAACACCATGAACGGAGGCAGCAGATCCGTTTCCCATCAGGATGGAGGAGGACCGCGTCCCCTGGTAAGAAGAAAACAAGGACAGATCAGAACACACATGAACATTAGCACCCGTATCAACCCACCAATCTGAAGATTGAATAGCTAAAAAAAACAAATGGTAAGTTACCATACCCAGAGGGGTCGGCCTCATCGCCGTTGTTCTTGCCAATGGTCACATGGACAGCCTTCTTTTGCTGTCCTTCATCTTTGTTCTTGCGGTAGCGGCAATTCTTAGCGATATGCCCATCTTTGCCACACACATAACAGCCTCTGTCCTCTTTCTCAGATTTCTTCTTCTTAAAGTCAGTGGTTTTCTTAGGCTTCCCACCGGTCTGCACCTTTCCCTTGTTCTTGTTGAGGTATGATTTCTTTTCAACAATATTTGCACTAGCACCATTTTCTGCAGCAGCAGATGTGCTTGGAGCGTCCTTCGCTCTTGCCTTTTCTTCCACATCGAGGGCTATAATCAGATCCTCTGTTGAGATCTCTTCCCTTTTGTGTTTCTGGTTAGTGGCAAAATCCCTCCATGAAGCAGGGAGTTTGGCAATAATGCCCACTGCCACAAACCTGTCAGGCAAAGTGCAACCCAAACTTGCAATCTTGCCGGCCAGCAGCTGCATCTCATGAGCTTGTTCTACAATCGACTTTGCACCGTCAATGGTGAAGTCATAGAACTGCTCGCAGCTGTACAAGAGGCGGCCAGCCTCAGAGATCACATAGTTGCGCTCAAGTGCATCCCACAGCTCTGTGGGGCTTTTCACCTCCATGTAAATATCATAGAGATTATCAGCCAAAAGGGTTAGAATGCATCCGAGTGCAGAATCACAGGCGGTGGCAAAAGTATTAGCCTGCTCAATCGTGAGTGGCATCGCTGGGTGGATCACCCACCACAGCCCTAATGATATCAACCAAAACTTGACCTTTGTCTGCCATCTACGGAAGTTTTGCCCACCGCCAAACCTCTCAGGTTTCATTGCATCCGAAGCACCAGCCATTGCTAGAATAGAATAAACGCATAAATAAGGTTTCTGGAATGTTGGAAATATGCGCATTATTCTAAATTCAGATTTTAGTTTGAGGCAGATTTCATAGACATTCAAAACCGAGATGCAAACTAATTCTAGCAGCAGGTTGTATAGCACTAAATAAAGGAGGGGAGACATCGACTCACTTTGGGTTTGTCGGTGCTTTGATCAAGCACAAATTGTAGACGAAGCAGACCATCGATGTCGATCGTCGAAGGCAGCGAACGAGCGGTCGCGTAGTTGCGCTGCCCAGAAACCTTATTCCCGCCCCTCGTGCGGGCTTCACGGTGACAACGGTTTAGAGATACCGCTCACCCTTCTCCTCGTGCACGTCAAGGAAAAGGGCCGGCGAGATGGAAGCAGCTCAACACCACAGCACAGCTCTCCGGAAGGAAAGTAGAAGGTGTATGGAAGGGAATTTCGTGGGTTAAGGAAACCTGGACGTCTCCAGTGCCTAATATAGGCGCAGCTGCCCTCAAGGAGCCGTTTCCTAACTAATGACGCCCACTAATTGGCAGTCATACCTGGCTGGCCAATTAATCCCGATTAAGGCATTAAACCGTGTATTGATCCTCTCTGATTAATACAGAACGGTTAGATTGTGGAGGATTTAAAGTGGCAAAAATACAAACGACTTGCAGCCACGCCACGCCACGCGACGGTCGCGCGTCGCGCGTCACAAGTCACGCGAAAGAAAACGCAAAGAAACGCGGATAAGCGCGCGCGCGTGCGTGCGTATGTGTACACTTAGCATAGCTCACTTTCCCTCACCCATTGCTTACTTTATTCAGCCATGGTCACGTGAACTAGTATTTGAGTTGGTGTGCTTCTCCTTGTTCCAGCAATATGGGACTAAGCTACCAGCCACTTGCTTGCTCTTTGGAATTCTACTGATTGGGCTTCTCAAAACAGCCCAAATTCCAACACCCTGTACCTCTTTACCGAGCTCGCATCGTCTCTGTAGTTGCCGCAGCCGCAGTACTCGTCGTCGGCCATCCTGCTGCTGTCCCCATCGACTTAAAGCCCCTCAAATGGGTGGAGAACGCGATTTGCTTCGTCCTGGTATTTTTATCGGGATTTTTCGTGTCCGTTTGGCCCATCCCGGCGAGCCGCCGCCACTTTCCGGCGAGCTCCGCCCACCACGGTCGAGCTCCGGTGCGACCAGGCCTGGATCGGGTGTGGCGCAGCTCCGATCTGGTGTGCTGCACGTCGTGTGGACCTCCGTGTGGCTCGGATCCCATTGGCCTGCGATTTTCCCGATTCCTGGAATTTGCTTAAATCGTTTGAAATTGCTATGAACTTATAAAATGCGTTGAAAAATGTATACTCATCAGAAAAATGCAAATCAAATTTTGTTGTCTTCCTTGTGCTCATACCTACCCATCCAAACTGGAAAATCGATACAAATCATGTTCCTGTTTCCTATATAAATCCTTTTTTAAATTACAATAAATTCCCTGTTGCTTTATATATCCTGAAATCTTGCATGCTTGTTAATATGCTGATAACCTACTTACAGAACATTTATCCACCGTCATATGATGTTTAATTATTATCTTATGATTTAAATCGTGTTCTGTATTGTATAAATTGTTATAAATAATCCATGTTACAATAAATCATCAAACTCCACTGGAAATTACTTCCAGTGTCACTCTTCACCAGAAAAATGCCACTGGACCTAAACAAATTTCTAAGTACAGTTAACAAACTAATCAACTTAAGTTAATTAAGTTAAACAAGAGTCAATGAAGGAAATACTTCAGACGAAAGTAATTAAGTAAATTAATCATTTGCACTTACAGTGGAAATGACTGTCCAATAATTAAATTAATTTTTTAATTGCATCATATTACTTGCATTTAACTTGCATGTTCCCTTGTCACAACGTGTAGTGACAGAGACGACTCCGGAGCCACTGGACTTTTAGCTGCCGGAGGAGGAGGCATTGGAGGAGGAGCAGCAGACTGACCCCGCTGACCCAGCTAGTGTAGCTACTGAGCCAGGCAAGCCCCAGTGCTTGCCTACCTTATTAGAATTTTATTTTCTCACTTGTTTGGGGCTAGTAACTATTTGTTCATTAGGTTTATTAGGAGTTGATGTGAAACCATAGAACTGCATTAGGATTTTCTTCCATGTCCTACCTTGTGTCCTATTTTTGTAGATGTGGTCTGGGTTAACGTTAGAACTTGCTATGCATAGGGTCTAGTGAACGGTAGAAGACGAGTGGTAGGTCCCACTCGCATTTTAGGAATCACCCTGGATTGTACTAGATGGATTTAGGATTTGTTGAGACCGGACAGGGGATTGTTTGTATAGGATGGTTGGAGAAGGCTGGGCCTTCACAGTGGTAGCCCCATTTGTGTCGATTGAGGTCCGTTCGTTGTTGGCCCTGTTGAGCAAGTTCGAACGTACTGATCACGTGTTAGTGTTTTTATGGGTCTAGTAAACCTAGTAGCCTGTGACGCCGTGATGTCTAGCCGATACTTGCACTTTCTATCATGGTACTTGGGAGAGAAGGGATGCCTCCCAATCGGGGCGTACGTCTGGGACGGGGACCGTGCGGGAGGGCCTTTCTCGGGAGGTGTGAGACCCAGCTAGCTTTAGGGGGGAGCAGCGTAAACGGTTGACGCATGCGACTTTTGCGCGTGTGCGGCGTGTGGTCAGGTTTTCTCCTGCCGGATGTACATCGATGCCGCCGCTCTCGGACATGAGCAACCTTGCTCACTGAGTCACCTCGTAGTGTGATTTGGTTGATGATATGATTATGCTAGTTTAATATTGTTATATTGTTATCTTATTACTACCATGTTGCTTATCTGATGTATTGTTACTTTATACTGTTTTAGAGATAAGTGCACTGTTTATTTGGTTAAGTACTTAATCTGAAATAAAACATGAAAGTAAGGACCAACTAATTAGTGCAATTTTATGCTATCGAGTCAGCCTACCCCTCGTAGCCTTTGCATATTAGGAGTCGGCTGTAGTTAGCCACGTTGACGGGTAAGTCTTGCTGAGTATTAGTTGCTCAGGGTTTGGCTCTTTATCTTTTTGTGCAGGTATAGTTTTTGCTTCTGCCGTTGCTTGGTGGAGTTCCTCAGCAGGTCCACATCGCAGGGCTTCGATGTGCGGCCAAGTTTCGTCGAGTGTTGTAGTATTGTATCTTTTAGACTTCCGTTGTGCTACTCGTTGTTTTAATTGGACTAATATAATCGCTTAAGACTTAATTCGTGCTTTTTATGTGATGTACTGTTGTGTCCGCTCACCGGCACTTCCGACTCGATCCTGCGAAAATCGGAAACGCTACACCTAGCATGTACAAGTCCTAACACATGGTTATCCTAGCTTGATCACTCACTCTTAGTGCACATGTACTCTTATGTTTAGGATCCTTTACTTGGGCAGTTCGAGTAGCTAGAAGTGCAAAAAGTATTAGTTCAAGGTGTGACCGATTCAAACCCCCCC
The DNA here is from genome assembly GCA_007726485.1 of Eragrostis curvula. Lineage (NCBI taxonomy): Eukaryota > Viridiplantae > Streptophyta > Magnoliopsida > Poales > Poaceae > Eragrostis > Eragrostis curvula. The sequence continues at coordinate 49,606,031 of CM017442.1, read as the reverse complement.
CCCCCCCTCTCTCTGTCACACGGTCCTTACAACTAGTCGACGCCTAATCACGACAAATGGGATGCTTTGAAAACATGGTTTATGAGTGGGATCTATGTCCGTTCAAAAGTGCATTTATAAATAATGATATTTTGTTTCTCCCGTCACCTTTAATTCGAGCGATTTCTTCTTCAACCTATGCAGTGTTTCAAGAGTAAATGAAATATGTGGAGATCAGATTGAAAATTTTGTTTCTTTGTCACTATAGCTAGGTTGGTGGGCTGATCTAGCACATCGACTTATAGTTAATTTGTACATCTTTAACTTGATGCCACTGCATTAGACGTACTTTTATGCCATTTTTTTTCTCCGTGAAGAGTACTTATTTCTGTTAGCGACCTGATGATTGCTGTCTTATATGTGTGTGTCGCCATAATCCTAGCTTGTCTGAGGAAACAAGCCCACCTGAACCGTTGGACGCTCTATCCAACGTCTAGTGTGTGCCATGTATGCTCTGATTGAAGCTTCCAAACCACTCTATATATCGTATGCATGGTGTGGTTCTGCTGCTAGCCACGTCAAATTTGATGATAACAACTGATCACAAACTTTCAATTAACCTATTGGCCAGGAGACCGGGCATATATATACCCCGGCCAACTGATCTCAGGTCTTGCAACCAGGGCCGGCTCTGGGCCAGGGCAATGAGGGCGACCGCCTAGGGCCCAGCTCAGAGAGGGGCCCAAAATTTCTGCAGCTATGTGTGTTTGTGTAGCATAAATAAAAAAGAGGCCAACTAAGGCTACAAACGCTAACTGGCCAGCAGGCCCAAGAAGCCAATAGAGCCCACGATCACATCGTTTTCTGTCTGGTCATCGAACAGTTGCTCCGGCGTCCTGCCGTCTCGCGTCTGTTCGTCTCCCCTGCCGCAGTGCCGCACGCCCTCTCCTGTTCTTCTCTTGTATGGCCTGGGCGATTTTTCTTTCTTTATCTCCAAATATTCTTGATTTAATCTTCAAGGTTTCTTCGCCTCCAATCGCAGTTGCTAGCTTGCCGCAACGAGGCAAATTACCACTGTTGGTTGTTGCGTAATTAGCATCTTGGTGATTTGGTACTTAGGGTGCACGGTTCAGATCAAGAACTGAGGTAAATCCCTGCATATTAATTTGCTAATTGCCTACATTTTCACATAGTAAATTACTAATTATTCTATGCGTTCCCTTTCTAATTAACAAATTTCAAGTTGGGGAAGGAATGTTGCCTAAAAATATTTGCCTGGTGCTGCAAAAAGGAACAAGAGAACAGGAGATCAATTTATTGAGTTTCAAAAAGGGCCATACTTAAGTTATTTTCAAATAATTCTGCTTCCAATGATAATCCGGAAGAGTTAGGAGGTTCTCTGATGCTAGAGAATGCTAGTGTGCATGAAAATTTAACTGAAGAAAAAAAAGGACAACAATGCTAGAGAGCATGATTTTTTTTAGCATTTCATCTCGTACAAAAAGACAAATGTTGATGAGAATCATTTAGAAATTAATCTTATTTAATTTTGAGAACCTGTTAGAACTTAGAAGTTAATTTTATTAGTTGCTTGATTTATTTGATGTTTATTTGTATTATCATAATCTATTTTTTGCAAGTGAAGTAAATATATAGACGTAGCCTTAAGGGCCCCAGCATCGTGTTCGCCCAGGGCCCTTAAAAATATAGAGCCGGCCCTGCTTGCAACTAGGATTGTTTAGTAACTACTTCCAAAAGGTTACCCATATAAATCAGCTTTCTACTAGCGCAATCTTGTTTGTCCATGCATGGAGGGCTCACCTCCTTGTGCTCAACCGCAAGAGGCAGCGTCGGACCTGTCACTGACGTTGGCGCCTGCCGGCGATAGCGGGCACGGCACCGGCGGCAAGCGTAGGTACGCGTGCCTTTTCTGCGACAAGACGTTTCTCAAGTCGCAAGCGCTCGGCGGCCACCAGAACGCTCACAAGAAGGACCGCGTCGCCTGGAAGAATCCCTATGTCTACGACGACCTCGCCGCCGCCGCCACGGCGCCCTTTCCGGCGGCCGGTGGCGTCAGAAGCGCCGCCACCATGCCCATCGCCACGCTGTCATCTCACGGCGGCAGCACCGTGCGCGCCGAGAATGCAGGTGACAACGACGGTATGGCAGCGACGGCGAGCCAAGCTTTCGTGTGAAAATGCAGCGGCGCCGCGCCGCGCTTTCCGGTACCCAGGAGATGAGCGTGGCGGCTGACGGCACGTTCCCTTGCCTTGATGGTACAATCGACATCCTCAACTGGGGCAGGGCATTCCGTGCCACACTTACTTCTGCGAGCAACACGGCAGCTTCAACTGCTGCCAGCAAGGAGCTCGACCTCGAGTTGAGACTGTAGACGGCGTCGTCGTCGATCCAGCATGCACGCACTGCGCCACCCGTGTCTACGCTGTTGCTCAGCTATTGCTCAGTTCAGTCAGCCGGTCGTCCATGGATCTATATGTGTCAGGTCAAGGTTGCATTGCCACTACTTCTTGCCAACCTTTAAGTACGCACAACGTAGTACCTTATAAAGATGCATGGTTGCAGTTGCACGACACCAAGGAAATATACTATGTACTTAGAATAAAGATGGTTGTCTTGCAACAGGATATATATGATAGGGAATGATGGTCCGCATAATCTGTTTGGTTTTAGTATTAATTGTATGGATCTTTTATATTATGTAAACGAGCATACATATTATCTATGGAAGAATTTATTTTAGCTCCAAACGATGTTATTCCATAACATTTATTTTAGCTCCAGAGCCTGGTTTCAACAACGTCAACCAAAGATTCAGTTTCTTCTAAAGCAGATCTTATCGATTTCATCAGAGATCTTAATCACCTGGCCTATTGCTGGGTGCACAAGAAGTATTTGGTGCAAGAATTCTACCTTACCAGGGCATAAATGCAGAAGTTTACCGCTAAAGCCCCCCAATCGGGAGAAGATGGGTAAAAGAGTGTAGTTTCATCTAAGAAGTTATACTAACGAACTGACATGAGACAGTGCCAATTATTTCATTAATAGAAAAAAGTGACTTATAAATGGTTTTCGGCGATCAACGGTGTTGCCTATAGCTCATTGTGGCTAGTCAAAAGATACACACATTTCTTTCATTCCTTATCTCCCATGCAACAAGCAAGATGAGTGTTTTGAGTCTCTGTTTTTTTAACAAAAAAAAAGATGAGAAGATTGCATTAATCCTGACCTTGGCTCTCAAAGAAATTACAGCAGCACTAGCCTTGGCTTCTAAAAAAGTTACAACCAATTAAATACAACCACCGATATGCATCGAAATGTTGTTCACCAGCTGTGTACAGAGCTGGTCAGCCTCCATTGGCTCAGTCGAATGTAGAGGATGGTATCCATGCATCCACGACCGTACACTCCCTCCATGTATAGCTGCATTCAAGAATGAGATGGTGAGCCGTGTTGCACTGGTGGTAGTGCAAGCTCCAGGGGGTATTTGTTATATGCATAGCTTCCTTCAAGTTCCTGTTTTTCTTCCCTGAGATGATGAAGAGGGGCCATGCAATATCCTTGGGATCTATGACTTCCAATCCATGCAGAGTTCCATAACCACACTATGGTTCCTTCACCTAACACATGGCCCATATTTCAGCTTCAAAGAGAAGTATGTCCATTTCTTTGCATGGGTCCCTCAGTCCAATCCACGCCTAATCTTTTGATTTCAGTTCATGTCATTTCCAGCATTTATCACAATGCTCTTGAAAATTTCTCCATGCTCTCTGTGGATGCTTAATCCCCCTGAGTCAAAGGACCTGGTGACTTGTGGTTCTACCACAATGTAATTCCCCATCCTTACCACAGAAGATAGAGTTTGAAACTTGTCTTAGAAATAAATTGGAAGCAAATTCGTTATATAACTTGCGATCCCTCTAGGCCACAAACTCATTAATTAACTACAAATCTAGATCATGAAATACATTTCCAAGTGCTGATCCATGGAAGCAGCAGCCACTTAATTAAATTTGTGTACAAAAAAGTTAATTTCTTTGTATACCATAGTGTTATGAGCTTAGAACGTTAACTCGATTGCACAATCAACATTACTCGCCGGAGTAAGCAATATAGGATCTAAGAGAAAATTAAACAAAGTGCTAGGCTTGTCTTAATTTATAAATGAAACTAATAAATGAAACTTATAGTCTAAACTCTTAAGATGCCTTCAATCTGGTTTATTATTGAATGCTTTGGCTGGAAAAGTTATCCCCATTCTCATTCTTCATGGATTTCAGGAGTATTGATTTTTTTTCTATTTTATTGTTCCTAGTCTGACAAAAATCGGTTATATTTAAAACGCCGTAAGAGTTTTAGTCAATTCTTTCACTTTGCACCCCTGTGTTCCTTCAACCTAGCCTTCACCCCTCCACACCTCTCCAACACCCACCTTCCTCCTTTGAGGTTAATGAATCTATTTCCCAAGCATAACCTTTCCCCGCCATTCGTTTTGTTGCTAACGCGCCACCATCAGTGTCACAACTCACAACAGCAATGAAAGCAAAAGACTAATACGTCTCTGATTTATAGAAGTGAATTATTCAGAAGTGCTTACATTTAGGGAAAACAAATTAATTTTGGCGGTTGGGAAAAAATTTAGAGAGTATTATTTATGATAGTGAACTGGGCAAAGATGATGGTGCATGGAGTAATCGATCGACAACACATCAAATGGGCTTGCATTGTAGAACTTTTTCTTAGGCATAATATTTCTGTGCGGACTGCTGCATTACGTCAATTAGGCAGAGGTTTTATTTCTCCTATGGAGTTCGTTTTGCCATGCGGAATGTTTACATTTCCATTTCCTCTTCCTTTTATATTGTACTGATCTCTGTCTTCATTCAATTGCATTTTCGAACTGAATATATAGTGCAGAAATTTTAGTACACGGAGAGTTTCATCTTTTCTTTTCCTGAAAATTACTTATATGGTTGCCTACAACTTTTTAGTGTCAACATTTGCACAGCACATGTATAGCATACGCATTTATATACCGTATCTACTTGGTTACTTTTGCACAGGCGCCGTCGGCATACATACATCAAGCACCGGACCCTTTTCTCTGTGCGCTCATTGGTCAATTATTGGTGCTTTCCTGTGATGGCGACTATGTTCTGGACGAATTATATTCCCATATGCTGCATACATCATATCAATGGCCTTCTATTATTAGTTGGTTTTCTGCTGATCCACAGGGTGCCTGTCTTTGGTTCCTCATCTTTTTCCTCTTTTTCCCCATCGGTGGACAGTTATCAGAGGACAAAAACTTGGTTCATTGCAGGCTAGACGACAATTGAAAAAACAATCCTCATCGCCTATTTTTTTTAGTTTCTTCCATAGCTGGTGCTGTACATGTATAGCCATCTTTGTGTCATATTGCTTATGTGGCAGCATATGTGCTGCTCACCCCTCCCTCAGGTCCTATCATTCGGTAGGATTTTATTTGCTTCCTAAGGTCTCTGTAGCTTGTGACAACAGAAAGAGGGAAATAGAAAACGACCCATGTGTGGACGAGCTTGATCGAAGTGGAAAGGGACAAAGCATTCAATCTTACGACCAAATGTTGCACATGTTCTTGTCTCTGCTTCCTCTCGCTTGTGACAAATTTAATCTAGCAAAATTTTCATGACCATTCTTATTTAAGGAATCAGGTAGCGCAGATGCATCAGATCAAGAGGACTTTTATAGTCCATAATCGTAGCTAGTATTACAAAAACAATACTAAATTACGATCGGACGGTCCAAATCTCTATTAATATTGTCTTTCGTTTAGACATACAGATTCATATGAACACGACAATTCAGGAGATATTCTTTGGAGGATGCGCAGTTGCTGCGCAGCTAGATCAGCGGCCATATCATACCAGACAGGCTGCGAGCGGCTGCTGCGCTAGCTGGCCAATGGCCGCACAATACCACAGATCATGCCACGCACAGTCGTATCGAGTGGCGACTCCAGCTACTGGACATGTTGGAGCAGTGAGTGAAATCATGCAGCGAGCGACGACCAGTGCGCTCGTCGTCTTCCTCGGTCTTATCTGTTTGCGCAAGCAGAGAGAGCGTCCTCAGCATGGAGCGAGGCTTTAGTTCTGCTTTACGTACGTAATTACATGTGCAACCGTGTGCCATGATTATCTCGGCATGGAGATGGAGGCTCCAAGGCTCCTACGTCCTCGGACTGTGAAAACAAGTGACAGCCAAACTGAGGCGAACCTAACACCAAACCAAAAATGTGCAGATCAAATTCAGCCACACACCTGCAACATGTCGCTTGAATTGCTTGTGACAGTACGTACCTGCACTGATGACACAACACACATGCACGGCCGGCCTGCTGGGTGAGGAGAAGACGACCTGGCAGCTAGGTAGACAACCCAAGGCAATAGCTAACAAACTAACAAAAAATTAATAGTAAGCCATTTAATAAACTAACACATAATCTGGTACAGTGTATGCGTGTTTGGGAGGTTGTGATCATCTGTTGTGCTGGTTACTCACTAACATGTCTCCAAATGCACATCTGGTACTGAATAGGATCCTCACCTGTGTGTTCGGTGCGTCTGCATGTACAGTGGTTAATAACTTTCGTGTGGGATGACGACCTGGCAGCTAGGTAGACAACCCAAGGCAATAGCTAACAAACTAACAAAAAATTAATAGTAAGCCATTTAATAAACTAACACATAATCTGGTACAGTGTATGCGTGTTTGGGAGGTTGTGATCATCTGTTGTGCTGGTTACTCACTAACATGTCTCCAAATGCACATCTGGTACTGAATAGGATCCTCACCTGTGTGTTCGGTGCGTCTGCATGTACAGTGGTTAATAACTTTCGTGTGGGATCCCTTCTTCACCTAGCCTAAAGTGTGTCAATTAATAATCTCGTACATAATCTGGCACAATGTCTGCATGCAGAGCAGTTCTATGGTGCTTGGAATTAATTGTAACCGTTCGTTTGTCTAGATCTAACAGTTAATAATAGAGAGGAACCTGATAGAAGGAACTTTTAAGCTGTGGACCGGTACCAAATAACGTGGACCAGTACCGATTGATGACTAAGCGCACAAAACATCTACGACCACGGGCGAGGTGCTCGGCGCTCCTCCACCGCCGTCGAGCATCCCATGCTTCCGCTGCTGTCTCCTAGAAGTTCGAACTGCCGCGGGCACGCCACAAGAGCAGCAGGGACCGACGGGCTCGCCGTACGCGGACGGGCATCAGCGCGCGCCGCGCGGCTCGAGCAGCTTGCTGAAGAGCCGGTACGCTGCGATGCCGTGCCTGTCTGTCGCCGTCGGGATGAGCCGACGGGTTGTGCCGGTCCTCTCCTCGTCCACCGGAGAACACGGTGCGACAACACGAACTGGATTGTTTAATTAGCCATAATAGGTCGACAGGTGAGAGTAATCGGTGAGGAAGGAAAAGCTCCTGCATGTTTGGCAAGTTGAGATCATCTGACTGTTAATGCACACGCAGTTCTGTGAAGAGGATCCTCACCTATGTTTGGCGCGTGTGGCTGGTGCAGTCGCTAACTGCCACATGTGATCCCTTCTTCACCTAACCGAACTATTGACCCTGTAAAACCACTTTGATGACACTTATTACAGCCTTTGTCTTATTAGTTTCTTTATTTCAAGGCCGTGGATCTCGTTAAGCCACTAGCTATCCACAGTAGCTACATAAGATTGTGCGGACGCGATCTTGAATATCCGCTAGCATGGACAATAGACACAATCATCAGCCTTTCTGCAGGAAGCGGCTGCTCGGTCATCTAAAAGGTCAGCTTGCTACAATGCTGCATCGATGAATCCAACAAGCAGCACCTAAGGATCCAACAACGGATTCTGCTTTGTCCCTACCTATCAGTAAAGGATCGTGCAGTAATTTATTTGACGAACAGACAAGTGCCATTTCAGTTAGACGTTGTCAAATGTTTTAGGGGTACTTAATTTTTTCTTGGATTGTCCATGAATTCGTCAACTTTGAAAGCTGAGGCTCCAGTGGAATGCAGGGTAGTGGCGAAAGCACATGGATAGGAAAAAACAGGGAAATCCGTTAGGGATCTCATTGTAAAACACATTGGAATTTAAGTAAAGATGCAATTTAATCTCTTTTTGTTTGTGTAGTGTAATATTTTAATTAAATAAATTGTTTTATGTTGTTCAATATCTGTTTTTAAGCTCATACATATGTGTGTAAACATAATGTTTCTTTCAAATATTGTATTGTCGGTTTACAATTTTGTAAATATAGTCAAAATCGTGTTTTGACCATTGTGGCAACATACAAATCATTGTCACTTATTTCTTACAAGAGGGAGTAGTATGACTCTTGTAGTTGAATTATTACATCGAACACAATCACACATATCTTTTTGGGTTTTATGAAATAATGCTAGAAAAACCTTATAGGCTGCGCCAAAAATGGGCGAGTACTGCGAACTTAAGGTCCTGGGTTCGACTCCTCGTGGGAGCGAATTTTCTAGGATTTAATAGCATCGTGCTTTCAGTGGTAGGCGACGTTCCCGTCGACAGCGAGGCGCCAGTGAATCAATGATAACTTCGCCAATCTCGAAGATTTGCCGGCTCAGTATTCGAAGATACTCATAGGGATAGGGTTTGCGTACGTGTGTTCATAGGGGTGAGTGTGCGTGCGTTGTGAGTGTCTGATTTGTACTGTGTAATCGAAAAAAAAATATGCAAGTACTAGAAATCCAAAGTACCTAAGGTCAAATGTTTTTCCATGCAAATAGAGGCATTCAAATACTCACTCTGGTTTTAAATATATGACTATAAGACGCCGGCACTTTTAAATTTTGGTTTTGACTGTTCGTGAGCCACTGCTTCCATCATTGCTTCTGTTGCTTCTTCACCAAGCCCCGTAGCTAAGGAGATGCAATCTCACCTAATTGACTGCAACTAGTCATTGATCGATGGATCGATAAGGCCACTCTCAATGGCAACTTTCATTTCATTGTTTCCAAGACAAATTTTAGGAAAGAGAGCTACCTTCCTTTTATTAGAATGAAAGACCTCTCACAAGAAATGAAAGTTTGTCTTCTCTTTCCTCATAATTACCTTGCCAAGTCAGAAAAAATGTATATGTAACATAGAATTTAATGCAAATGAAAGGCCCCATTGAGACTGGCCTAATCATAATGAACATGTTAAGTTTCCTTTTGTGTTGATCCCTCACCAACCGATCGGCTGCCACCTGTCTGCGGTACCAGAGTTGCCTGTTCTCGTCCAGATGCATGTGCATGTCACAGCCTGTTCCTCATGTCCAGCCCATAGCTTTCCTATTGATTCCCATATCATGGCTCGGTGTCAAAAACAAACAAACAGATGCATCCAGTGCCCTTCTCTCAATGTTGAGCTTGGCCGGTGTTCTCAATTACTTACCGCCTCCATCCAGTGAAAAATCCAGTGCTCTTCCCTCTCAGAAAGGAAAAAGGCATCCAGTACCACTACTTAAGAAAAGCCAATAGGTCACTAGTCTTAACTCTTAAGGATAAAAATAGGTCACGCAGATGCGGTGCATGACCTAAACCATGTCACCCTTTCCTTCATGTCTCATAAACGCCGATAAACCTCTTTGCACAAAGAAAACCATGTATATTTAGAACTAGAGGGGGTATGTACCATACAATTGTTAAAAAAAGCATAGTTGATTAACGGTTGAGTGTTGAGAAGCATATGGGAGATTTAAAGATTGATAATCATACACATTTTTATGGATTATATATATATTTTTTGCTTATCTCTTTTTTATTTTCCTTTCTGAAGTTATCCAACAGTAATAAATATGCGTAGAATAAAGTCCAAACTACTCACTTCAAGTTTGACCTGAGTCTGTATAACCTCACAAACTATAAAAAACACATCTATTTGACCCCCTCCTTTTCTAAAACCGTATCACTTTACACCCTATGTCCCAAACACATCTAGATTCATCCGGTCCACCGTGAACCAAATCCGTGGACCCGGTCCACAGATCTTGTGAACTCGGTCCATGATTTTCGAATAGGAAAATAAATCCGGAAATCGTAGAAAATTCCCAGCCCCTGTACTTTTACAGATTAAACCCTAATCTTTAGGCTAATTCTGTTTAAGCCCTGTCTTTTTACAAAAACATCCTTATACTTCTCTGTAATAATCTTTTACCCCCTGTCTTTTTCACCGAAGCCCTTAAACTTATTGGTAATTATTGATAGGTCCCCAAAACCTTTGGTAATTACCATTAGGACCTTAGAACCTATCTGTTCTTACTGTTAAGCCCTCAGAATGTTTCTGTAATTATGCATAAGTCCTTAAAACCTTCAAATATGCATAACTTTTTAACCTTAGCTCCGTTTGCGATTTTTGCGCTCACGCGTTCGTAGAAACGCGTAGTACCCTTTGGTGCTATTTCTAAAGCCTCAAAAGTAGACCAACAGAACCTAATACCTTAAAATCCTCCCTCTTTTAATGTATTCCTTATCGGCAAATCATATGACATCGATCCAGCATGTCACAAATGCTTGTTTACCATTCAGCGTTGAACTCAACCAATCTTGTTGTATCACTCAACATCAAAACCTAGTAACCCCTTTCTATCGCAACTCAGCTATGACCCTAACCTAGATCAACCATCGCAATCAGAGTTAATCCAATATTGCCACCGATCTTTACCAAGCCTTATTGATTTATCATTCATGTTTATATGTGGCTTTCTTTGGAACTTATTGTAGTTTTGTTCATTGCTATTTTAATTGCTAGTTGATCTTAATCGATTGATCTTTGTATTTTATTTGCAACCATGCATTCATACCATACATGATCATGTACACATACCACCGTATACGCTTAGCTCATGACAAATAATTAGTAGCTAATCATATTTAGTTAAATACCTTAATATAAATAGGTGATTAAAATGACATACGTTACACTTTGTACACGTATTGCATGAACCTTTATATAGGTTATGATCTATATAAAGCCTTAATGCCGCCAATGTACATTGCATACACACGCCATTTCTATCTACGCATGCAAGCATGCATTTATCATAGTTTAGCATCCCCGTACACATCAAAAGCCCTAGTGCTCATGCATCACCCCTAATAGCCTTATAAGATAGTAGAACCCTTTTAAAGTAAAACCTGATGCATCATGTATGATTTGAGTCTTTTATTCTTCACCAGTGATGTATCGATTCTCATTGGAGTTAATTGGATCTTATTTGGTTCTTCTCGATCTTATTTTCTTTTGCGGTAGTTTGTTTATACGGTATATTTCTATGCGCTAGCTTACGTGAGATTCGAGGAAGAGCCAGAAGAGCTTAAGGAAGATTCAGAAGAATCCAAGCTGAAGGATGAGTCAGAAGATACGAGCTTCTAGGAAGGGATCTGAGGACCCGGATTGCAACGACGTGAAGAAGAAGACTTTAGTGAAGGCAAGCTCTACTTCTCCTTGATCATGATTGAACCTACTGTTTTCGCAATGCACCTATAGAGGCTACTCTAGTATTTTGCATTACTTGTTATTTTACTGTTTGTGTAGCTATGGTCCTATTTGCTTGTTGATATTGATGTCTGTTACTTAGGCGTTAATATCTAAATCCTTGTCGTACCGCTACTAAGGGTCTTATATCTCAGGTACTATACTTAACTATCTATTTGAAGTATGCTTTTGATTATCATATCTGTGTTTTTGTGCGTATCAGCAACTGATCCAGAGACTGATACAGGATACACAACATATTCCAGAAATGGGATATGACACTATTGTGATTGCTGCTCTTTGCTATTGCTCGTACCAACCAATGAGACTACATGCGCATTACTGAGCACAAGTACTACCTTGCTTCTCTCCCATTCGTCCTAGCTTCTCCCATTTCTGGACATAGAATCGCTGCTGCCAGCCATTCCATTTTAGCGAAACCAATAAGTGAGTTGACAAGTTATCTCTCTGTACTTTTCATTCCATATACATCAAGCTAGGCTGGGGAGGGTTGTAACAGGAGCATCAGCATCTGCATGGAGCCCTCGCCCACGACGTTGCCGCCGCCGGCAGAGGTGGACTTGTCCCTGGCCTTGGGACGCGGCGAGGAGGACGAACTGATGAGGACGCCGACGACGCGCGTCTGCGGGAAGGAGGTGCGTTTGTTCCCGTGCCTCTTCTGCAGCAAGACTTTCCTCAAGTCGCAGGCGCTGGGCGGGCACCAGAACGCGCACAAGAAGGAGCGCGCCGCCGGGTGGAACCCGAACCCCTACGTCTACGGCGCGGCGCCGCCGGACACCCGGCCGGTAACCTCGCACAGCGGCGGCGGCGTCAAGCTGGAGCAGCCGGAGGTTTGCGCGCCGATCTTGACCGACAACGAGCGGTACGATCTGCTCAACTGGAGAACATTGTCCCTTGCCTCTGCTCCGCCGGGGAGCAGCAATGACAACACCGCCGCCTCGTGCGCGGGCGAGGACCTGGACCTCGAGCTGCGACTCTAGATTAAGGACATCTTCCTTGGGAAGGAGCCAGCCGTGCATATGAATTGAATCGCAGGGTCATCATTCTATCGCTCTTCTGGGCTCCATATGTTTCATTAAGCTTGATATGGATCATTGTCATCTGCTTACGTGTTCAAGCAGTACCGCATATACTGCCCGGCGGTACTATTCGGCATATATAACACAGTGGTCACCGTCGGCATATCTATACTACCACTTGATATGCGGTACCGCCGGGCACCTTGATGTGGAAAGAAGCTCTTGGTTAGATCATAGCTCACAAAAGAGTGCTATATATTGCACAGTTCGGATATTAAAAGTAGCCTGTTTATCTATTTATGAAACTCATACTTCTCAAACATCTATCTATTATCTTAGTATTTGAAGAGAAAACGAAGCCACCACGTTCGCTCTCAAGGTCACGAAATTACCACGTTAATCGGAAAAAAGAGAAGCTACGAACCATTGGATTTTATGAAGATCTAACGGTCTAGATTAAACATCATACCCATAACAAAATAATTCATATATAGATAGAATTCGGAATTAAAAACTATAGAAAGTAGTAGTTTGATTTGTATACAAATTTGAAAAGAGAGCAGCTAAAAGAGTCCATGTAAAATACTGTTAATAGCCATACACGGTTGACACGATCCTATATATGGCGAGTGAAGAGTCGTCATGCAATTGGATTTTGTGGACAGAAAAATCCGGCCAGGAGGAAGACTCGGATCTATTTTGCACGCAAGAAAAAGCTAGACTCCAGAGTCCTATCCGTAATCAAACTTCAGCATCCGAATATAATATACATTGTTGCATGATAATAAAGATTGAAAAGAAGATAGGGGGAATCTGCGGCAGCACAACTATTTCTAGCTTCTTTTATCTTGAGGAACTGTTGGTCTTACGTCTTGCTCAAGGAGATGAACATAAACGCGTTATGCCTCCACAATGAAGATTCGTACTAGCATGTTATCTAGCCTACAGAAAGAAACATATATGGTGTATTGGATCGGTGCAGAGAGACGGAGAGAGCAATGGCAAGGATCAGCACAAGAAAAAGATGTGCGTGTGTCTAAGTTGATTTTTTATTTTCTGATTTCTCTTTTCCTTGCCGATCAAACCACATCATGGGTTCATCCGTTCATGATGTCATGTAATCAGCCTTCAAAGTACAAGGTTATTGCAGCAACATGAGGTAGTATATATAGAGCTGCCATCGACACGCTAAACATGTACTGTATCAAAGTTGAAGAGCAATGAGTTGGGACCATTCATGGCACATGGAAGAGTATTTGTGTGCGGACGAGATATCCTCCTCAATGAGATGATGATAATCGAAGAATATGGATCTCAGCTTTGATCGTAATGGCTACGGCTCGGTTCAGTTGACCTTGCGAGATTATAAGAGAAAACAGGAGACAAGTGCATGTAGATGACACTATTATGATTCAAGTGGCCGTCTTCGATGGCGACGGAGGCGGCACCGCAACAGCCTAAATTGAAGCCGCTCGCGCAGACATACCAAGCGCATGCATAGGTGGCGGGAAAATGCACTGGATACTCCCTCTGACACGGATTCTACTCCCTTTTTCCTATTTTATAAGGGATTGAAAGGTTTGACATTGTACCAAAAAATATAACGTATTCCACGTTTAGGATAAATTCTGACGGTTGGTGAGTGGGTGTGATAACGTAAAATGAGAGGTATAGTGGTCTTTAATATGGAGGACTATTTTATCTTAAGATTCTAGGAAGACACAAACATTTAAAAGGGCAATCAGATATCAACCACACTTTTGAAGTCCAATTGGGAAACAACCATCGATTTTTAGATCTTGCGATTTCACCATAGTTTTCAAAAAGTATGGTGATCTACCAAAATATTTTCTGATTTAACCACAGATTTTTCAAAAACATTGTCATGACCTTGCAAAATCTGAAGAAATATCTATCATTATTTTTGGAAAACTTGAAAATGATGGTTGTCCAACAATTGGAGTCTAAAATTATGATCAAAACACTATTGTCCTAATTTTAAAACATACATTGCAAGGGGGTACACAATTTGACTACTATATGGTTTGGGAAATTTGAATTTCTTGCATTTTTTTCATAATCTAGGAAAAACATGAAGGAGTTTTATTAAAATAGATCAAGAAGCATGAAGATTAATTCCACATAAAATGATCTTATGACTTATGATCGCACAGTATTTGTAATCCTTTACCATGTCCCAACATTATAAGTGACCTGACAAGCTAAGTAAAAATTAAATGCACTAACCTTTTGAAAATAGTAACATTCAAATAATATGTGATCAAACATTCCATGTATGTGCAGTTGGTAAATGCAAATAATGCTATTAATTACTTTGATGTATGCGTGACAATAGTTATTGTTACGAAACTACAAAGTAGAAAAAAAACATTCCATTCCTTCATGTTAATCCAAGGAAATAGTTTTTTCCATTTGATCAGCAAATACAACTAACATTTTTTAGGTGCGGAATGATGGTTAAACTGTGTGATGGCTTGGTGAATGTTCAGAATATTTTATTCAGAACCAAGATACTTTGTAATTTTTTCTTTTAATTTATTTGGCTATTAATTGCAAACAAATATGTCAAATGCAAAACCAACATATAATTGATCTAGCCGTGCAATTTGCGCGGGCTAACTTGCTAGATTAACCAAAGAGTCCATGTCGACTACAGTTTGTAAACTGGTAAAATTCGGATTTGGTAAAAGCAGAGCTACACATATAGGTGGATTTTAGAACAGGAACCAAAGACTGTCCATGCCAACTACAATTTGTAAACAGAAGAAATTGAAATAGGAAACAAAACGTGAAATATGCAAGTCTGGATAAATAACGGAACGAGCAACGCGTGTATATAGATGGATCAGGAAGCTTCCCCTGATCGATACGTTACATTTACATGACATCAAGTGCCCTCATCAACCCCGACGCCAACGGCGCCGTGCTCTGCACCATGGTTGGCACCCCGGCAACGGACGCGCTGCTACGGCCGGCCATCGAGTCCGCACGGCGCTTGGGGCTTCCTGTACGCCACGGCCAATTCCCCCTAGACTACACCGCGGCCGGCTTGCCGGAAGGCTCGAACAACGGTAGCGCAATTCCCGTGGTGCATATGTGGAGCTACTTCCGAGCCATGGCGCTCCTCCTCATGCCGATCGAGACCTACCTTCGCGGCGACTCCAGCCATGCGTCGTGTCGGACTTCTGCCACTCCTAGACGCCGGAGCTCGCAGTGAGCAAGCTGGGTGTCCCGGGGCTCAGCTTCTTCAGCATGTGCGCCTTCTTCCTCCTCTTCCAGCACAACATCGAGAGGATCAGGGCCTTTGATGGCGTCCAGGACGACAACCAGGCCATCGCGGTGCCTGGATTGGAGAGAAGGTTTGAGGTTAAGAGGGCCCAAGCGCCGCCCTTCTTTGGCGCGTATGAGTGGGAGCACTTTGTCGACGATGTCAACCGAGTGCAGGCCGACGGCGTCATAGTGAACACCTTCGTTGAACTCGCCGGAGTTCATCGCCGGCTACGCTGCGTCGAAGGAGACGAAGGTCTGGACAGTTGGACTGGTGTCTCTACCACCAGCAGGGTGCGGCGATGGCGTACACGGCCTTCGGCGATGACGATGCCGGCGACAGGGTGCCACGATGGAGCACCCGGATGGTTATGACATTCATGTTCGAGAGCGGCACCTGACTCCCACCAGGGCCTCCTTCGGTGGTGCTCCGGACGTAGATCAATTCCACAACCCACAGGTTAAGCGAAAGCTCATCGATTAGTTGGCTCATCAACTGGCCCAAGATGGACATCAGCTTCCATGCCTGGCCTCTGGACTTTTTGACGTTGCCAAGGATCAATTGACAACATGGAGCTCAGTTTTTCAACTGATGAGATATGGACACTGCTAGATTACGGTGGTGATGGCAAACTTGACTAAGATCAGAGCGCATATTGGCAAGAACCGGTGAACTAGGTGATCATGTGGGCTGCTACGGAACCACCATGGCATTTGTCTTCGCCATCAAGGGCATCCTTAACGTCATCCTCGAAGGCGAGGTGGTTGCTTCACGATGCCGATGGCAAAGTGCCCGGCACGATCGTTTAATGGCATACTAAGGCTGAGGCCACCAATCCACATGATCGATTCAATACTACCAAGACACCGATGGCCAGATTTGGATGGATGCTGCAGGAAAAAGGAACTTCAGTTGCTCAACTTTTGTTAACAACAAATAATTGGTTGCGATCCGTGCTACTATCTCACGTGTTTGATGATGGAGCACCCGACCACATTCGAGTATGAACATGAGACTAAGCTAACCTGATGCAGCTCCAACATCACGCCCAACTTCACATGTTCCAACCTTGACCATTATTGTCACCCATGGAGAAGTGTCAACTGCACTAGCCTTGATGGGATTCGTGCATGCGGATCTAACCAGCTTATTCTGCCATGCGTGACGGGATCTAACACAGGTATCCATCAGTTGGTGCATCTAGCGCACACTCCGAGAAGCACCTCAACCAACACGACAACCACAGTAGTCTTTGGTAGTTTTGAGTTTTGACGGTGATCTGGCAATCCTCATTGCATGAAACTTTGGTTGCCTTGGGGGCAGCAGAAGAACTTGGGTTGGAAACATGAATGAGGTAGAGGCAAGAGACATGTTCTTTTGAGCAAATGCAAGAAAGCAATAGAGTTCAGTTTTTTTACAGCCTCAAACTAAAGACTTGAAGTAAAGATAATATCAGTCAAGTAGGAAATAAAGAAATGATTAATTCATCAAAGAAGGAAAGAATTTATGTCTCCTTAGAGTCTCAAGAACTGTCCTCAAATGATCCTCATGTTCTGCTTCAGTCTTGGAGAAGATGAGTATATCATCAATAAAAACAACAACAAACTCCTCAAATCCTTGAAGCATATTGTTCATGGTCTCCATAAAGTATGGAGGTGCATTGGTGAGTCCAAAAGACATAACCCTGAACTCATAATGGCCAAACATGGTGGAAAAGGCTGTCTTCTCAATATCCTCCTCTCGAACTGGAATTTGGTTATAGCCAGACTGAAGATCAATCTTGGAAAATACCCTTGCCCCTTTTAATCGCTCAAACAATACCTCAATGTGAGGCAATGGATACTTGTTCTTGATGGTCACAGCATTCAAGCCACGATAGTCGATACACATACGCCAACTGCCATCCTTCTTCTTAGTAAATAGTACTGGAGCATGCCATGGCGACACACTGCGTCGAATTAAATTCTTTGACAGCAAGTCATTTAACTGCTTCCTCAACTCCTCTTGAAAAGGACGAGACAAACGATACGGGGCAATGGATACAGGACGAGTGCCAGGTAGAAGATCAATACGAAATTCCACTTCACGCTTAGGTGGCATTCCTGGCAGCTCATCAGGGAAGACATCAGGATAATCTCGCACCACAGGAATCTCCCCAAGCACTAATGTCTTGGTTGGCGTCTCCACAAGAGTCCAGAGAAAACCTATCTTCAAATGACGACGGCCAGGAAATAGACTTGCCATTACAAATAAAGAATCAAGAGGTGCATTAGCTTGAAAGGTTATTGTATGTCCAGACGGCGCTTCCAATGTAACAGTCTTCCAGAAGCATGAGATCACAGCTCGGTACCGGTGTAACCAATCCATACCAAGAATGACGTCAAAAACCGGTAAAGGAATCACCATTAAGTTAGCCACAAAGTCATCCCCATCTATAGAAACCACACAACCTGGACAGACCACCGAACTAGAAATCAAGCCTCCCGGAGAACTAACATGGACTGATTGAGATATTTGTTGGCTAGAAATATTTGCTCTCCTCATGAAATCAAGTGATATGAACGAAAACGTAGCACCCGAATCAAATAAAACATGAGCATCATGTGAATCAACAACGAGAGTACCTGAAACCACATCTGGGCGACCAAGAGAAGAAGTTGTAGGCATGGTGTAAACTCCGGTAGCAGCAGAAGAAGTAGAACCTCCCCCCGTAGACGGATGTGGTGGAGCTGAAGGAGCAGGAGGTGCAGGCAACGGTAGTGGAACATATGGTGAAGGAAGCTGAGGCGTAGGCCAATAGTAGCCTGGTGGTGGAGCCATATACTGCTGTGAAAACTGAGGATATGGGGTTGGAGGGGCATCCAACATCTGAGCGGTGCCACGATGATTATTAACAGAAGGAGCTGAACCCCGTGAACTGGCCTGTAAGGTGGAACCCGCTGAAGGAGAGTTGGACCTCTGCCACTTGATTATAGAGTTTGGATTCCTCTTACAAACTGCACTAGCATGTCCTTCCTTGCCACAAGTGTGACAAGTCCCTGAAAAGGAGCACTCTGAAGAACGATGAGGCTTCCCGCACTTATAGCAAATTAATCCTTGCCCTGGAACTGGCTGCATGAATGAAGTGTGTTGTGTTGAGGAAGACTGGGCTCCTGGCTGTCTAGGCCTGAAAGACTGGGACTGCTGAGTAGACTGATTTGCCTTGGACTTCTTGAAAGGGGGCCGCTGCGAAGAATCCCCATCCTCTTGGTGAGCTCTCTTCTGATCATTACCTGGGCTGCTCGCACTCCCATTACGCCTCTGCTGTAGTGCTGTAAGCTGAATCTGGGTCTCCATACCTCTAGCCTCCTCAACTGCCGTGATGTAGGTAGTAGGAGGATTTCTTCCCATCACCTCTCTGTATCGAGCTTTAAGGCCTGTGAAAAACTTCCTAGCCTTCTCACGCTCATCACTTGCCACACTAGGAACAAAGCGAACAATGTTGCTGAACTCTCTCTCATACTCGTCCACCGTCTTGTCACCTTGCTGGATATGGTTCAAGGCATCATTCATCCTATCTCTGAATGAGTCTGGATAGTACTTGGCCTTGAATTGTGCTAGAAAAACCTCCCAAGAGATGACACCACGAGCAGGAATCCATGCATCACATACTCCAACCCACCAAATATCAGCCTGGCCTGTGAGCTGATGAGGAATAAATAGGACCATCTCCTCTGACGTCATCCTACATGCAGCCATGACCTTCTCCATCTTGCGCAGCCAATCCGCAGCATCGGTCGGTGTTCCTGAACCATCAAATGTGTCTAAACGCATAGACATCCACTTAGCAAATGTCATCCTCTGAACTGGAGCCTCATTGTTAGCAGCAGATGGTTGACCTCCAGCAGCAACCGAGTGCTCCTCCTGACTTCCGACATCTTCATTTTCATGGACATCTTGTTCATGAACAGCAGACTCGTTACCACGGCCTCCAGCGCGACCGCCTCTACGACCTCTACCGCGTCCTCCACGGTTAGCTACACGAGCACTCTTCCTTTTTGGCGGCATAGCTATAATGAATTATCATAAACAAGGATACGATTAACAAGAAGTTATCATACCCAAAATAAACACAAAAAGAAAAGGAAATCAGCGGAAACGTAAATGCAAAACATGCCCATGCATCCCATCCTATTGTGCAGAAGTGTGTCAAATTTTTTACTTAATAAGTCTATATTAAGTTTTACTTGTTTATTTTGCTATAAAAATTTTGTAAGGAACTATAACCTAGGCTCTGATTACCAACTGTAACACCCCAGATATTTAACTAATCTAGATGCTACTATAAAACAATTAAATTCTACAAGTATAGAAATTATTCAAAATTTTGACAGAGTCTCTCCTGTATTTTCCTTTAACCGCGGTCACACAATCATCACAAATAGATATATATTCATGAATAATCAATAAACGACCAGCAACTCCAAGAATAAACCATGAACAGTTCACCACAACCATATGACCATCTCAGCTAATCAAAATTACTCTAAAGTCTAGTAAACTAATTAAATGTGAAGATGTATGTGTGTATGTGCTCAAATGAATATGCTACTCCCATCCAATGCTTGCGTCGATCAACGAGTACCTAAAACCAAATGAAACACAAGAGTGAGTAAAAACACTCAGCAAGTACAAATTAGAACTGAAAGAACAAATACAACAATATGATGAATAATGGAAATCATGAATCCAGAAACCATCTCCTTGAAACAACATTGAAATAGTAGTTTCCGTCTGAAACGGACGTCACCTGAAACTTCCTTTGCATTTACCGGTAAAGCTGAACAAGTGGGGCCAGCACTTATTCACAGGAACCTGAATATAAGAACCAAATAACACAACCGGTGTTCATACAACCCCCGGCACTTGAATGATATGAAAATGAACACATGAACCTTGAATATTCGACATGAAGATCAGAAATCTTGAAGCAACAACCATAAGAAATCAAAGGCATCGATGAAGCACATTCAAAGAGAACATAGAACCGACAGTCAAATTCACATCACAAAGGAGTTCGGCATTGCACTTGCCTTGATCAAGCTTGACGAGAACCCGGCGCTTTCCCGACACCGGAACCGTTCGGACCTGTGAAGCGAAAACTACACTTAAAACTGTTGCTAGCAACCAACCAATTCTATACTACGCTTTCTCCATGATTTATTTCAGAAAAAGGTTGTAAACACGTTTTTCACAATATTTCCGAATATGCCCGAAAACCTGACTTCCTCGCTATTCAGTCCATAACTTTCACAATCCTTAAGCAAATGCTATAAATGAGTACATTATGAGAATCTACAGAGAATTTCCTACAACTTTCGCAATAGCGGGTTCTGCTATAAAATTCGCTAACTGGGCCAAAATAATTAAATAGGAAAACTGTGCAGATTAAGAAATCCTGGGACAGTAATACTAAAAAATACAGTTTCTCCCTAACCACTTATCAGAATCAAGTGAGACCAGCGCCGTTGGAAAGATAAAAACATTATCTACGACTTTTCTAATTGGCTCCAGATCGAATTCATAACCAATTGATACCAGATTTCAAAATCAGTCCCACTGCTTAGCAACTAGCCTTGTTAAACTTAGTTTCAGGACCAAATCCTATCAACGGAAGTTAAACCGTGACCTGCTAGGAGCCATCCAGCTTCTAAACATGGAATTCAGATCACGAATTTGAGGAAATTTAGATGCCCACGAAGCCCTAACCTTTTTCCCCTTTTTCTGTTCTTCTTTTCTCCTTGCTATTGCTTATCTTACTCCCTTTCCTGCAACCTCACGCACAGCAGACGGCTTCTCCTGTGCAACTGCAGCAGCGAGAAGTCACCACCAGCTGCAACAAGCAAGCTTCAGAATCACCAGGAACCAGGGACATGGGATCCCTACCTGGACTCCAACGTTGCTGGACAAGATCACGGGGCAGCAGCGAAACACATCGGCGGCAGCTTGGAGCAATCTTAGAATCAGCAAGGGGAAGGCAAGGCGACGACGCTTCGTGGCAAGGTGGCAGGAGGAAGACGGCGGCGCTGGGGCGTGAACAAGGAGGCGGCGTCGATGGGAGTTCGAGGAACAGGAAAACGAGTACTTTAAGAACAGAAACCTAATACGATATCCAAGGGTTTAGATTTATTCAACCATCACAAATTCATCCAAAGTCCAAATCAAGCGTATGAGTAGTCAAACGGAATCGTTTCGACGAGCTCTACGCATCTACGGTCTCCGATCGTTCACCCGAATAACGGTTCAAGAAGTCAAATTTTAGTCAACTCCGGGAGTCTTTTTTTATTCTATTTGTTTTGTGAAAAAAAACTTGAGATATTACAAAAAGGTTCAATATGGTTCATACTATCCGAGCCTCAACATATTTTTGTATGATGAAAATTTTTGGCATGCCTGCTACATAATATTATATTTTTTTATATAAAACAACCAAGTTGGTGGAGCTAGCCGCGCAATATGCGCGGGCCACCTTGCTAGTTTATTTTATAATATATAGAACTTTTATTGAAAATAATCGATAAAATGTCTTCATACGCCAATATTTATACTTTTCTAAAGTCAGAAGTACTTTCTTGCACTTATGGTAAATTTTGTGTATATACACTCCTCTCGGGCTGGAATCCGAACCCCTACGTCTACGGCGCGGCGCCGCCGGACAACACTGCCGGCGGTGGCACCGCCATGTACATCCCGATGGCCTCTCACGGCGGCGGCGCTGCAGAGCCTCCCGCCGGCGTCAAGCTGGAGCAGCCGGTCTTGACTGACAACGTGCCGTACCCGGTGGACCTGCTCAACTGGCAAATGCTATCCCGTGCCTCTGCTCCGCTGGGTCTCAGAAACGACGTCAACACCGCTGCCTCCTGCGACGGCGAGGAGCTGGACCTCGAGCTAAAAGACTCTAATCGAGGACACCTTCCTTGCGAGGACGGGAGCCTGCCATGCATCTCAACTGAATTGCAGGGTCATCATTCTATCACACTTCTTGGCTGCATATATTTCACCGTATGATTAAGCTTGATATGGATAATTGTCTTCTGCTTACGTATCGTGGGGTCATGTGTTGCGAATATATGTCGAATTTTAGTACCGCAGTATTGTCCATCAGTATGGTCTTGACTCGAGTATATATGTTCGCCGTTCATATATGTCGGTCATAGAACTTTCCCAATATAGTACTATGTATAAATGAATGAATGAGACTGGTGCATGCGCACTACATTAAGTACCAGCTATTCAGCTGTTTGTTTTCCCTACTCATTGGAGGTCATATTTTATTCTGATCATAATTTCTGTTCCCACAAAAGGAAGACTTTGCAGATATTGTTCACAGCTGCCGCCTTGATGTGGAAAGGAGCTCTTGGTTAATGCTTCATCAGTCAGAGCTCACAAAAAGAGCGCTATATATTAAAAGTGGCATGTTTATGTATTTGTTTATCACATATTTCGAACATTTAATTTATAATATTACTGAATTATTATTATTGAGAAGTGTCGATAAAATGTCTTAATAAGTACGCCAGTATTTATATTTTGTTGAAGTCAGAAACATTTTCTTGAAGCTAAACGTTGAAAATATACACTCCTCATACAATAAAAACATAGAATTGATAGCTTGCTCATTAGTCTCACAAAGTAACTCCAGCCAGCTTGTTAATAAAATGTTTAGATCTTCAACTTGGCTCGTTAAAGAACTTGCAATCAACCCGAGTTAGTAACGAGCTAGCTGAGTCAGTTTGCAAGCTACGAATTTTCCTTCTAGCCGTAATTGCAAATGTGCACACTAAAGGTGCTGCATTTACAAATTACATTGCAAATCTAGGACAAACCATGCCAAAGGAATACTACCTCCGTATCTTTTTACTAGGTGTAATGAAAACTTTTTTGTTCTAAGCATCATATAAAACGGAGGGAGTACTTCTTAACACAAAAAGGCAGTGTTAAACTAATTATGTTAGGCTGCCCGCACCGGCTCCCGGGACAGCTCCCGCTATCCTTTTTAGCGTAAGAAATTCGCTGCAGCGGTCTCCGCGTCCGCTCCGCTATCGTAGCGTTTCATCGATTCTTCCGTTAGGCTGCCCGCACCGGCTCCCGGGACAGCTCCCGCTATCCTTTTTAGCGTAAGAAATTCGCTGCAGCGGTCTCCGCGTCCGCTCCGCTATCGTAGCGTTTCATCGATTCTTCCGTTATTCTCAGCGCAACAAAGGGTCTCCGCTATCCAGATGCGGGCCCGGTGCCCATCGCGCGTTTGCCCAGCCGGTCAAGGGAAAGAGTGAGAGAGAGAGTGGGCCCCACAGGTTCAACAAACTAAAAAAAGTTTTAACTCACAAACCAAAAACCCAAATCAAATTCCGATTTCACCATTAAATTCGTCTCAATAAATCCTTCGAAACAAGATGTCACATGGATATATTTCGATAAAATTATAAGTAGACCTCATTAATGGTAGTTGAAGATGGTTGAATAAAATATTGTTTAGTTGGGATAGAGGAATGATATAGAGGAATGATGGGTGCGGAAGAAGTTGATATAAAGGAAGGAATCTCGATGACCAGGACAGAATATTCCTTTTAGAGGAAGGATATAGAGTAAGATGAGTGCGGATAGCCTTACAAGAGTTACTATCTAGAACTGTACGAGGATGCAATGGGGGCCACACTTCACTGTGAGAACAGGTATTCCGTACGAATTGAATGCGACAAAAATAGTAGCTGTCGCTAAAAGTTCAGCTACACGCGAAAGGCAAGAGATTCGCTAGGATTGAGGTGGTGTTGCATTAGTACTTGCTGGTCCGTCCCCATGTCGAAAGCAACCAACCACTTCTGTTTTATAGATGATAAATTAATTAGTACTTACTGAACCATGAGCATTAGACTATCTCCAACAGATAGTTTATTTTAGGACTTACACATGATTTGGGATGTAAAAGGGAAGAAAACTACCTCCAACGGATGACCTAAAGCAACCAACCATTTTCGGAGTCCGGCACTTCGGCACGCACAAATGCGGGAGCTCTCCACCCGCGATGAAGCATCGAATCGTTTTTCTCTCTGTCTTCCTCGCTCGATCTCTCGCTCTCGATCTCTCTCTCTCTCGCTCACCGGATGGACAGAGACGGCGACGGCGGGGGGCGGAGGCGGGCGGAGCCGAGGGCGGGGCTCGATTCGTCGCCCGGCTGAGCTGAATCGAGCGCCGCCGCCATCGCCTGAGGCCGAGCTCGTCGCACCAGAGCAGCAGGAGCTGGCCAACCCCTCCCCGCGCCTCACCGCGAGACAGGAGCTGGCCGCCATGGAGGACGGAGGCGGCGCTCCTTCCTTGGCTCCCGCGACGACGGCTCCTCCGCTCCATCACCCGCACCTGCAGGCTGCACCTCCCACCCTCCCCGGCCGCAGCGGCGGCATCGTCCGCGTCGGAGGACGCGCCGCTCCTTCCAGATGGGGGCGTGCGGCGTCGGATAGGGTGTGGGCGGTTCGCGCAGCGAAGCGGTTCCTTCCGCCGTGAAGTCGGCCGCGCTACCGCCGAGACCTTCCTCCTCACGCGCTGCCGCCGAGACCTTCCTCCTCACGTCGGATTGGAGCAATTTTGCATCTTTCTAATCCTCACCCTGCAGCTGTTGGATTTGGGCAGGGGAGGGAGGAAGGAGGAAGAAGGGGCGGGCTCGGCTGCCGCGACGACGCGGGGGGCGGGCTCGGCGGCCGCGACGACGCGGGCCCTGGCACGGCGGCAGCGCGGTGGGAGCCGGGGTCGGGCCGCGGCGTCCATCTGCAGGGGCGCGGCGTCGCAGGGAGGGGCCCAGCGTCGCGGACTGCAGGGGCGCGGCGTCGCAGGCCACGGCGGCGCGCGTTGCCGCGGCGGGGCGGCTGCGCGGGGCCTCGGCAGGGAGGAGCCCGGCGGCGCGCGGCGCGGGGAGCGAGCGGAGCGGAGACGCCGGCCACATCTACCCCTCCTCCTTTTCCTCGCTGGCGGGGCGGGGCGAGCGGTGGCCGTCGACGGAGCGGGTGCTTGGCGTGTCAGCGGAGGCGTCGACGGCGGTGGTGACTCCCAATTTTCGGACATCCGTTGGAGACCTGCGTTTTTACGGAGCGCTCTTTCAGCCTCACCAGGACACATTCCTGCCTTTGCGTCTTTGATTTACGTCCGAACCGTTGGAGATAGCCTTACTATACTAGCTCATTTGCGTCTCACACTCTACATATCAAATCGACATATTGAAACATCATACTACCTCTATTTATGATGTTTAGGACAAGAAATGTAGTGTAATTTGAACTAGCTTAGTAATCTTAATTAATCGTTTTATATTTAGCCACGGCTGTTGTATCATCTATGTTGATCCGTTGCAAATCAAATGACAAGTAAGATATGTGCCTATAATAGCTTCGTTTTTCCTTTACCGCTACTGGGTTCACTATATGGGGCCATGCAACGTTGAGAGAAGCGCTGATAATTGGTGCCAATGCTGGCTGCAAGGTCGATCACAAGACGACATGAAGGAGCAGGATTGCAAAGACGACGGAGGCGCGCGCATGGGATGCTGCTGCAGGCCCATATATAGCAACAAGTTGTGTACGGCCACGTGAAGGCCGAAAGCTAGAGTAACATACAGCTCGTCGTTAAGAGAGGACTGATGTCTGTGTGGTTGCCATTTCTTGTTTAAGTGGAGTGAAACCCTAAACCCTAAGCGTCAGGGTGCGCTTACTGCCTAGCTCTTTGAAGATTCTTAAAGAGCAGAAGAAAAAAAAAACGCTGCATTAAAATGCTCTAACAATTGGAGCAATATTGCACCTCATGTTGAAATACGAGATTGCATTGGACCTGATAATGTTTAGTTTCTCAAACATAAGTCGTTTTAGCAATCACTATCTCTCAGACCTAGTTTTTTTTTTTG
This sequence comes from Eragrostis curvula, assembly GCA_007726485.1. Taxonomy (NCBI): domain Eukaryota; kingdom Viridiplantae; phylum Streptophyta; class Magnoliopsida; order Poales; family Poaceae; genus Eragrostis; species Eragrostis curvula. The sequence continues at coordinate 49,579,258 of CM017442.1, read as the reverse complement.
GTTGGGTGGGGGGGGGGGGGGGGGCTACTCTTCATCTGTTAAAATACCAAGATCAGTAAAATAATAAAATCTAGTCAGCGTAAAATATGTAGTTTGTGAAGATGTGTTTTAAATCTGTAGTTTTGCGGTTGGTCTTGTCAAAGAACCTGTAGTTTTACAGAATTTACTCAACATGTTTTATCTTAAGTCAAAGAATCTAACTATATATATATGTACAATAATTAATATTCAAAACTTGTAAGCCATTCACGACATGATATGTCTATTTCCGTCCATGCTAATCGCTGCCTTGGGGCGTGGCCACTGAAGAAAGCACTTCAGGTGCCAACAGTGCGCAGTCAATAGGTGTCATCAGGTAGCTATATATAGCATTGTAGCTATGTCCAAGTGCACATCAACTTACTAGTTTGTGCACTATGGCGGCAGCCGGCCAGCAGATCTAATCAACGTTGTCGTCCTTGAATTAATCATGTTAAATTTTTATCCTTGATTCATGCACACTTTAACAAATTTATTACTAGTCTCTATCATTCATCAACCATTACAATTTGGTTACATTTAATCCATTAGCCTTTAAGTGGGCATCATGCTATTTGTTAAAGTACTCCCTCTACCCCTAAATACTCCCTAAAAAAGTGTCATTCTCAATACAATTCTCTCTCTCTCTCTCTCTCTCTCCAATGCCTTCGTTTCATGGCTTTTTACCTTTTCACCCCTCCTTAATTAATTCTCGTGCTCAAGCTCTAAAATATATCATTTATTTTGGGACAGAGGGAGTATAGTAGTATATATATATAAGTGATTTGCCCGCTTCCCATCCACTTAGTCTTTTGGATGAGTTGATCCTCACATGTATCTATCCACTTAGCCTTTTGGATGAGTTGATCCTCATCAAGTGAATCCAAATGCAAAGTCTTTTGGTTTTGTGAGTGGAGGCAGATGTGCCAGGCCAGGTACTGTGATCAGGGGCTCCATTTCAGATTGTTGTGCCGGCAACAATAGAAAGCATGCCTCCAAATTTTTTTTTTACAAATATACCTTTCCGAGGAACTTGATGTGGAACTTATACGCACACTCCATTCCTCTATCACAAGAGCACACACATATGACTAGTATGGACTTTTCTCAATCAACAGAAAGTCATCTTTTTTTCATGGAACAAAAAGTCATCTTCATGTGACAAATCCAACAGCCACTACGGGAAACCCGACGTTTGCCGAGTGTCGCACTCTTTACCGAGTGTTTTTTCTCGGACACTCGGGTATTTGCCGAGAGTTTAAAAAAACACTCGGCAAAAAGGTGTTTGCCGAGTGTTTTTTAAGCACTCGGCAAAGATTAAAAACTTTGCCGAGTGTCTCACCATGACACTCGGCAAAGATGCCTCTTTGCCGAGTTTTTTATTGTACACTCGGCAAAGATGCCTCTTTGCCGAGTGTTTTTCCTATTACACTCGGCAAATAAATTTTCAATTAATTTTTTGATGCACTAAATTAATTCAAATCAAAAAGTTTTGAACTACAAAGTTGTATGACTTCTCAAGATCTACACTTTTTATTTTGGTCATTTTTCATTCGACAAAGCGCTAATAAATTTGTTCACAACATCAACATCTCTCGTATAGTTTCATAAAACTAGAAGAGAGATATATAAAATTTGTGAACAATGTTACTATCACTATGTCGAATGAATAAATGACCAAAATAAAAGTTGTAGATCCTCAGAAGTTATGAAACTTTGTAGTTCAACACTTTTTAATTTGAATCAATTTTGCTAAAGAAATATAGGTTTGAATTTTCTTAAGTTTGAATTTTGAATTTTTTTGAAAGACTTTAGATGGAGAAACGACCAATATGAAAGTTGTAGAACTCTAAAAGTTATGAAATTTTGTAGTTGACAACTTTGTTATTTGAAATCATCTTGTCAACGGAAACTTAGTTTAAAAGAGTTCAAATTTGAAATTCAAATTTTGTAAACGATCTCAGATGACAAAATGACCAACATGAAAGATGTAGATCTCGAAAAGTTAAGAAAGTTTGTAGTTGATAACTTTTTCATTTGAATTCGTTTAGATCTTAAAATAATCACTTGATGCTCAGTTTAGTATAATATGTGTAGAATCAAAATGGAATATGAACACATGTGATGCTTTGGTGTAGTGGTAAGGAGAGTCTTGTGTGAAGGGGATGTCATGGGTTCGAATCCCACCGGATGCATAGAGTGCAAAAAATGCCGCGACTTGCAAACTTGATGGCTTGTGACTTGGGCTAGTCGGTGGAGGCCTCACCTCATTAAAAAAAAAAAATTGCTATTTTTTCGATTCATATTTTGCCGAGTGTTTTTCTTTGCCGAGTGTAAAATGGCACTCGGCAATTTACCGAGTGCCAGACAAAAAGCTCTCGGCAAAGAGCTATTTGCCGACCAGAATTTACCGAGTGCTATTTGCCGAGTGTAAACACTCGGCAAACCCTTTGTCGAATGCTATAGTGCATCTTGCACTCGGCAAACTACAGATTTGTTCAGGACCTTGGTGTGCCCTTAAACTGATGTCACGAAACAAAGGACGAGCGTGTTACCATCTGGGCTTTGCATGTTCGGCCTCTTCCATCTGGGCTTGACGGAGAGAAGTCCAACAAGGCGTTGGCCGAGCAGGACGGAAGGCGGGGTGCATGCGCCGGCCGGGAAGTGTCAAATGTCCTTGCCGAGGAGAGGACGAGGAGGAAGGGAGGCGAGAACCGCTTCGAGATCCAAACGTTATTCGCGTGTAGTCCTTAGAACGTGTGTAGCTGAGTTGACGATGTTAGCCTTCTCTATATTAGCTAGGTGTACATCAAGCGGGCCCTGTAATCTGTTCTAGACATAGTAGGGTGTTCGGGTCTGGATCTAAGGGAAAAGGAAGAGAGGATTAGTACCTTCGTGTGACGATTGTGCAGGAGCCGCCATTGTGGCGACTGGCGGCGAGTGAGTGACGGCGACGGGCGACGGCGACATGGTGGCGGCGGCTTCCCGTTGCCTCAGCGCCCCCTCGGGATCGGGATAGGGTTTGTTGGTGGGTGCGGTGCTCACGGCGAACCTCGTGTCGTGAGCCGCCGGCCCCCACCTCCTTTTATATGGCGCTGGCAACAGGGGCCCACCAACCAAGGGTTCGGTTGGGCGCCCCCGATCAGGGCGCGATCAAGGGCCGCAGGCCTTTGGGCCTGCGGGCTTAGAGATCAACCTAACAATCTCCCCCTTGATCTCATCTTTTATCTTTCTTTTCTGTTTCACTTGTCTCATCACAGATTTATGCATAGAGCATGTCTCATCGTCACGGTCATATCCTGCCGATAGAATCAACAGCTACAATACACGCCTCCATTCTGAAACAGTCCTTTATTCTTTATGGGCCTCTTTAGTCCAGAGATCATAGGCTGTCCCTTAACCCCATGCCGGCTACGTGTTCCTTGAACACGCTGGGTGGTAAGCCTTTCGTTAGCGGATCCGCGAGCATCTTCTCTGTACGTATGTGCTCGAGACTTATGGTTTGATCTCGGACTCTATCTTTCACAACATAATACTTTATGTCAATGTGCTTGGTAGCGGCACTTGACCTGTTGTTGTGTGCATACGAGACTGCGGGTTCATTGTCGCAGTACATCTTTTGTGGTCTTGAGATGTCGTCAACCACTCTTAAACCGGGTATAAGTTTCTTTAGCCAATTCACCTGTCCTACGGCCTCGAAACAAGCAATAAACTCTGCGTGCATTGTGGACGCTGCAGTGATACTTTGCTTGCAACTTTTCCATGATATGGCCCCTCCCGCGAGAGTGAGCACATATCCCGACGTCGATTTTCTGTTATCTCCTGCAAAATCAGCATCTGCATATGCCGTGATTTGCAGAGAATCCGTTCTTCTGTATGTCAACATGAGGCCTTTTGTTCCTTGCAAATAGCGCAGAACTTTCTTTACTAACTTCCAATGTTCTGGTCCTGGATTACTCTGGAATCTACGAAGCAACCCGGTAACAAAAGCAATGTCAGGGCGTGTGCACACTTGTGCATACTGTAAGCTTCCGACAGCTGAAGCATATGGTACCGATTTCATTTGATCTTTTTCATATTGATTCTTTGGACATTGAAAGTCCCCATATCTATCGCCCTTGACTATGGGAGCAGGTGAGGCACTGCATTTGTGCATATTGTATTTCTTCAGGACCTTTTCTATGTATGTCTTTTGTGATAGTCCCAATACCCCCTTGGATCTGTCTCGGTGAATTTCAATTCCTAAAACGAATTTTGCTTCACCAAGATCTTTCATTTCGAATTGTGAGGACAAGAATCTCTTTGTTTCTAGTAGTAGACTGACGTCACTGCTTGCAAGCAGGATATCATCCACATACAGGATTAGGAAGATATACTTTCCATTCTTGAACTTTGCATAAACGCAATCGTCCTCCACATTCTGTTCAAACCCGAAACTTTTAATCGTACTGTCGAACTTCAAGAACCACATTCTTGAAGCTTGCTTTAACCCATAAATCGATTTCTTTAGGCGGCATCCCATCTTTTCCTTTCCTTCCACAACAAAACCTTTTGGTTGTGCCATGTAAAATTCTTTATCTACATCCCCATTTAGGAACGCCGTCTTTACATCCATTTGATGCAATTCTAGATCAAAATGAGCCACAAGGGCCATAATAACTCTGAAGGAATCTTTACATGAGACTGGAGAAAAGGTCTCATGGTAGTCAATTCCCTCTTTTTGCGTATAGCCTTTTGCCACAAGTCGCGCTTTGAACTTTTCTATATTCCCTTGTGAGTCATATTTTGTTTTGTAGACCCATTTACAGCCTACTGGCTTGACTCCTTCAGGAATTTCTACTAAGTCCCAAACATCGTTGGTACTCATTGATCTCATTTCATCTTCCATGGCTGCTAACCACTTAGACGAATGCTCGCTTCTCATGGCTTCTTCAAATGAGGTAGGGTCATCCTCCATTTGATATTCTTCACAACTCTCAGTGTTATATACTTCATAATCACTGGAAATAGCCGACCTCCTTGCTCTTTGAGACCTTCTAGGGGCCTCTACATTTTGCTCATTTTCTATCGGAGGTTGTACCTCCACATCTGGAGCATTTTCTATTGGAGGTTGTAGCGGCTCCCCTTGTTCTGCAGCAACGGGCTCTATAGGATCCTGAGGGACAGGTTCCACATTTTCATTCGTTGTTGCCACAGGAGGAACCACCACAGGGGCTGACATCACAGTGTCTCGCACTGTCGGTGCAGCCACAACGGGCAGTGAGAAGAAATGTTCTTGAATCACTGGATTGGGCGCATACACCCGCTTCTCCTCAAGATCAATCTCTCGAACTGCCACGCTCCCCCGAACCATTTGTTCTTCTAAGAAGGCAGCGTGTCTTGTTTCTATAAACTTTGTATGTCTATCTGAACAGTAGAACCGATATCCCTTTGATTTCTCTGTATAGCCAATAAAATGACAGCTCACTGTTTTGGGATCTAATTTCCCAATGTTCGGGTTGAATATCTTTGCCTCAGCAGGACTCCCCCACACCCTTAAGTGATTCAATGAGGGTATTCTTCCTGTCCACAACTCATACGGTGTTTTCGGCACCGCCTTAGATGGTACTCTGTTGAGAATATATATGGCGGTTTTTAATGCCTCCATCCATAAACTCACTGGTAAAGTGGAGAAACTTATCATACTCCGTACCATATCCATTAAGGTGCGATTGCGCCTTTCTGCCACTCCATTCTGCTGAGGGTCGCCCGGCATTGAATACTGGGCTACTATGCCTTGTTCCTGTAGGAACCTTGCAAAAGGTCCTGGAACTTGGCCATATGGGGTATGCCGACCGTAGTATTCCCCTCCACGGTCGGATCTAACTATTTTTATCTTTAAATTGTATTGATTTTCAACTTTAGCCTTAAATATCTTGAATTTGTCTAAAGCTTCTGATTTTTCTTTGATTGGATAGATGTATCCATAACGGGAATAATCATCTGTAAATGTTATGAACGAATCATATCCATCTATGCTTTTAACTGAGAAAGGACCGCAGATGTCAGTGTGAATTAGCTCTAAAACACCTGCGCTATGGTCAGCAGTTTTCTTTGTTATCTTTACATATTTTCCTTTAATGCAATCGATGCATTGCTCTAAATCTGATAACTCTAAAGCGGGAAGAATATCTGTTTTAATGAGTCTTTCTATTCTCCCCCTCGAAATGTGGCCCAAACGACAATGCCACAATTTCGATGATTCATTATCTTTTCTCTTTTGCTTTCTAATATTAACATCTGTAGATACAATTGCATTCACATCACATACGGAATTCACACTTTCACGCAGCGATAACAAATAAAGATCATTTCTCTTAAAAGCAATAGTAGCAACTGTATCACCAATCTTTATTACACATCTGCCATTACCAAAATGACAATCAAATCCATAATCATCTAGACGAGACACACTTATTAAGTTCCTCTGTAATGTGGGTACATAAAAAACATCTCTAAGTAATAAACTAAAGCCGGTGTCAAGCTCTAAGAGAAGATCTCCAACTGCTTCGACATCTGCTTCGACTTCGTTGGCAACCTTAATTTGCCTTTCGCTTCTTTGAGTGGTTCTCGTCGAACGGAATCCCTGTAAAGAGTTTGCAACATGAATAGTTGCTCCTGAGTCAATCCACCAAGTAGATTTCGAGTAATCTATATACAGGGATTCATTTACGAATGAAATAATGTTCTCACCTCTCTTTTCCATGATCATCTTTAAGTACTTGGGACAATCTTTCTTGTAGTGTCCCATGCCCAAGCAATGCATGCATTGGTCTTTTCCCACAGTAAATTGTCCTTCTTTGGGTCTATGCTGCTGGGAGGACTGTCCCTGGAAAGGCGGAGCACCTCTTGCCTGAAACTGCTGAGGACCTTTTCCCTTAGAGGAGGAGGAGGAAGGATTCCCATTCTTGTTCTTGGTCTTCACAAAGTTGACAGAAGACGGGGGCAGTCTTTCCTCTTCTTGCACACACATTGCAATGGCCTTCTCTATGTCCCATTTCTCTGGGGACATGTTGTACCCAACAATGAAGGTATCGAAGGTCTTTGGCAACGAAGCAAAAACCAAATGGACGATGTGATCATCCTTGAAAGCAAGGCCCATTGGTTTAAGCTTGTTGTTTATATTGACCATGCGATGTATATGCTCTCTTATCCCACCACCTGTGTACCTCTCTGTGACCAGCTGTTTTATCAACTGGGTAGCATATGTCTTTGAAGAGCCGGTGTACTGACTCTTTATCTTTGCAAGGTACTGAACAACAGTAGGACAATCTGTAATTGACCCCATGATGGAGGCCTCTATAGTGTTCTTTACCACTGCCAAACATTTCTTGTTGGCAGGGAACCAAGCAGCATACTCAACATCATAGCTGTCTTTGCTTGCTTTGTAGGCAAGCTCTCTAGCTGACCAAGCAGCATCTGTCTCATCCTCTCCTCTTTCTGGCTGCTCAGGAGCTGCAGGAACTGGTGCAGACAGCACCCAGTCAAGGCCAGCAAGAGTGAAGAAGAGGTCTAGCTTCTTGTTCCATTCTCCATAATTATCTCCTTTAAGCACTGGGATATCATTGATGGTCATCATCATAGATAGCCCTCCTGAAATACATTTCAAAACAGGTGAGAACAACATAATAACATAATACATTGCATGCCTTACGATACTTTTTGCATTAAAACTATATCACCTTTGGGCAGAAATAGAAATAATGCATAAAAAAATTGTCTATTAAATCACAATATTGCCATTATCAACTTTGGTCGGAAAATGGCAACATCAAGATTGATTCTGAACAGGCATCTATGAATTGAAATCAAATTCTCCCTTTGGTTTGAATTTAAAAACAATGCAAACAATGAATAATCAATTATCTATGCAGCGGAAACGTTAATAATCTGTAGTAAAAACTTAAACAGAAGCAAAAAACACAATTATCTAGCCTCTGGAAAAATTATGTCTTTGGTTCAAATTTAAACAGAGGCAAAATCTATCAAAATCCATTCAAATTCGCTTCTGGAAAAAGTTTAAACTAATTCAAATCCAATCTGTTTTCTATTCTGTTTTCGGCCCGAAAATGAAATCTCAGCCAAATTCAGCCCGGCCCAAAACGCGACGCGCGCGTCCCATACCGCGCGCACGCGCGCGCGCGCGAAAGCACCCGCAAATGGGCCGGCCCGGCCTGTCGACGGGTTTTCTCACGCCCGCCTCCATCTCGTCCGTCCGTCGCGATGGACGGTCGAGCGTGCAGATCGGAAGAACAAAAACGCGGCGCGTCGCCCGTCCTCAAACCCTAGCCCTCATTCTTTCTCTTCCCTTTCTCCTCCCCGCGCAGAGGCGATGCGACGAGCGCAAGGCGACGGCGGCGGCTTGGAGGAATGAAGACGGCGGCACCGCCGCAGTCCCCCTCGCCGGCGCGCGCGTCCACCCGAGGGTGAACGCGCCGCCGTCGAGCGGCGCTGTGACGGTGCCATGTTCTCTGTAAACGTCGCGCACGCGCACGCGCACGCGCACGCCGGCGTCCCGGCGGCGAGCGGCGGCGGGCTCTGGTCCGCGTGGACGCGGTGGACGGCACGGTGGAGCAGGTAAGCACCAACCGGCCTTCCTCTGTTTTCTTGAGGTTAGGGTTAGGGTTAGGGTTCATCTTCGATTCGCAAAAAGAAAACAATCATCTCCTTCTAAATTCTGCGACCCGGTCTAGATCTACGCACTAGCATGGCTCTTGATACCATTGTTAGCCTTCTCTATATTAGCTAGGTGTACATCAAGCGGGCCCTGTAATCTGTTCTAGACATAGTAGGGTGTTCGGGTCTGGATCTAAGGGAAAAGGAAGAGAGGATTAGTACCTTCGTGTGACGATTGTGCAGGAGCCGCCATTGTGGCGACTGGCGGCGAGTGAGTGACGGCGACGGGCGACGGCGACGTGGTGGCGGCGGCTTCCCGTTGCCTCAGCGCCCCCTCGGGATCGGGATAGGGTTTGTTGGTGGGTGCGGTGCTCACGGCGAACCTCGTGTCGTGAGCCGCCGGCCCCCACCTCCTTTTATATGGCGCTGGCAACAGGGGTCCACCAACCAAGGGTTCGGTTGGGCGCCCCCGATCAGGGCGCGATCAAGGGCCGCAGGCCTTTGAGCCTGCGGGCTTAGAGATCAACCTAACAGACGAGTCTCTGATTATTGGTGCCAATCCCTGTACATGCATGATGCCGTGGCCTTTTCAGGCCGAGCAGGACCGGACGACGGACCACCGGAGCGGGCGCTGAGCCACCTTCGCAGCTACTATTTTTTTCTTCATGGCCGTACAGAGATCGCAAGTTCATATCCCAACCGAAAGCAGCGCCCAAACATGCATTGCCTAACCAAAACTCGAGCAGGAATCAGATGGAATAAAGATGGCGAATTGACGACGGGCGATCTTTTTGTACCAACGACAGCGAAAGCCATGTGAACCGATGGACACGGCGGGTGAGAGGAGGAGCAAGGAACAACGACATGTTTGCAGGAGGGGCATCGCTTCCGTCAGTCTCATCACGTACTGGTGTTGGCTTTGAACGAGTCTTAAGACATCAGGCTAATACTAACAAGAGCATCACTACAACAGAACAGGCCTGTAGCGACGGATCAAAATGACCTATAGCGACGGACCAGTCCATCCGCCGCTAAGCCACTGTCGCTAGAAATCACGAGCCTGTAGCGACGGTTCAAAATACCCGCCGCTACAAATCGATTTGTAGCGACGGTTGCCGTCAACCGTCGCTACAAATCGATTTGTAGCAACGGACACTGCCATCACCCGCCGCTACTGCTGATTTGAAAAAACAAAAAAAAAAGGCTAGCCCGACACCCTTGTGGCTGGACGGCGGCGCGACGACCATGTCCCGGGGGCCGAGCAGTGGTAGTTCACCGCCGCGAGCCCCGTCTTCCTCTCGCACGCATCCTTGTCCTCCTCTTCCTCGGCCTCCCCGCACTCGCGCTCCCAGAACGACTCTGCTTCCGTCTCCGCAGGCAGCGGCGAGTCGAAGAGGCTGGCCATGTCGAGGGACGAGGTGAAGTCGCCGGAGCCGGTCTCGTTGCCGAGGCTCTCGGTGCAGACCTCGAGGCTCTTCTGGCTTATCAGGCTCGACGACCGCCGCACCAGCGGGTGCACGTACGGCTTCGGCGGCGACGACGCCTGCTGCTTCTTGGCGTCCACTTCAGCTGCCTGGATGGCGTTCCATATGTCCACCCGCGCGGGCGGGCACTGGGCGACGACGAGGGCCTCCGCCGGCTTGTACGGCAGCTGCTCGGTCGGCTTCTTCAGCCAGCACGGCGCCTCAAACGCTGCTGGCATGGTCGGGCCACGGCACACCGCCACCGACATCTTCTTCGCTGCTGCTCGGAGAGAGAGAGAGAGATATGTGAAGTGGCTGGCACTGGCAGTAGTCGTGTGTGTGTGCTCCCTGTGAAGAAGCAAAGATCGTACAAGGATGTGTGTGAGCAACAGAGAGAGAGAAGAACGTGAGAGTGTGAGCGAGATAAGGAAGAAGAAGAGGGCGGTTGATTTTCTTGTGGAGGGATCCGGGTTGTTATTTTTAGACCAATGGGAGGCTTCCATTTTGAAGGCATGGATCGATGACGTGGCATCTTGTGTTTTCTTGTTTACTTTGTACGTTTATTTTGAGGTAATAAACCATCTAAAATACAAAAGTTGTCAATTACAAAGTTTTAGATTTCGTGGAGGACTACAAATTTTATTTTGATATTTTTTTCATCCGAGCTTGCTTACAAGATTTGAATTTCAAATTTGAGAAATTCAAACTTAAAATGTACTTCTAATTAAAATAATTGAACAAGAATAAGTCATATGAAAAAAAATAAATAGATAGCCGTAAACATGCAAACATACAACTTTCTTTTTGTTTTATAAATTAGCATGCCACCATTTTTTGAGCATTATAATGGTGGCGATGCCACCATATTACCATAAATATAATTATAATAATATTACACTTTGCCAAAAAATTCTACAAATTAGCATGCCACCATATTTTGAGTGTTTGAGCTTGTCATAAAAAATTGAAATGATTTCACCAAAGTGGGAATGTACATTGTTCACAAATGGACACATCTCTCTAATAGTTTCATACAACTTAAGTGAAACATTGAAGTTTGCATCACTTAGAACATTTTTCGAACTCGCATGAGCCATATATTTGGACACCAGCTTTATTTTACCCTAATATAAGAAAATATGATGTAACATTAACATTTTTTATGAAAAACTTGTATGAAAATTATTACCTTAACAATATAAATTTAAAAATAACAAGTCATATGAAAAAAATATAAATATATAAAAGTAAACATGCAAACATACATTATTACATGAAAGAGCATGATTTTAGAAAAACATAGAAAAAAGAATCATTGAATTTGGAGTTCGTATGTGGGAGAAATACTACTTACAAATTTTAACTCCGGATTAAAAAGAGAATTATGAACTATTCTCGTGTTTTAAGGCTTCCTATTTGTAGCGACGGTTGGTGACGTCAACCGCGGCTAAAAATAGATTTGTAGCGACGGTTGATGCCGTCAACCGCGGCTACAAATGCTCCCATTTGTAGCGACGGTTAATGACGTCAACCGTGGCTAAAAATCATTTGTAGCGACGGTTGATGCCGTCAACCGCGGCTACAAATCATTTTTAGCGGCGGGCCACTTGTACAGTGTCTCGCCATCCACTATAGCGACGGTTGGCTTTCAAAACCGTCGCTAGAGGATTTTGAGCACTGTTGCTAAAAAAGGTTTTTGTTGTAGTGATGGTGTCCCTTGCCGCCACAAGTAAAGAGAGCCATTTACGGTGCCCCATATCAGTCGTATAATACAAGTTTCAATTTACAGGAGTTTATTACTTCAAACAGCCTATGCATTACAAACAAGGATTCCACGGACAAAAAAGAAACGCCTGTAAAAATCAATTTCCAGATACGTATATTAACATGGGAAGCCCTAGAAATTGGCACATTACTAGCGAAGGCTTACATAAGAACTGTCTACGGAAATGTTTATTTCTTGATATATAGTTGCTTACCAGGACCACCTCTAAAAGTCATCTATTTTCAGTGACGGGCTCACTAGCTACAATCGTAACATGTTTGTACTTTGCTCACGCATCATGCATGCGTGGTCTTAGGAATAATGGTGACTTATCAGCGATAAGATGCATGTGGATGTTCAGCAATGATCACAGCAAACGCCTGGACGATTGATAAAACACAGCTCATGCGCGCACTTAATACGGCCGGGCAGTGCGTTCTGAGCCATCAATTATCGTCGACGAAGTGTCACAATGACCGGAACGTACTAACGAGAATCTTGGCCAGGGAACGGCCAATAGAAAAGGTTCTCGACAGTTTAATTTGGCTGCTGGCCGGCATCCATCTGCCAAAACTGGTCTTACTGCTTTGGGTAAATTTCACAAAACTACGACTATGTGCACCCGAGTAACAGAAAACTAAGACTTTTGAGTTTGATTTCAGAAAACTACGACTATGTGCGCCTCTTGTAACGCAAAACTACGACTTCTTGATCTGGCCCCACCTGTCAGCCACTCATTCAATAAAATGGATATGTGTGGCTGACATATGGGTCCAGGTCAAAAAGTCGTAGATTTCTGAAATTGTACTCAAAAGTCGTAGTCTTCTGTTACTTGGATGCAAATAGTCGTAGTTTTCTAAAATTTACTCTACTGCTTTTGATGCGTGCAGCAAATTAAAGAGGTGATCAGATTCCATAGTCCGGGTGTCGTCTCTCGCCTGAGCGCTTGAACGGATGGTCTGGGATCCGATTTGGATTGTAGATGACATTAGGACAACAATTTTAGCTTAAAAATAAAATAAATCTATTTGTTTGTGATAACATTATCAATAAAAAAGTCAGAGGGAATACCACACCAGCCAAAGAGCAGATATAGAAACCGTTTTATTGACAGTGAGTAGTATTCATAAATTTTGAGTACACTTAAAGATTATAACTGCTACATGGTTAACTCACTATGAGTGCCAGGTTGTTTATGATGTTAAGAAGTGTAGATTTGTAGAAGTTGGCTACAAAGAGAGTTTAGTTTTTGTGGAAACAAAAGCACTGCAATAAATTCTCTAAAATGAATGCGGTTTTGTGAGTTGTGACAAACAACTCAAATGAAATGAATTTTCTTCTATATTTGTTCTTTTGAAGGGACAAAGGGAGCATCAGCTAGCTTATCACCCCATTACGTTAATGAGGACAAGGGCGGAACATATTGCATCTGACAAATAACATTGCCGTACTAGATAATAAGTTGAATTGTGCTGATTGGTGTATGTATTTAAAACTATACTAGTTCTTAAGCTCCGACTTTGATGCTCATGGTCATAAGAAGCTCATCCTTCCTCCTATGATACGCCATTAAATCAGTTGTGAAGTTATATTTGCTTCTTAGAATGATCCTCCGTTCCTGTTAGGCTCTCTGCTAGCAATGTCCAAATTAAAAAACAAAATTGTCTGGTCATTCAAGGATTGGGCTGTTGCAATCGCCGCCGGCAGTGTCCAAAAGGCAAAAGGAGTTCAGGTGACGGTGTCTGCTATATAGCACCATACTGATGAAATTGAATCTATTTTTGCCTCTGACGCTGACCTTACGAACTTACTACTACATAGTCACGTATACATATTGGTGGTCTTGGCTGCTAGTGCAATTTGCTTATGTAAAGGTAGTGGTGGGGCATCTTCAAACAGATCAAGCAACAGAGACTGAGATGCATACATATCATGATATGCGAGATATATATGCAACAATGATCGGAAAGGTTGGCTTTCTAGCTAGGTGGCATCCCACCTTTCCATATATAATTAATAAAAGGTGAACATACTGTTAGAGATATTGTATCTAGGTTAGTTAGGCTAACCGAATCATCATTGATTCTTGTTGTAACTTGTTTGACAAGTCACGGCTATTGCTGTCTATAAAAGCATTGCACCCAGGCACGATTGCCGTGAGGTGTTTTCCTAATTCTACATGGTATAGAGCCAAACTCCGATCCCACCCTTCCGCTACCTCCCTCGCGCGATCCTCGCGTTCCCACCTCCCACCCTAAACCCTAGCGCCGCCGCTCCTTCAGGCGCCGCCATGTCGCTTCCCGACTCCAACTCCAGCTCCTCCTCGGCGCTCTCCGCCTCCACCACGTCCGCCACCGTCTCCTCCGTCGTCCTCAGCCCCTACTCCACGGTGGCGGCGCAGGCTCACGTCCCCGTCAAGCTGGAGCTTCTCCAACCGAACTTCACCAAGTGGTCCACGTTCTTCCTCGCCATGTGCGGCAAGTTCGGGCTCATGTCGCACATCGACGGCACCGTGGAGTCTAGACCCACCGATCCCATGTGGCTCCAGGCGGACTGCGCCGTGCGAAGCTGGCTCCTGACCACCGTCGCCGACGACGTCCTCGACCTAGCCACGGAGCCCGGCCAGGACGCCCGCGCCCTCTACTCCAAGATCGAGAACCTGTTCAATGAGAACAAGGAATCCCGGGCCGTCTACCTCAGCAACGAGTTCCACTCCATGGTGCAAGGCGATCTTCCCATCAACGAGTACTGTCAACGCTTGAAGGTCTTGGCCACCTCCCTCCGCGACGTCGGCCACGCCGTCTCCGACCAGCAGCTCGTCCTCAACCTCATCCGCGGGCTCAATCCGCGCTTCTCCAGCACCGCCGATGACATCGCCAACGCCGCGACCTTCCCCTCCTTTGAAAGGGCTCGCTCCATGCTCTCTCTCAAGGAATCGCGCCTCACCAACGAGGCCAAGGTGTCCAGCGCCACTGCCCTCGTCGCCGCCTCCTCGCCGTCGACCACTTGCGGCCCGGGCGGGTGTCGCTCTTCCTCTCAGCACAGCAGCGCGCCCGCTCCGTCACAGCCTCCTCCGAAGCCCGCCGCGTCCTCTGGCAACTCCGGCAACAGGCGCTTCAATGGTCGTGGCCGCGGCAAGCCTTCTAATGGCTTCTCCGGCCCCTGCTCCTTTGGCCAAGGGGGGCCACAGCCCAACGGCCCTTGGGTTTGCTTTAACCCGTGGGCGTTCCAGGGCGCACCGTCGCAGCAGCCCCAGCGCCCATCGCAGCAGCAAAGCATCCTCGGCCCGTACCCGCAGGCGCACACTGCCCTCGCCCCGGTGCAGTCCTCCTCTTCTGCGCCACAATGGGACCAAGCATCGTTCATTGCGGCGATGAACCAGTTAGCGCTCCAGCAGCAGCAGTGGGTCGCCGACAGCGGCGCATCCTCTCACATGGCCTCCAACGAAGGTATCCTCCTCTATCCTCCTCTATCATCTCCCCGTTGCCGCCCGCGGCCACACCCTTCTACCTCTTCCTTCATCCAACTTTGCATTGAACAATGTTCTTATTGTCCCGTCTCTAGTTCGTAATCTTCTTTCCGTACGACAATTTACTCGTGACAATCTTTGTTCAATGGAATTTGACCCTTTTGGTTTTTCTATTAAGGACCTCCGCACCCGGCGCACAATCATTCGTTGCAGTAGTGACGGCGACCTCTACACCTTCTCGCCAGCCGCCGTCCAGACAGCCACCGCCCAAGCCCACTTTGCCGCTACTAGTTCGCTATGGCACGCACGCCTTGGTCATCCGGGTCCAGCAGTACTTTCAGTTTTGAATAAAGAGTCTTTCATTAAGTGTAATAAACAAGCTAGCACACTTTGCCATTCGTGTCAACTTGGTAAACATGTGCGCTTGCCCTTTACTTCCTCTGAGTCGCGCACGTCTGTGCCTTTTGAATTAGTTCATTGTGATGTGTGGACATCCCCAATTGCTAGTACATCAGTTATCTTTATTATCTTGTGCTCCTTGATGATTTTACTCATTTTTGCTGGACATTCCCCTTAAAGAAAAAATCCGAAGTACAGCACCACATTTCTTCCTTTTGCACTTTTGTTAACACTCAGTTTGGGCTTCCCTTAAAATCATTCCAGGCCGATAATGGCACTGAATTTGTTAACAACTCCCTCTCCATGTTCTTCTCCACACGCGGCATCGTGCTTCGCCTCTCCTGCCCATACACTTCTCAAAACGGCAAGGCGGAACGCATCATTCGCACACTAAACAACTCCGTTCGCACACTTCTCCTCCACGCGCACATGCCTTCGCACTATTGGGCTGAGGCACTCGCTACCGCAACCTACCTTCAAAACCTTCGTCCCACATCCACCACCGGCAACAAAATTCCCTATGAGCTTCTCTTCCGACGCCCACCATCCTATGATCATCTATGAGTTTTTGGTTGCCTATGTTATCCTAATCTCTCAGCTACAGCACCCCACAAGCTTGCACCTCGCTCAGCCGCCTGTGTCTTTCTTGGTTATCCCAGCTCACATAAAGGGTATCGCTGCCTGGACATTGCTACTAAGCGTCTCATTATTTCTCGCCATGTTGTTTTCGATGAAACAATGTTTCCCTTTGCTGCCGCCACAGCTGCGCCTCAACCAGCAGATGCTCTACGATGATGTTATACGGCCAATCATATATACGATGGACGCCAGGATTCCCTAAACCAGGGAGACATGGCTTGCCAGGAATTTTTCTTTTCCAGAGAAGACGTATAATTGGATCGTCCTACACAAAGCTTACAAAGGAGTATGTTATTACAACCAGCTAGCAGAGGCACTTCAACTCATAACTGAATGAGCAGCCGACATGTCATATACCAAAGTTAGCTATTATTAATTTGATCAAATATTTGAACCTATTTATATATTTTTAGCGTATGACAGAGCTTATATCTTTACTTTGTAAACCAATTGCAGATAGAAATGTATTTTTCTTTTCTTTTCTAAAATCGGCAAAATAATATTCATTCTACAGTCCATCTCGAATTAAACTGACATGAAGAGTTAAGACCGCCTTGTTAAATTAAGGGAGTTTTTGAGCTATGTGCTTCAAATGGTTTTCTTTAACACTTTTTACGTGTGTGTTTTTTTTGTGAAAATATTTCATGAAAAAATTACCATAAACACGATCAATGTGTTACCTCTCCATTCATGCTCATATTTAGCAAACTTGGTGTATTTATTTCGGCCTGAGAAGATAATGCATGATTTGGATCATGTATATACTGCAAAATTATTCGAAATGTTTACTTGTTGGTGACATGGGCACGCGCAAAGATGGATTTCATTGAAATGCTTGCACTACTAGCAAACCGAATTTCCCTGTGGGCCGATTGAGAGATTTTGCCTGTTTCGTTCCATTGTTTGACACACTTCATTGCACTTTTTGAGCTCCAGGTTGGCATGTATACCTAGTGACATATATGATTTAGACAATGTACGCCACCACATTTCAATCGATGAATTCTTGCTCGACGTGTACAGTGTATATCTATATTGAGTAAAAATCAGTGTGAAAACCAAATTGAAAAGTTTGTCTCTCTAACTATGTTTGGGGAATATTCTTGCGCATTAACTAAGTGAATTCGTACATCGTTCATCTGCTGTATATTGGATGTACTTTTATCTCTTCTTTTTTCCCTTTCCCCGTGAGCAACATAATCATTGGCTATCCTCTTCGTATCTCTCCATATCTCAGCTTTTGTAAGGAAACAAGCCCAGCTGAACGTTGGACGATCTATCCAGCGTCTAGTGTGCCATGCTTGTTCTGATTGAACCTTACAAACCACTCCAAATATCGTATGCATGATGTGGCTCTCCTTCCTGCCACGTCAAACTTGATGGTAACAACTGATCACAAGCGAACTTGTTTAGTCAGTATCAGAGTCAGGTCCGGCGCATATATATTCCATCCAACTGATGCGTGAATCTTCCAATCAAGCTCGAGCTTAGAGTATCCAGCTTAGTGTCGTTGCGCATGGACTCCATGGAGTACTCTGCTCAGAGTGTTCCAGCGCCGCAAGAAGTGGCGGCGGCGGCGGCGGCGGCGGCGGACCTGTCACTGACGTTGGCGCCGGCTGGCAACGGCGGCGAGGACGCCGGCGGCAAGCGCAGGTACGCTTGCCTTTTCTGCGACAAGACATTCCTGAAATCGCAGGCGCTCGGCGGCCACCAGAACGCTCACAAGAAGGAGCGCATCGCCTGGAACCCCTACGTCTACAACGACGCCTGCGCCACCGTCGCCATCGCCGCTGCCACGGTGCCCATTCCGGTGATCGGGAGCGCCGGCAGCGTCGCCACCGTTGTGCTGTCGTCTCACGGCGTGCGCGCTGAGACGACTGCAGGTGACAACGACGGGCATGGCAGCGACGGCGAGCCAAGCTTTCGCGCCAAAATGCAGCGACGACGCGCCGCGCTTTTCACTCCGGCGAGCAATAGCCAGGAGATAAGGAGCGTGGCGGCTGATGGCACCGTCTACATGCTCAACTGGGCCAGGGCCTCCCGTCCAGTGGCCGCCTCTGACAGCAGCACGCTCGCCACGCCGCGTTCCGGCGAGGAGATCGACTTCGAGTTGAGGCTCTAGATGCCGGCATCGATCGATCGCATGCACGCCAGAGCTTGTCACCTTTGGAGTTGAGGTCATGGGAAACGATTTCTCGGTCGGTGTGTCAAGATTACACTACCATCCTACCACAAAGCACATCGGTAAAAAGTACTCGTAATTTTGCAGCTTTGAGTTGTACTATATGAAAGAAAGTATATATACTACAATATAGAACGTTTGCGCTGCAGCTTTGAGCCGTATGTAGCAGATCTGCTGGAAGAAGTGTAACCAATAATCTGCATATCTGTAGTGGTATCTCAATATAGGATTGGCTAGTCATCAGGCAACTGAGAAAGTTCTTGGATCTTAGTTGATGCTCGTCCGCTGTCGGATCGGATGGAATCCATTCATTGGCCAAGCTCAAGCCAATGCTGAGTCTCTACAAATCGAAGTAGGGCTGGGTTACTCCGTCATCCGCCCTACCTAGCCAAGGGCTTATATGTTTTTGGGTCAGAGCTATTTGAAAAGTTACTTTTTATAGCTAATTGTATAATCTGACTTTCGGAAAAGCTGTAAAATTTGTAATTATGGATTAATGATTGAAAAAGTAAAATGAATATTACATAAAACAACACTCGTAAACACAAAAACCAGTAATAGCTCGAACTATTCCAGGCGTGCTTCTGGCTTTTGATACAAATACAGTTTTTAGCTTATGGCTTTGCATAAGGAGAGCCTTCAAAAGCTCAAACAAACAGGGCCTAATAACTTGGTTCCATAACAACTTTGGATTTCGTAAAATATTTCTTTTACAAAATTTGATGATGTCCCTTTTTTATTAAATAAAGAATGTTCTCTCTGTAGTTAAACAAACATAGGATACAAGGGAAAAGGAAGAAACAAGCTTGAAGAAACAAACATAGGATATATAAGGGAAAAGGAAGAAGTGACGGACACTAACAATTAAACAATTTATAGTTATTTACGATGGTTATATGTTTTTGTCATAATGATCTGTACACTGAAGGCCTAGGTACGTAGGGTCTAGAACAATTAAGGATGGTTCGCACTTCATTAATTTCAAACATTCTAGAGAGCCTTTCTAACATTTTTACTACTACCTCGGTGGAAAAACAAAAAGTGTAGGGGACTTAACAGAATTGTTTCAAGTATCATTGCAAATTAACAAATGACACAGAAGAATGAGTAAAAGCAAGGGCATAATTTCATCATGAGTACGAGGTAACTATATTTTGTTATAAACTTAAAAGACTATATATTTTCCCTTTGTATTTCATTTTCTGCAATTGCATTGTATCATTTTGTCCTCACTAAATTACATGTTTCCAAGTCAAAGTGTTAAGTTTTAGTATGGAGAGTTTCAATTTTTAATAATGCCTATCGTGTATATTGCAATTTCTTTTGTGGTAGCATCTTTTTTTTTTCTTGTGAAATTACTTGATTTCAAGTGACACCATGGAAACCAATCTGGTTATGTCCAATTACATTTTTAATATGTCAGGGCTAGGTTTTTTGTTCCTCACAAAACCAAGCATTTGTAATTGTTCAGCCTACAGAAAAATAATTGTTATGCATTGTGGGCAACATCCGATGTTGATCGATGCTCTTGTTTCTTTGAGAGTGAAACAAAATTTTATTTTAACTCGCCTAAAAATCAGCAGCCTTTTTTTGTTCCTGTAGGTACTGCTGCATGCACTGTACTGTACTGTACGTATTTGGATACTGTATCTTTCATGTACTTTTGAACAGGCAGCGTCGGCATACATACATATCTCCATCACAGGCCCTTTTCTCTGTGCGTTCATTTTGGTCAATTATTGGACGCATGCTTTTCTGTGATGGTGACTATATTCTGGACGTACGAGTTATGTGGCGGTATGCTGCATACATCATATCGATCGCTGGGCTTCTATTATTGGTTGGTTTTCTGCTGATCCACAGGGTCCCTGTGCTTCATTCTTTCCCCTTTTCCTTCCAATCGGTTAGCAGTGGACGTGCATTGCAGGCAATACTACCACAAGATAAATCCTCTTATATATAGTTTCCACCGCTAAATTACAGGTAATTAATCTCCCACTTCCAGGAGATAGACAACTCCATTGGAGCCTGGCATTTCAGCATGCACATGTTTCTTATTTTGTCATCATTGTACATTGAAGTATATCAAATTAGAGTTATCAAATCACAATAATATAGCCACATTTCGGAACATATGAAAGTAATTTACATATCTCAACTCATAAACACGTCATATTTCTCAAAAATAAACACGTCATATTTTTTCATTCAAAAACTAAAAAGGGAATTGAAACTTAGCTGTTTGAAAAGGTGATCCAAATATAAATTGATTTGTGCGTGCATGACAATACCCGTGTATCTATTTTTAGATCAGATATATATAGTAACCCCATGCATAACAATTTCGGACCAGCTGATACAGTAACCCCCTGCTGGTCGGTTCATTGATGCTCTAATGGTCGTCGCGTGGAATCGTGACGATAGCACTGTATGTAGGTGCCCACAATGTACTATCAGTAGGTGTCGGCAAGTAGCTAGCATTGTCTGCTGTAGGCATATCCAAGTGCCCGTCTAATAATAACTAGTTTTGTGCACTATGGCCGTAGGAAGGTACAGTCAGCATTGTCTCCTCCATTATGTCAAATGGCCTTCAGGGTCCCGCAAAACATTTCTCAATTATCATACTCCTACATAATAATATAGTCCCCTTCAAGTGAGAACTGAGCACCACTGTAAAACGAAGGTGAACAAATACTAATAACGGATCCATGGAGGGAGACAAGATCCAGCAAGCTGTTGTACGATAGATTTACGTGGAGGAACAACGAATCACGAATGTTTTTTTAGCAACACAAATGTGTGTGTGCGTGCGCGTGAGTGTTGTTTTTTTTTTATTGTTTCTCTTTTATCAAGGCAGGCTTTATTGATATCTGGTAGCGTTTACAGGCTCATCGTGGTGCAGGCTTAGGGCTTTCCGCGCGCCTTCTTTCCGATCCATTGCAGTTTCTTTATTGGGCCGACAGCCCAATTTATTATCTCCATCCTCCTTTGCTAGCCCATACCAAAGATGAAAGAGACCCTCACTCTTCAGACTACACCCCGAAACCAATGTTGTAGTTTTTCTACACCTGATCATAGTCCCGCACTAATGACCTTGCTTTCTTTTCAGTGTTGCTTATGATCTAGAAATAGGAAGGTGACCCGCGGGTTTATGCGGGTAGATGTCCATACTATTTTAATATAATTAAGCGATACCATAAGTAATGCTACCATATTGATAAAATCAATCTTGAATTTGTTTGTGCCATTAAACTTAAAAAACATTTTTAATGCATGCTTAAGAAAATAATATATACAACCAAAGTGGTTATGAATATTTTATTCAGATATGGAAAATAGTTAGTGTATCCAAGCTTTAACATAATATACAATTAATCCCTCTATCATGATATAAAAGAATTTCTTTTTTTTTTTGGCCAGAGTAAAGGTTTATCAACTTTGACCGATAAATTTTTTTAAAAAAAATGTTAAATAAAAAGAGTTGTGTATTATGAAGTCGGTTTCACGATGAATCTAATAACATGTTTTTTTATTATTAAACTTAGCAAATGAACAATATCACCTTCTTTGGCAAGATCTTCAAATCTTTTTAGAAAACCAGTTCACTGCGCGCCCCACCCCGTGATCAGTCCTGTGTTGCCTATGCTTGCGCACCCCAAAACGGTTGCTAACTTTGTTCAACTTCGTAAGCCGTGCTACGGCAACACAACCTATGCTTGTTGCTTGCTGGTTTTTCCATCATCCAATCCACAACAAATCAAATGAAAACGCTTCTAATTTCTTTTGATTTCAAACTTGTTCAGCTCTTGCTGACCTCTACTATGTCTATATTCCTCTTGAGAGAAGTCATCCATCCTCGAAGTATATATTTCAATCGTCCCAATGGTGAACTAGGCAAGAAACATTGGGCACTTTGTGATTGGGCTGGTTCTAAGCATCCATACGAGCATGAGGAACTAATCTATGAGGAAACGGATGAGGAAGTATGATATGATGTAACGAATGTATGGATTTGTTCTATGTGACTATTTGGATGAAACAATGTTTGGGAATGATGTCTTGTGTATTTATTTTTTTTTGTCGATGTGATGGTTGTTGCATATGATGTTGGTTTGTGGAACAGCTGATTTGGTTAATTGGGATGAACGTGTGTTGTTATCTCAACTATATACAAGTTCTATAATTATAGTTTCTATTTTTTTTAAAACAATCTGATGAAAAATTTACGGCGGGCCATGTTCCCACCCGCTGTTACAAAAGCTTTTGTTGTCTTGCTCTGCAACAAAGACACCGCTGCAAGTAGCATTTGTAGCCCGTCGCTAGAAAGGTTATTTCTAACATTTGTGATCGACTGTCGCTACAAATTGATCTGTAGCGGCGGATCCGCTGACCGCCGCTATAAACCATTATTTGTAGCTACCCCTTAAGAACGACGCGGGGGGGGGGGGGGGGGGGGGGGGGGGCGTGCGGGCCATTCCAGAGGTTTACGGCTCGCCACTATAGAGTTTTTCTTCTACTGTGCTGGTTATGTCCAATTATTTTTTTTAATATGTCAGGGCTAGTTCCTCACGAAACCAAGCATTTGTAGTAGTTCAGCCTATAAAAAATGGGAAAATTGCGTCGGAACAAATTGGACGATTAAAAAAAGGAAAAAAACACGGGAAGACGAAACTACCCCCGCCCAACTCAACGGGTCCCTCTCGCACTCGCGTGCGTGAGGAAACACGCGTGTCTCGCACACCCCCCGCAAGCGGGCCCACCTTTGATTAGCGAGCGCGAGCGGTCGCGCCAGCGCGAGACGGGTCCAATATTTTTTTTCATTTCCCGCGCGAAGACGAGCGGAAGAGCCACTCTCGCTCACCCGGCGCGGGCGCGTGACGTGTAACGTGAGTAGCGCCGGGCCCACCTAGCTTTGCTGCGCGTGCTTTTTTCCTTTCGCGGCGGCCTTTTTTTTTCCTGTGCGCACGACTTGTTTTTCTTGGCTACAGGCACACGAATTTTTTATGAGCCTAACACTCTAATACATGCACTAGAACACTTAGTACATTACAATACATGGCTTAATGCAGAACATCAATAAAATGGCTCAATTTTTTTTTAAAAGGCAGATAACAAATTATCTATGTGTTGAAACAAATGGTTTGGGAAGCCGGAACAACTAACTTGTAAACATGGAACAAACAATTTAGAGACATGAAACAAATCATCAATATGCGTGGAACAAATTATTTGAGAAGCTAGAACAAATAATACGTATACATGGAACAAACTATTTAGAAACATGGAACAAATCACTAGTACATGTTTGGAACATTGTTTAGGAAGCCAGAACAAATAACTTGTATACATGGAACAAGCTATTTAGAGACATGAAACATATCATCTATATGTTTGGAACAAATTATTTGAGAAGCTGGAACAAATAACTTGTATACATGGAACAAGCTATTTAGAGACATGAAACAAATCATCTATATGTTTGGAACAAATTGTTTGGAAAGCCGGAACAAATAACTCGTATACATGGAACAAGCTATTTAGAGATATGGAACAAATCATCTATATGTTTGGAACAAACAACTCGTATACATAGAACAAAATATTTAGTTACATGAAACAATCATCCAATCACATCTACATGCTTGGAACAAATTGATTAAGAAGCCGGAAAAAATAAGTTGTATACATAGAGCATTATTTAGGAACATGAATCTAAATCATCCACATGTTTGAAACAAATTATTTGGAAAGCTAGAATAAATAAATCGTAGTAATGAAATGAATTATGTAAGAACATGAAACAAATCATCTATATGCTTCAAACAAATAAGCCATACAGATAATTTGTATTCATGAAAAAAAATTATAAAGACACGACACACATTAATTACATAGCTGGAACAAATAAATTATATTTTAAAGTAAATTAATGTATGCATAGTATGTTATTTAGAAATTTAGAAAATTATTTGGTTTTAAAATGAGCAGAGGGATAAACCGAGAGGAGAAAAAACGAAATCCAGAGCACTGCATCATCCAATTAGTACGATAAATGTGTGAGAATCGCAAACAAAAAAGAAAAAAAAAAAGAACAACGTAACTACCGTGGAAACTATACGGAGTGTTGGGGTGAAAAGAAAAAAAAACAAATCCCGTAGTCCATACGTGGAACGCAACGGTTACAGCCAGCCCACCTCGTTCGGCGCGGCCCACCACCCACCTCGTCTGCCTGGTGCGCGCGGCGCGCTCTGCGTGACGTCAGGGTGCGCGAGAGGTGGCGTCCACTCGCGTATGCGAGTGCGATGATTCCCGCAACTCAACTCAGTCGTTTCTTTCTCCTGTCCCGATTCCCCATCGCAAACTCTCTCCCTCTCTCTCCTGTCCCGAAACCTAACCCTACGCAGCGGCGGCTGGAGGCGTGCGCGTGCGCGGCAGACTCGCGGCGTTCGCGGAAGGTCGATGCGCCAGCGAGGTCGAGGAAGCCCGCTGGCCCTGCCGCTGCGAGCTTGGGCAAGGCGGCCGCCGCCGCCACGAGCTTGGGGAAGGCCGCCGCCGCTGCAGCCGCGAGCTTGGGGAAGACCGGCCCGCCACCGCGAGCTTGGGGAAGCTCGTCGTCGCCACGAGCTCGGGGGAGGCCGCCGCCGCCGTGGGTCAAAGGAAGGCTGCCGCTGTCGCTGTTCTTCGTTCAGATCAGCTCCGTGATGTGCTCTGCTTTGCGAATCTTTCCGGCCAGGACATGCAGGACGCTCCTCCTGCTTCGACTTTGAGGTTGGGGCTCTTGGTTGTCATCGGTCGTTGCCAAAGTCCAATCTCGCCTCTTGATTTGATATTTTTTCAGGATTACATCAACCCATGTTGATTTGATTTCTCTAATCTTGCGTGAGTTCACTTGCAGTAGAGAGCTTGTTCTTGAATCCCGTACTGCAGAATTCAGTTTCGTGCGAGCTTCATGTTGAGTGATAGCAGTGTCATTGTTCCTCTCCTACGCATCAAAGAATTATGCACTTCTGCTCTTCGTCTCCCTGTCAGGGAGCAGAACCCTGGCCCGTCTCCAAAATTCTCATAAATCAGAGAATTTGTGCCTATTTGTAGTCCTGGACAACATGTGTCAGTTTTCACCAGGCACATACATTTTATTTTATTTTATTTTTTCCTAATGCCGGCTATATGAAAATGAAAATTCACAGTGGAAATGATGGAATTTAGATACGTCAGTTTATGAATGTGGGGATATGGTTCCCTGCTCTTTTGTGGAAGAATTACCTCGGAGTGTCGGACTGTGCTCATGATGTGCTAGTTTACACAGTATTTACTCTGAGTTTCATAAATGATTTTGTGTCATTATTGTTCTGTTCAATCTGTCTAAATTTTGTCAAAATTTAAAATTCGTGGAAATATATTCAAATATGTCCAAATTTTGTCGAATTCTGCTGTATATGAATTCATGTCAAAAATGATGGTAAAATCACAAAAGGGCAATTTGGTATTTTCCTTCATCACTTAACACCGTCAAAGGGCATGTAACAGACTCATGGTAGAATCTTTGCTCAGTTCAAAAAAGTGATGGTAAAAACATAAAATCGCAGATTCGGGGGTAAAATCACAATGGCACAACAAAGTGATGGTAAAAACGCAAATACCCCATAAAAAATTAATTTTCAATTATGGTGGGGGCATCATCTTGTTCGTTGAGAGTGAAGCAAAGTTTTATCTTAACTCGCCTAAAATTAGCACAGCCTTTTTGTTTTTCTACTGCTGAATGCACTGTGCTCTAGGTATTTGGATACTGCATCTTTCATGTACTTTTGCACAGGCACCGTCGTCATACATACATATCTCCTCAGGCCCTTTTCTCTGTGCGTTCATTGGTCAATTATTGGACGCATGCTTTACTGTGATGATGACTATATTCTGGACGAGTTATGTGGCAGTATGCTGCATACATCATATCGCCGGGCTTCTATTATTGAATCAACCTGTTCGGCAGGCTATATTGGTTGGTTTTCTGCTGATCCACAGGGTGATTCTTTCCCCTTTTCCTTCCAGTCGGTTAGCTGTGGACGTGCATTGCAGGCAATACTACGAAACAAGATAAATCCTCTTACATATAGTTTCCTCCATCGCTGGTGCTCTACATGTATAGTGCATCTAACATGTATCGCATCCAATCCATGCATGCAATCCAATCCAATCCAATCCAATCCAATCCATAGTTCCACTTTGTCCCTATCCATTGTGAAAGGTCATTTGTTAAAGCCCCATTTAACAGTGCTCTAGCGCCTGTCAAAATAATTCTGGCTTTTCTGGTGAAGAGGCTCTTTGGGCTGAGCTGAAGCATTTTGGAAAAATGTTTGCCAAAACAGGTTCTTAGTCCTAATAACGCGGAGGAACTTTATATGCTTGAGGAGATGGAGAAGCCAGATAAGCCACGTTTTTTGGCTTCTCCCGTGTTAATGCAGTTTTGGATAGTGCTGCTTTTAGACATTTTTTTTATGAGAAGCACTTTTGATGTTGCCCTTTTGTATTGGTCGGGCTTCGCCAAAGGGTGGTAGAGAAACCTTATTGAAAAGGCTTCCGCAGGGCCTCTAATTCCTTGACCGCGTATACTTGCACGATCACACACAAAAATTTACACTTTTTCTAGTTAGACATAGGGGACCTTTTACGTTGTGTGTAGCAAGTCAACCTAGTAAATCATAAACTACACACAAGTTGGGTCTTCTGGTCAAAACAAAGCGACACTCATGGTCAGAGCACTTTAAAGCTAGTTTGCAATTGTATAAATATTGATTCCGATCAAATTGTCAAATAGCACCCCTTTCGTATATAAAGTTATAAACAAATAATAGAATAGCATAACAAACGCATTTAACTTGAAACAAGGGTATTAGCTCTGTGCCAACATGATTATAATGCATGCATGCTTCTTGACTGCCATGAGATTTAGTACAAAATCCTAAGAGTTTTAACCATAAGGACCTCAATGTTTACAAATGTTAATGCAAAATATATAGGATGAGTTTTAACATGGCCGGACTTAGCAGGTTATCAATGAACTTATGAATAAATTGTAAGGACTCGTCGTTGTGATTGCATTATGAAAATTGTCCCTTTATAGCTTGTAAGTTTAACTTAGGATCTCATATTTGGGGCCCCTTCGATGTGAGCTCACTAATAAATAGTAATGGGGAATATAAAATTTTACTCATGTTGACCAATCAACAATCTTCCTCGAGTTTCTATGGATCAATCAAGCTATAAGGACTCACCAATTGGGCAATTTATTGGCAAATACTTACATTTTGAAACAGAGGTAGTAAATGAAGAAGAAAGCATTGGCCACCCCCACTAGGCTAACTGGTACAGTTGTAAAAGGGGATCAGAAATCTGATGAATGCCACGGTGGCCCACAAAAGTTGATTGGTATTTTGACCCGATCGTATGCCAAAATAGATATTATGAGTGACACATGTTTATTTATTAACAAAACAACGGTTGTCAGTACACAAAACAGGGCAATTAATATAGCACAGACTTTTTCGTACATAATGCAGGTACTAATGTCTTGCAACGATCTCAGAACAAAGACTGAAAAACCGATCAAAACCAAACCGGTTTTCATGAAAACAAAACCGGCCAGTCTGGCCCAGTTCAGCTGGCTCGTTGGTGTTTGAATTTAAATTTTGAAAAAATGTAAGAAAATATCTAAAAAAGATAGACAAGAATTGAAGCCGAATTGTGGAAGAAACTGTTGAAAACACGTATGTTTGGTCAGGCAAAACAATATAGGAAAAATTTCAGGAAGAAAAAAAAAAACGAACCTTGTCCCCTCGTGGTGGTGCAGGCCGTGGGGAGTGGACTGATTCACTAACCAGCAAGTCAAGACAAGACTACTCAAGTGGGAATGGGGAGTATGAGAGTATCATACACATTAATTATACGCTTTGATGACATTAGATTGAAGAGGAGAGAGAGGGCAACGATATCCTCGTGGTGATAGTGATACAACTTGGACTCGAAATCTAACACATTGTTTGTCTCACCGTGAAGGATCTTCTGTTCCCGCTGGATCCCATCTGCTACACCTACACGATGACCCTACCTCCACCGTGAGCCACTGCCAACACCTCGCACTTCTCATCTTCCTGCTGGAACGAGTTGTTTGAGCAGGCCGCCATGTTTCTGCTATGAGCTTTCTCCCATGGCTAGGAGCCCTACCTTTGAGCCACACCGTCGACCGCGCCGGGCGGCCGGGCTTTGTACGTGTCAGTCCGCATCGCTCATCCCTCGGTGTATAGTTGGCCAAATGGACCGGGCCAAATGGACAGGCACGAAGCACGATGTTTTTGCCCGGCCCAAGCACGGCACGGCCCGAAATTACATGGGCCGGGCCGACACGGCATGAAGCATCGGGCCGTGCTTGGGCCGACCCCTCAGCCCAGTGGGCAGCACGGCCCGGCACGTGTAAGAGGCGGCACGATGCAGCCCACCTAACAGCCCATCAGAGCACGGCCCGTCAGCAGCCCAGCTTGGCACGGCCCGCCTAACGGCCCGCCTATCCCAAACCCTAACATAAAAATATCTTCTCCCTCTCTTCCTCTTTCTCTTCCTCCCAGCCGCCACCGCCTAACTCCCCTCTCCTCCGCTCCGCACCGCCCCTGGCCCTCCCCTCCGCATCTCCGTCGCGGCACAGACCCTCCCCTCCCCGCCCGGCGCCGCCCGTCCCCTCCCCGCCCGGCACCTCCCCTCCCCGCCCCGTGCCGCCCCTTCCCTCCCCGCCCGGCGCTGCCCTCCCCTCTGTGCCGCCCCTCTCCTCCCCGTCTGGCGCTGCCCTTCCCCTCCGCTCGAGATCCTCCATCCCTCGGTGGCCTCGCTCGCCGACGCCGGCCACTTGCGTGATGGTCGAGGCGGGGGCAACGGAGGCGGGGTCCAGCCCCAGCGAGACCCGACCCGGGCCAAGTCCACCCCGGCGCGGCCGTCCACCACGAGCGCCGCCGTCCGCCGGATGTGCATGGTACGGAGAAGTGCGCCGGATGCCGCCGCCGTCTCCCCAGGGGGCAGATCTCGGATTTTTTTTCTTTTTTGCCACCGTCAGCCTTTTCCGGTCTAATGGGCCTTTTTTTTATTTTGTGCCTGATGGGCCGTTCGTGCTTACATGGGCCGTTCGTGCCTGATGGGCCAGCCCGGTCCTTGTAACAGCTTTAGTGCCGTGCCATGGGCTTGACCCCCCACCCATGGGCGAGCATGGCACGGCCCATGTAAGCAGCGGGCCGTGCCGGCCCGATGGCAAATGGGCCGTGCCCTGGTGGGCCCGTGCCGTGCTAGGCCGGGCCGCCCATTTGGCCAACTATACCTCGGCGTCAGATGGCCGAGCTCCCAGCAAGCGTCGCTGTCGGTAGGCAGGGCCGGCTCTATATTTTTAAGGGCCCTGGGCGAACACGATGCTGGGGCCCTTAAGGCTACGTCTATATATTTACTTCACTTGCAAAAAATAGATTATGATAATACAAATAAACATCAAATAAATCAAGCAACTAATAAAATTAACTTCTAAGTTCTAACAGGTTCTCAAAATTAAATAAGATTAATTTCTAAATGATTCTCATCAACATTTGTCTTTTTGTACGAGATGAAATGCTAAAAAAAATCATGCTCTCTAGCATTGTTGTCCTTTTTTTTCTTCAGTTAAATTTTCATGCACACTAGCATTCTCTAGCATCAGAGAACCTCCTAACTCTTCCGGATTATCATTGGAAGCAGAATTATTTGAAAATAACTTAAGTATGGCCCTTTTTGAAACTCAATAAATTGATCTCCTGTTCTCTTGTTCCTTTTTGCAGCACCAGGCAAATATTTTTAGGCAACATTCCTTCCCCAACTTGAAATTTGTTAATTAGAAAGGGAACGCATAGAATAATTAGTAATTTACTATGTGAAAATGTAGGCAATTAGCAAATTAATATGCAGGGATTTACCTCAGTTCTTGATCTGAACCGTGCACCCTAAGTACCAAATCACCAAGATGCTAATTACGCAACAACCAACAGTGGTAATTTGCCTCGTTGCGGCAAGCTAGCAACTGCGATTGGAGGCGAAGAAACCTTGAAGATTAAATCAAGAATATTTGGAGATAAAGAAAGAAAAATCGCCCAGGCCATACAAGAGAAGAACAGGAGAGGGCGTGCGGCACTGCGGCAGGGGAGACGAACAGACGCGAGACGGCAGGACGCCGGAGCAACTGTTCGATGACCAGACAGAAAACGATGTGATCGTGGGCTCTATTGGCTTCTTGGGCCTGCTGGCCAGTTAGCGTTTGTAGCCTTAGTTGGCCTCTTTTTTATTTATGCTACACAAACACACATAGCTGCAGAAATTTTGGGCCCCTCTCTGGGCTGGGCCCTAGGCGGTCGCCCTCATTGCCCTGGCCCAGAGCCGGCCCTGTCGGTAGGATACGGCTGGTGGTGCTCACCGCACTCATGCGAGATTATTGCAGGCCAGGCCGGCCTCAAGCGTGGTTGCATCTCAAGTCACCAACGCATCCAGGTGCTTGCTTGAGGCATGCGAACGCTGAGCAGGTTCGTGGAATCGTGGTCAATTGCTTTGGCTCAGTTGCAAGGAAAAAGAAAAGAAATGGGAGAGCGAGTTGACAGGGAATGGGGGAACGGCGGGAGGAGATGTTAATTACGTGGGCCATGGCTTTGATACGATGCACGGGGGTGGTGAGTATAAACTGATGTATCATACGACGTGGCGTACCTTGGATACGGTGTTTGAGACTTTGCATTGGGATTAGTCTAAACAAATCACGTGAAAGAGATCAAGGAACCCACCCATCCATATATGTTTATTAACAAAGTACTAGTAACAGTTGTCAATACACAAAAGAGGACAATTAATATATCACGGACTGTTTCGTACAAAATGTTCTGATGTCTAACGGCGATCTCAGAACTGTTTGTGACCCATCATTAGCTAACCATGCTGCTTCTCCACGACGGTCCATCCATGCCCAAGACCACACTGTACAGTTGGAAAATCGATGGAAATGCAAGCTCACCTAATTTATTACAACTAGTGATTTAACGATGGGTCGCATCATCTACCGATAATCGTAATGCACATATTAATTTCCTTTTTATGTTGATGCTTCACACCATGTTCGGCCACTTGTCGCCTGTCGGATGTACGAGAGTAGCCTGTGCGGTCCACAAGGATGCCTGCTCCACTTGTCGCCATAGCTTTTTAATAATGTTCGCCATCAAACCTCTGTGTGCAGACAGAGACGGATGCAATTGAATTCAATATAGAGCTTGGCCGGTGTTCTGATGAACATGTTTAACACAGCACCACCACTCAGTAAAAAATGAAAAGTCCAGCGCCCCTAGCTAGTAGTTTGGAACTTGAGATAAGCACCTCCCTCTTAATCATGTTTGCAGTTATATGAAACTATTCTTAATCTCATGTTTCGCAGTTATCTGATACTACTCTTAATAGGTACGTATGCATCCTTTCACTATCTACTGCACCATATGAAAAAACTAACCTCGGCCAGAGCATGGCATTGTATCCGGTTTATTTCTTCTTAATAGAATGATGCAAAGCTTTCCTTGGTGTTCAAGAATAAAAAAACTACACTATATTTTCTTCTCTAGTCGTGCCGACGTAGCCGCGCTCTCCTGTGTTTGGAGAGCCTGGCCGTGCGATCTTCATCTGCGTTGTGTCCTTTGTCTGGGTGAAAAGAAGTTACGGTAACAAAATCAATTATGTACTGCTATGCTTCGTGGCTCCTTGTGGTTGGTCCTTCCAGTCTTCGGTGGGTGAACGTATTTACCTCTCCGATTCCCTTCCTCTCTTCTCCAACGAGCGCTCCTCCTTTATCAGAAAAAAAACGAATCAAAAAAAAAAAAAAAACGAGCGCTCCTCCGCCGGCGCCAACCCTAGCCGTGTTGTTGCCGTCCGCCGCCGCTGCCGAGCTCGTCTACCACCTACGGCCTCCTCCTCTCCTCCCTTCCCCATGCTCGTGCCTCTCTCCCTCCCCGAAGGCTAAAGGAAGGGGCGGGCCTCCAGCCGCCGCTGCCGGCATCGGCCGCGGCAGCCCCCATCGCGGCGGCCTCCACAGGATTCAGGCCGGGACGCAGCTGCTCCTCCGGCCGCCAGCAGGCAGAGGGAAGCCAACCCCTCTCTTCCCCTTTCGATTTGTTCATCTTTCCCTACCAACTCACATCCTAATCCATGTTCATTTTTTTTTTCTTTTTCTTGTTTTACGGCAGGAAGAGGATTTTATTGCTTGGATCCGTACTCTCCCTCAAGGCAAGTCATGGATCCGAGATTCTTCTTTGTTATAGCAAATGGATTGGTCTTGGATTTCGAATTCTGCAAATATTTGTGGATTTAGCGGTCATATGTGCTAATTTGTTGGAAAAATTGGTAGCTCTGACCGTATTTATGCATGTGCATGTGTTCTTGATGATGTAGGAGAACTGTCAATTCTGTTCAGAAATCTGCCAATTTTTTTTGCCGTGTTATGCATCAAATAAATACTTTTGCCATATTTATCACAGGATGTGTTCACAGGTTTCATGTGCACTTCTTTTCGTTTGCTTTTTTCCTTTTGGCAGTTTTGTTCACTGGAGGCCTTCAACAAGTTTTTAGAGCTGGAGCCATTTTATTGCACAATTTACCTTTCCTACTGAAACTGTTCCATTGCGTTACTAAGATATTTTAGTCATATGATTTATCCATGCAGGTAAATAGTTGTTTGATCTGGATACACAAGCTATTAATGATATGTTTTGATTGTGGCAACCCAAAGTGTGTTCTTTATTTCTTCTAATCATGCTTCCAAGTTCCAACAATATATATGATACGTTCAGCACAATGCTTTCTGTAACCTGTCAAGAAAGAGAAATAAGGTCTACCTGGGTTTAGATCGGTGTGTCTATTTTTGTTCTTGATTTTGTGTCATGGGTGCAGATTTTCAGTGACATGATATCCAAATTTTTTCATCAAAGTTGCTCACGAAGATACACATGACCGGCAAGCCATGCGACAGGGATAAATGAAGTGCAACATACCAGGTGTTTCATGTTTATAACCTTCACATTTCCTTCATTTTATACCTAAGGTATCAATTGTTTCTTTGCGAATCGAGAATCTCCCCCTCTTTAATTTTCTGTAGTGTTTGAATGAATCAGACTCTGCCTTGATGATCTTCTTAGGTGGGTCCTTAATGAATCACAATGATACTCTAATAGGGTCATGATTTAGCAGGATTGGAAAAGCTATTGATATGTTTTCTCTGAAATATGTTAGAGTTTTCATTGTTGCAAATGACGGTTTGGTTCCAAATATAGAAGCAAATGTGCATTTAATATAAATAGAATCATTTCTGTTCAAAAGTGCTCACATTACATTCCTCCATATATACATGACTTGCATAAGAGACCTGTTTATAGCCTGACGATGCGGTTCACGTCTTCTTCCAAATTCCCGATGTGGATTAGCCAACTCCTAAAAATGTCTAAAACATGTGTTAATTGGTGTGTGCTGCTTTACCTTACTGTCCAGTGCATTTTACGTGTGTTGTTCTTCTATTGCCTAAGATTTAGTTTTGCTTCTTTTCTCGTGCTGTGACGTGGTCACTTTGTTGGCTACCTTGAGATTGCCTTGCGACGTTTTCCTTTGCTGTTGCTTGCAAGTTATGCATGTGTCGCTGTTCATTTATTGGTACTTGCAGGGTTATTGCTTCCTTCCTTATCTGTTGGCAAGCTCCATGTCAAGTTGTCAACCTAGAAGGTTTTGGATGGGTGAGTGTTTTGGCTCTTGCTTTTGGTTTTTAGTTTGCTGTTTTCCCCCAGCCTTTGCGTAACTGTGAATTTCAGACTTCACACGTTAAATGAATACTTGCTTCCTTAATTCAGAGATTGTGATTTCTGAGTGTGACAAAATATTTTATTAAGCGAAATAATTATCGCCTTCTTTTTTTGGTTGTGCACCCTGTAAGAATGCAGAACAAATAGATATTAAAATTAATTTCAGTTGTTACTTTTCATTAGCTCTAGACTCTGGTCTGAAGCAAGTATCACATGGACCTGGCCAACAGAATTTAGGACATGACTTCTTACAAATACAATGTGAAATGCCCCTTGAGTATTTTGTTTTTCAGCCAAGTATATATTTTTTTAGGAAATTGCGCTATACTGGCTCTCTAAGTTGTTTTTCTTTGTCAGGTGCGTATGGAATTAGAAATGTGTGCCATTTACTCTTGATCCTCTGCAAGAAGTTGCCTAGGAGTATGTATTGTGCTACGTTGCTAATAATGTTCTTCTTTTCTTAAGAGTTTTTCTTCATGGTTTGAACAATGTCGACCAGGGACAATGATCAAGCAGTAGTCCAGTAAAGTGTGGCCATGCTGTTGGGTGTTGGCTGCCTGTAATCATTACAGTGTTTTCTCCTTCGTAGTCCTTAGGTTTGTCACATGGTGCTTTCAAAAAATTTCACTCAACTTCCTTACACTGTATGCCAATACATCGATTTGTAATAAATAACAGTTACATCGTTTAGATGCCAAGGTGTAGATTAAATCGATGCTTGGGTTATCATTATTCGTTAACTCCCTTTCTTTTTCATCTGTATTGATACATTCTTTACAAGTAGTCATTAGCCATGCTAGGTGTGTGCCTTTACTGCAATTGCAAATTTGCACTTCATGTTGATACTTTCTGCTTTAGTTGCATATGAAAATAAATATTTGCCAGAGTTGTGTCTTAACTTCTTCTCAACCCTATATTTTGATGCCAAATTTCACAGCACGGAAAATATGGTTGTTTCTATCAATGGTTACGAAAATGCCTACCCGATACTGGTAAATCCGCTTAATCTTTTTTTTTTAACCTTTCAAAACTGAGTACAAATGTGGTATCTGATTCAGGCAACTGAGCCATGCCTTGTCGAATATGAGATGTTCTGGTTCAGCCTTATTCAGAATTGTTGTTCCCTAGGTTACCTTTGACGAAAATATTAACCTTATCCTACTAAATCATCAGAAGTTCCTATTTCTTTGCAGTTGAGCCATGCCTTGTCAAAATTGACATATTGAAATTGAGAGTTTATAAATTTATATATTGATCGCTTCTTGAACATATGTTGTGACCTGTATTTGTGATATTCTGAATGGCAGCTAATATATAGTCTGCCTCCTTGGTGCACACTGAATGCATAGCCACTATGCATATTGAATTTCATGACATGTACTAACATATTAGGGTACCATTACGTTGGGTATCACGCTCTTTAGATGTGGCATCAGATTTGTGAGGTTGTGCCTCGTTTTGTTGCATCTGACATGTAATTTATGTGCCCCACTATTACGTGCCTTGGAGTTTTGAAGTTCTGGGCACACTGGTAAAAAGCAGTTAGTATTAATTTGGTCGGTGCAAAATGTGTGTGTGTATGTATTTTGTATACACTAAAGAAACTGGATAGACCTTTGCTACCTGCTTGTTTGCGAAATCAGACCATTTGTTTGAACCTTTTAGTTTCTTCAGTTTTCAGCTCTCATATTTATTTATTGAGCAATACAAGTCATGTCTGCCAAGTTTTTTAATTGTATTATTATACCTTGAAATTTTTATCCTTAACTGAAATGTAAATGGTACGATCACAGAGGCCTTTCGTCTGGAGACGACACAACTTCAGAGACAACATGCACCTTCGTTGCTACGATGACAGGGTACTCGGATGCAAGGTATGGCAAACAAGTGTTTTGTATGTATCTTGTCACAAGTGTTTTACCCTCACCTAGCTGCATTTCTATCTTCAGAAGATGCGTCTTTGTTCATGGTTATTTTTGCTGGTTTTGTAGTCGTTTCTGCTTAGGATGCATAATTCTTTTCCAGTTTAAGGAGTTCACTAATTTCAGTCAAAACCCAGAAACTGAAATTAGTAGCAGCCTAGGTAGTTTCTATTCAATTCTTTTGATTTTTGCTAAAACTGCTAGAAAGGGCTCTACACCCATTCGTGCATGGTGACTCACATATACAGTTTATGTATTATTCACCTAATTCATTAGTACCATTGGGTATCCTTGTATCTTTAACTTGATCACATCAGCTATTGTCAGTTGCCACTGATACATGTTTTCACTTAGATTTATCTTCTTTGGCGGACCAATTTATTATGTTATAGTCTGCCATTAAAACATGTGTATAAGTATACGACAATCGATACTTAGTGTAGCCTTTGGCCAATAGCCAATTGTGGGCTTCCAAAGTTAAATGAATCAACACCTTCTGCCATCCTAGGTAATTTTGTTCTAGATTCTGTCGTGGTCAAACGTCAACGTAATTACTAATTTCTCTAATACATCTGCAATTTTTAGCTATATATCTGCCCAACCGTGTTTCATTTATGACCTGGCAAGTGAGGCCAAGGAAGTAAAATAATAAAATCGTGAATGTTCAGATGAGCACTATCTACAAGCAATGGGTTATTTTGAGATTTGAAAAAAAAAAAAACACATGTGAATGTTTATTGTTTGCTCTAAACAATCACATTAAAATATTGAATCATAGATAATGCATGGTCAATGAATTGCAGCAATGGGTCATTTCAAAACTTAAATCCCTTTCATTGTCGGTTGTACGTGCAGATGGTGAGCAATTCTGGTTTACTGACGGCTCACAATTGCTTTTGAGTGTGTTGTTTCTGTGTCCGGCACATAATGATCTTTTACTGCCATTGATCAACCTAGGAGCAACAGCGAATTGCCCTATTTGAATGATGGAGCAACATGTAGGATAATGTAGCATTGTCTGGGGGTCTGTTTAGTTGCATACTACACATGGGTTATAGTTTTTTACCTCACTGAATGCTATTGCAGTGATACTAAAGATTCAGTTAATTCCCCTTTTAAAATTCAGTTTAGGTCATGGTTTCTACTGTGGTGTCACATGTTACGAGTAGAAGATATACTTCATAATATAATGTTAGGCAAAAAAATAATTAAATTCATGATCTGTCTCTTCAATAAATATGCCTTCATAAATTATATAGATGTGTTTTATGCATCCGGATTTCACCATCAGCGACATTTTTCCCTTGGTTATCGTGCTTTTCCTGAAACATTGGTTGGATGACTGAAAGGTGATACTTATCTCTGTCCCTCAAGAAAAAATGTAAACAGAAATGAACCAACCATGAAATCATTTGAGGATTGTACATCGCACAATTGAAGCTATATAAACTAATGAAATGTAATATGCATGGAACCTTGAATCTTTGCCTTCCATCAGATACATCTGTAAT
Organism: Eragrostis curvula; assembly: GCA_007726485.1. Lineage (NCBI taxonomy): Eukaryota > Viridiplantae > Streptophyta > Magnoliopsida > Poales > Poaceae > Eragrostis > Eragrostis curvula. The sequence goes on along the minus strand of CM017442.1, from coordinate 49,541,363 downwards.
AATCAATGCTTCACTTTATGCCCGGTTTTGAATTGTAGTGCCTATACAGTATTTTTCTTATATGAGGTGATGAATTGCGTGCTTTTGGACCCATGTGTAGATGCTTGAAAATTGGTTCCAGTACTTACTGAAGAACACATGTGAATCATGAGTTCGGGACCCACACACTAATTTCAGTATTTCTTGTCGTTTTGTGCTGCCATTGCTAATCCAAGTGCAAAAAATTCAGCTGCTTAAAAAGGCTGGTACATATATCGTTCGTATATGTAACTAATATTTTTTTGTTCACTTTGTTCTAAACACGGAATATCACAGTCTTGTTACTGATTTTTTTCACTGAAGTAATAGAACATGCGTTTCTCACCTCAGCTTTATTTTTGCTTTGTGCTGGTCTTGATGGATCGCATATAACAAGCATACAACTGTGGAGCACTAAGGCTGGACTCTGCTACCCTTGATTTTAGCAGGAAGTTAAAAAAAATGTCAGGGTATGCTAAGAAAGGTAGAGATCAAAAGTTCAGCTTATATGCCCTACTGCACTTGGCTGATTTCTTCTCTTTAGTCTTCTTCAAAAAGAATTTGGATGGGAATCTCTGGACTAATAGTTTTTTAAATTTAAAGTGTTTGATCATCTGAAAGCCATCGATAAGTTTCATGACTTCTGCAATAAGTGCTATATATTTTTGTGGCATCTGAGTTTCAGACATAAAAAAATGAGGTATTTCTTTGATCCGCCCATTGTTTTATTCATTACTATTTTCATATTACGTGACCTTTGTAAATTGATAGAAATCGAAATGTTAGACACTGTTTTGTGGAGTTCATTATAGCTTGGTATCGTTTTGTTTGGTATTTTTTTCCCTTTGGCATGTTCTTAGAATTAATCTGTTCTCAACTTTCATTCCTACAGTGCAAGAATGTGACAGCAACCTTTGGAGGACTGATAGCAAGGGTCAAGTGATATCTATGTCTTTTTGGTGAAGAAGGAATGAAGATCCGTCATTCAGAAGTCCAGCTAGCAGTTGCCTTTGGGTTTTGGAGATAGAGCACCTGGTCGTCGTGACCACATTTTTGCTGAATGGTGGTGCAAAGCTAGCAAGGTCTCAAAAGATCAGAGGAAAGGCTTCAACATGGTAATCATCTTGGGTGCTTGGACTCTTTGGAGGCATCGTAATTCATGCGTATTTGATGGCATTAGGTAGTGTGAGTGCCACTGTACGGGAGTTCGACAATGAGAAGCATTTGTGGTGTCTGGCCGGGTTTGATCTATGCGAACTCTTGCCGACAGTAAAACCTTGGTCTAGGTGTGTAGGAGTTTGGTCAGGCCTTGCCTTCCTGTGTTTTTATTAGATTACAACCTATTTTGTACCTCAGCCCCTCACAATTCGGTTCGGAGTGAGGGGTACAGTTTGTATGGACTCGCTCTTTCTTCTCCTTAAATACAAAAATACTCAGCTCTCCTGCGTATTTGAGAAATAAAAAAATACTTCAAAATGATGAGATGCTAACATCCACTCGGTCATTGGTCTTCTTATGTCAATAAAACTGCTATGTTGCTACCTGCACGGCTGTGTGTATCATGCATCCCTGGTACCCTGTTCAGTATACTTGATCAGTACGCCTATCGTGTTTTTTTCCCTTTTTTTTTTGCCTCTTCTATATATCCTGCCAATGCTAATCAGTTTACCATACCATAATTTAAAACCACCGCACTATTCTTTACCATCGTGCCCCCTCCGGCACAAAACCAAAAAGATTTTACTCAGATATAAAATAATCAAATCATAGCAACTCTCTCCCGACAAAAGTTCCCAGATAAAAAACTAGACAGGCTCTCTCCCAACAAAAGTTACCAGATAAAAAACTGGACACGCGGCGCGCGAAGCGCGCCGGATCCCACTAGTAAGGTTTAGATCAAGAAAAAATTGCTCTTGTACAGACACCGCCGGGAAACTGCCCCGCGTCGTCCACGCTTGGTGACACGGGCAGCGCCCCCACCTCACCGTCTCTAGCCTCCGCTTCCCTCTACCAACCCCGCTGGAGTCGTGCCGTTAATGGACAAGGATGGTGGCAGCGGGGTCGTTTTCGCCATCGAGTCTTCCTTTTTTCCTCCCTCACTAGAGAAATAGGCGGCGGCCGCTCGATCTTCTACACCGGCCAAATCGCCGGGATGGACAAACCGCCCCAGATCGATCCTCCCAGCAGGATCGTTGTCTTGGCCGACGCGTAGAAAGTCCTGGTGGCGCTTCACATTGCGGCCATGTCGTTGTTGGTGGTTATTATATGCGTATAATCAAATTTCACTAATTCCGCAAGCGCACGGAGCACCATTGTAGCATTTCACTTTGGAGTATTCTTGAGTTATCATAGTTATATTTCTGCAGGGAAGTAGAGCGAAAGAAAGTTTAATAATAACAAAATATTGCATTTATTGTGAAAATAACAACGACTATAATTGAGACGAGGTAAGGTACATGATAGATATTTTTGGTATTTTGACACTCGTCAAGTTAGCCTAAGGTAAATAAACAAGATAGAAGCTGGCTAAATTGGGAGGACAACGAGTTAGAGACAAATATTCCTAGTTGTTTACCTTATATTTATATTTTCAACAGATAACTCTATAAGATTATTTAATCTAGCTCAGGTCATGCACATACAAGTCTAGTTACCTCGGGACACGGGCATGCCAAGGCTTAATGAACCGATCCTGCTAGTTCACCCCGAGGAGTCACCCGATATACACTCCCTACAGATATTAATCCAGATGTGGTGGATTACAGAGACCAGTATAGCTGTCACATACACTCGCGGCTACCATCCTCCGTGAGGTTAAGAGTCAAATGTGCCAGGCAAAGTTCTAAGGACCACGCCTATAACCAGCCCAGAGGAACTACTACCCTTGATCAATAGAGCAACACTATTTAAGAATAGAAGATAGATTTCACCAAGCGTGGACGCCATCTCCGACGGAGGCACTCTCTCGCCTTCTTACACATAATCACAAATCCCACAACAAGACTCATATGAACACTAACTTAACTAAATAATAAACTAAATAGAAATTATCTACTAAAATAAATAAATAAAGATAAAGCTAAATATATTAAATAAATAAATAATTCTACAAGACTAAAGATACAAAGAACTATACCAGAACTCCGAGAAGACTTCCGGAACCACGTGAGAGTTCTCACTCTACTCTACTCTAACTCCCAAAGTAACATAATGTAAAGACTAGGGATGAAAACGGATCGGAGCGGAGCGGATAATACCTTCCCCATATCCTAATCCATTTTTTTTCATCGGATTCGGAGCGGAGCGGATAATTTGCGGATGCGGTTATGGATACGGATATTTTCGGATGTCGGAAATGGAGCGGATTCGGACCGGAAGCGGATCGGAAACGGAGGTTCAAAGGTTGGATATAATATGTCTACCAATGGAGAATTATATGTTCATAAATAATTTATCTAAGGATGTCTATTCTGAATAGCTACCAGCAACTATACAATATCCAAAGAAATCACGCCTTATCAACGACAAGTTCTCAGTTTATAACATATAAAAGGAGGCACGTAAAACAATGTTCTCAAGCAAACTCCTCCAATTTCTCTTTATTAATGTGGAAAATAATACAATTCATTAATATATAGGAAGCCTTGTGGGCCATAGGATTACACGGATGGGCCAGGTTATAGATAGATGTGGACTGTGGTTTGTTGGGCCGGCAAGTATTGTCGGATAATCCTATTTTAAGGTTCGGATTATCCGCTTTAATATCTCGGATAATCCATATCCGTCGGATTTTATGAACACCGTATCCTAATTCGCATCCGCATGCTATCGGATCGGAGCGGAGCGGATTCTCTAGGATATCTAAAATCTCACTCTAAATCCTCGAAAATCGGATTCAGACCGGATCGGAGCGGATAATTATCCACACTACTTTCACCCCTAGTAAAGACTTCTTGGATGAGGTGCGAGTTGTTCTGCTACCCGAGGAGGGGTATTTATAGTCGCCAAGTCAGGATGGCTGGCCTAGTAGGAGAGGTGGTTGGCCGTTCATTGTGGCGGTTCGTCACCGCCTCGCTCGTGAACGCTCCAGATTCACTCTTGATGGTGGTTGTTCAGTCAGTGACGTGCTAGGGCGGCAGAACTGGAGTAATGGCCAAGTTTAGACCCAATCAGCCCACCTTCTAGAACGTCGGTGGAGTTCTCCAGGTTGGGCTCTTGTTCCTGCGTGGTTGGCATGTATACAGCCTGCTAAAGGAAGACCGAGGCTTTTGGAAGCCAAGGGGGTCCGGCTGGCCTAGGAGGGTGGCCGGCCGGCTTGTGTTTTGCCCAACACAAGTCCATTTTTCTTCAAAATATACTCCTACATTCAAAGTCCACTAAAACTTGTGGAGCTATATTATCCTAACTAATATGCATAGAATCTTAGTGAATTACTTTTACTTACTGGTATGTTTGCGGTTAACTATGCGGGTGTGTGGGAAACGTCGCCTCGCGGCCGCATCGTCCTCTGGTGGAGCTTTGCCTCTCGGCTGCGCTGTCCTAGCTGGCGCATCACCTCGCGGACACCCTTGCAACGCATCACGTACGTCGTGAGAGCATCGTCCTCGCGGCTCATATCGCCTCACAGGCTCATCACAGGCGCCCGTGGCAGCGTTCCTGGGTAGCGTGGCAGCGGCCCAATGGAGTTGTGAGGTGTTGCACCTGGTGTAGCGTTTGGTTCCTTCCCGTAGCTCGCGGTCGATGGGTTCAAAGCAAATGGCGAAAGCATTGCTGGCGTATGCTGGCACTGACAACAATGACACTTTTGGACGCCGTGCACCTCCCTGGACTCGTTGCCCTGGAGCCCGCCTCTATGGTTGTGAATCTCCGAGTGAAATCTAAATTCAATCTCGGATGGGCGCCGGTGGTATATTCGATAGCAACTGGCAAAATCGATGATGTTTTGAGTTTTTTTTGCTTCAATTAAGATGTTGTTCGTTATGGGATTGGCATATGCTCTATTGTTGTCAGATACCCCACATGGTGGAAGAATGGATATAAGGAGTCTACTCTAAAAACAACACGGAAGACAGTACATGTTGTGAATAGGAGTCCTTTTCTTTGTTGTATTTCTTTTTCTTTTTTTTGGTTAAGTTTCATCGGTGTAACAAGTGAGCACTCTGATGATAGCCGACTTTTGTCCGTGGTTGTATTTGATTGTAACTTTTTTAGAAGTCAAAGCCACTGTGGTTTAATACGATCTTCTATTACCTAAAAACAATGCATCATTTTATTTTATTTTTTTTGGGGGGGGGGGGGATACAGATAAGAGAGGTAACGAACATCCCGTTCTATGGATCGATTAACCGAATGTACAATACTTGTCTTAGTCGTCTATATATATGGGCCGATGAACGACAGAACCGTGCACTTCTCGTTGCTTTTCTATATATAGGACTTTCCTCCTCTCTTGAATATATTCTTGCTATTTTTGTTGCTGCGCCTTATTATTGCTCGTGCTCGTACCACCAACCAAAAGAACTGCATGCCCATCCCTCAAAGCAAACTATACACTTGCAACTTCTCTCCATTCATCTCAGTTCCTCCCATTTCTGGACATTCCCGCCAGGCTCCATTTTTAGCGAAACATTGCACGATTAGTCGGGCACCGGCAACTAAGCTGGTGAGCTGCCTGTCCAGCAAAATCTTTGCACGTGGTAACTGGAAGAAGCTTATACATCAGCATCATGGAGCAGCCGTTGCCCACGACGTCGCCGGCGGCGGCAGCGGTGGACCTGTCCCTGGCCTTGGCTTCGGCGGCAGTGGTTGACCTGTCCCTGGCCTTGGCCTCTGCGGGGCGCGGCGAGGAGGAGGACTACCTGATGAGCTTCACGCCGACGAGGCGCGTCGACGGGAAGGTGGTGCGGCTGTTCCCGTGCCTCTTCTGCCACAAGATGTTCGTCAAGTCGGAGGCGCTCGGCGGCCACCAGAGCGCGCACAAGAAGGAGCTCGCCGCCGGCAACTGGGACCCGTACGTCTACGGCGACCACCACTACGACGCGGGCGGCGCCGCCGCTGCCATGTCCGCCGTTCTGGCCTCTCGGCGGCGGCGCTGCAGAGCCTCCGGCCACCGACGACGTCAAGCTCGAGCGGAAGGACGGCGCCAGCCACGCTGACACCGTGGCCACCACGCTGAACTGCAGAACAGTGTTCCACGTACGCCTCTGGCAGCAACGCAACACCGCCGGCCGTGAGGAACTGGACCTCGAGCTGCGACTCTAGCTAGCTGGATCGGGGAGGTCATCGTTACGTTCTTTCTGGCCCTTGCTGCATCATCGATTTGTCCACGCTTTGCACACGCTTAATTAAATTGTGTTTTTTACGCAATATATGGAGTTGTTAATTAGTACCGCTGTGCCCGTCTCAACTCGACCACGTACCATCAGTGTGAGGTATCTGTTGTTCATCATATGAATGTAGTATACTTGGTACCAAATAATATATGTAATATTTTATAAACGAATGCATGAGACGGATGTTGCATTAATTAGTTTTAGTACTAGGTGCCACGTTGGTACGCCGTTCCCCTTCACTGGAGGTCATATTTTATGTTGCCCATATTTCCTTTTCCCAAGAAGAACGGAACACTTCGCAGATCACAGAATAGGAAAGCAGAGAGAATGTGAAAGGTGTCTTAGTTACTCAAGGGTGTGTTCGGCGTTTTAGAGTCTAAAATTTAGAGGGGTTTAAACATAAAGAATCTTGTCTTAAATAAAGTTTAATTACAAAACTAACTGCAGAACCCCCCCTCTAAATCGCGAGACGAATTTAACGAGGGTAGTTAAGCCGTGATTAAACGATATTTACTGTAGCATCACTGTAGCAAAACATAGATTAATTAGGCTCATTAGATTCGTCTCGTAAAGATGTACCCATCTGTAAAAAGGTTTTGTCATTAGACTTTATTTAATACTCCTAAATAATAAGATTCTCTTTAGAGTTAAATTTTAGAGGGGTCTAAACGGTGAAACGAACACACCCCAAGTCACGTAGCTGTAGTATTCTCTGGCCATCCAAGTTCAAACATCAACTGGTTTTTTCTTACTATGTATATAGAAGTACTATGTAGTTATTATAATGAGATATAGTACTACTGTACTAACTTAAATTGCAGTGCTGATGCTCAAACCAAGAGAGTAACATCGAACTGTACGAGGTTGGCATTTATGCGATGCATACAGGGGTCAAGTCAAGAAAAAATTGGACCACTGGCTCAGTACTCTTGTGAGTGACAGCAGCATTCCGTACGATTAAATGCGACAAAAAACTTTGAGGTTCGCTACGCTAGGAAGAGCATCTCCAATTATTCCTTCATCCGGCCTCTCATCTTGCATTTGAGGGTATAGAGGGTAAAAATTATCTCCAACAAAGCCTCATCCATGTCCTAAGAATGAGAGAACTCTCATATTGCATCCTTCCACCCTTAAGTGTAGGAGCCTCCTTAGCCCTCCCTTATGTCTTCCCAAACGGATGACATGTGGGACCATTAGGAGTAGAGGGCCAGATTTGAGAGGATTGAATGGGTGACATGTGAGACCATTAGAAGTAAGTGGCAGATTTGAGAGGATTGTTGGAGATGGTAGTGAAGTAAAGGTTGAAATATCGATGAGAGGGCTCTCAAATGGATTAATTGGGGGAGCAAAAATGAGAGCTTCACTGGAGATGCTCTAACACACATGGTGGGCAAGAGATTCACTAGGATTTAGGTGAATGTAGCACTAGTTGGTCCGTCCTCATATTGAAAGCAGCCTTTTCTGGTTATAGAGTGATTAGTCTAAACCATGAGCATTAGGGCATGTACAACCCACAGACAGCGGGTCGTCTGTAGAACCTCGAATTTATCATACAGTCAGTTATAAAGACAGTTCATACAACCCACAGACAGAAAGCCGTCTTGTAAGCTGTTTAATGCTTTGTATGCAGTGATTGGAGAAGATGGACGATTGGAGAAGACATATACTGTACAACCCGAGATGACTCATCTGCTAGACGTTGGGCAACGGGACAGAGGCGTCGCCTCACCAGGCGACGCGACGCCGTCTCTCGGGCAGACGCGAGGTGGAAAATGAAAAAGTGCCGCGATAGAGACAAGGGCGGAGACGGGTTGTACATGCCCTTACTAGCTAGCTTCCTCCCATCTCGCATAAGAGAGGGATTATTGTTGCACAACCTGTGGAGTACTTCTTCCATCCACAAACATAGTGCTTCTAGAGATTCTATGACAGGTTTGGAAGGAAGGTAAAAATCTTGGTGCCCTTCGAGTAACTCAAATGGTCACTAAGTATATAAATCACGCCTGCCAGCTAGCTTCCTAATTAATTATTTCACAAATCAAGCCCTAATGGTTAGAGTGTGAGGTATTAGGGGAAAATTTCAGTGTAAATGAAAATTGAGTGCAATGATGTAAACATGCAATTTCATCCGTTTGATCGTGATCTAAAGGCTATTGTTTCTTCCAAATATTTTCAAAATAAAGATAGACAATCGGGAAGGTGTTTCCAAAAGACCACAGGTGGGATTATGGAAGTAACAAGAGCCCTTAGATCACGATCAGATGGGTGAAATTGCATGTTTGCACCGTTGCACTCAATTTCCATTTGCACTGAAAATTTTCCCGGGGTATTAAGGCTAACTATATATTAACTTATGTGGGGCGTGTTACTCCACTCAGAAAGCACAATACTTGTGAACAGATTGGCACATCAAGAAATCACTACATTTGTAGACGAAGTGAATAATAAGTTCATTTAGCATAGTTAAGTGATTTAAGTCGTAGCATTTCATTTAGGGTACATACTAATGATTTTCACATGCCAAATATACACCACACGTGGAAATATATTTTGGGCACTAAGAAGTGCAAACCTCACCAAAAGTTGGAATCATGCAATCTTTTCATACCCATCGTGCTTTTCAGGGATTCAAACCCCACAACAATTCTTTTTGCCATTACAAGTACAACTCAGACACTTACAACGCACGCACACTCACACCTGACACACATAAGAAAATCATACCCCTATGAGCATCTTCGAAGACCGAGCTGACAAATCCTCAAGATTGACAAAGTCACCACTAACTCCTCATTGTCGACAGCCACGTCACCTACAGCTGAAACCACAATGCCATTAAATCCTATAAAATTTGCTCCCACGAGGAGTCGAACCCAAGACCTGAGGTGCTACCGAGACTCTTGTAACCCACAACAATTCCCCTCGTGCCATACTTATTTACCATCTCACATTTCACTCATTATAAAGTAATAGGATATGTGTATTTCAACACTTTTTGATGCGTTATTTCTAGAGGCAGCCCACACTCGATATCACCTCTGAAAATTTATTTTTATAGGCAACCCACACACCAAGAAACCGCCTCTGAAAATCAACCTGACCTATTTCAATAGGCGATTCACATAAAGAACCGGCCATAAAATGGATTTTCGTGATTTTTCAAATAAAGGAAGGAAGGACAGGTAAGGTAATGTTTTTGACAATCAGTTTATTCACTAACCTACTAGAAAATAATAATAATCAATCTTGTCACTACAACAATTATGGCCTTCTATGAAAAGTTAATAATGTCACAAAACTTGAGAAATTCGTCATAGATAACCTTCTATGACGTACTTATCACGAAAATCACTTCATCATAGATGTGTCGCTAATTACCTTCTATGACAAAGTTCAGGTTTTCATCATAAATCTGTGATGATTTACTAAAATGTCATAAAGTTTTATGACACTTGTTTTTCATTATAAACCATTGACCAGAAAATGGCATGGCGTTGACATGGATTTGACGTGGCGGTGTGCTTCATTTTTAGCCCATTGATTTCTGGACGATAAATTTTGCTGGAATTTATTTTTTCGGCTCATTAATTTCGCAGGTTTTTTATTTTTTTCGGTCCACTAATTTTGCAGCCCTTTTTTTTTACAGGACTATTGATTCTGCAGGCTTTTTTTGGCCCATTTATTTCACATGCGTTTTTTTGGATCATTAAGTTTGCAGGCCTTTATTTTTTTTTGTTCCATTAATTTTGTAGACTTTCATTTTTCTGACCCATTTATTCTAACCCTGTTTTTAGGCCCAATACTTTTTAGGCCCGCTATTTTGCTGGCCCATTAAGTTTTAGGCCTTTTATTTTTCAGGCAATAAATTATTGACCTTTTTAATCCATTTTTCATGGCCCATTCTTTCAAGCCCAACTCACTATTGGCCTCTTGATCAACAAAACAGCAGCCAGACATCCAGTTTCATACACACACAAAAAAAGCAATTTCCCAACAATTAACCTTACATCCAGTTGCATACATATAAGATCACAGTTGTATATCATCACAGTTCCAACATCACACAGTTGCATACATATAAGATCATGGTTCCAACATCACATAAAGCTGCAATCCAAATACAAATTGATTATTGCGTGCATGACAATAATCGGGGAGGGGGTTCGGGGGTTTTCTCGGCCTGCGTGAGAGGCTTTTCTCCTTAAGCAAATGCCGTCGGGGGCGGTCTTACCCCCGGCAGGTCGAGTTTATTGCGTGCATGACAATACAAGCATATCTATTTTTGGACCAGATATATATAATAATCCCATGCGAATCGAATTCGGACTAGATACACAGTAACCCCCCTGCGTGCTGGTCAGTTCATTGATGCTAATGGTCGAAGTCGCGTGGAATCACCACTGAAGAGAGGACTGCAGGTGCCCACACCGTGCGTGCTATCGGTAGGTGTCGGCAAGTAGCTAGCGTGTTATAGCCACATTCAAGTGCCCATCCAATCACTTGTTTTGTTCACTATGACGGGAGGAAGGTCCAGTCAGCACTGTTTCTCATTGCGTTCCTCCATCATGTTAAATGGGTCCCGCAGACTATTGTTCAATTATCATACTCCTTAATAAATATAATCCCCTCCAAGCAAGAGACTGACTGGTGGGGCTAAGCACCACTGTGAAACAGAAAACATAAAGGTGAGCAGATGGCTAAAAACGGATACACGTAGGGAGACAGGATCCAGCAAGCTGTTGTACGATAGATTCATTCATGGAGGGACAACACCCGCGCGCGTTTTTTTTTTTAGATCAAAAGGCGGGCTTTATTGATTTCTGGTCACGTTTACAGGCTCATCACGCTGCAGCGGGCCGATAGTGGGCTCGATTAGGGCTTTCCTCCGTCTGTTCATTGATTGGGCCCAATTTGTTTCTCTTCTCATTCTGTATCCATTCTCCAATCCAATGCAGTTTATTTAGGGTGTGTTTGGTTGGGCTATGGCTGTGAAAAAAGCTGCTGTGGCTGTGAGCTGTGAAAAAAGTTGCTGTGGTCTGTGAGCTGTGGAAAAAGCTGAAAGCCGTTTGGTTGAAGTAGCTGTGACTGTGAAAAAACTGTGAAAATGTCTATAATACCCCTAAAGGTTTGAGAAACAATTTATATGCAAATTAATTGTAAAACAATATGTTGTTCACATATTTACATTGAAAACATCATTTTAAAAAAAAAAAATTTACCTAAATTTTGCATCCACGTTATATGTTCTAATTTCAAAAAGTTTTCAGAAATTATATTAACGTTCGGGTGTTTTGTATAAAAATGTGAAGATACAAAAACACTAAGACTAATACATATTTTTGTGAGGGCCTTTCTGCAAAACTTGTTCCAATGTCGTTCTTCTTTCCTCTGGACCTCCATGGCTGACCACTCCAAGCTCAAATCACCATGGGGAGAAGGGGAGATGGAAGTTAAAAAGTGGGGGAATCGAATCTACGGGCTATGGAGCAATCGTTTGATGCGAGATTTCGGATCAAAACTGTAGAGATGGCGGCTGATTTTGAGGAAGGGTGGCCATGGCTGGATGCGGTCGCCTGCTGCCCGCTTGCTTTGCCCGAGCTGGTATCCATAGGGGCGCCTGTCCGTAGGAGAAGGCGAGGCCGCGGCGAGCCCGCGCGCGCCCGCGAGGCTGCGGCACCGGCGAGATGGACCAATCTGCTCCCTGCGCACCTGCTCGATGCACCGTGTCTCGCGCGCCTGCTCAAAGCGGCGACCAGCAGCAGGGCGACCCTGCGTCGACGAAATGGAGCGGGTGCGCGTGGGGGAGAAGGACAGGGCCTGCCGCCGGCATGAAGAAGCGATGCGCCGCCGCCACACCCTGGGCAGGACGCGCGCGCTGTCGCTGATGCGTCTGTTCCTCCAAGACGGAAAAGAACATCGAACCGGTACGCCACTTATCAGTGGTAGGCGGGTAATTTCGAAGACAATGACCCCCTCACAGCCGCTGAAAGCAACCCGAGACTTGCTGTGAGAATTGTACACGGTGAAAGCTGCTTTTTTCTGCAGCTGCTGTGAGAAGCCGACCCCTTTGGTTGTCTGTGTGACTTTTTTAAGAAGCCACAGCCCCTGATAGACCAACCAAAGGCACTTATTGGGCTGATAGAGGCCTATTTCTTATCTCCATCGTCCTTAGCTACCCCAAACCCAAAGATGAAAGAGACCCTCGCCCGATCTACAGACTACTACAGCCAGAAACCAACATAGCAGTTTTCTACAATTCTCAATTCTCACAAGGAGAGCTGTCTCAAAATTTGCTAAATCTCTCGGCCACTTTTTCAACCTTAAATTTAGATCCAATAGTTTCGATCTTCCAGTTTTGTTTTAACCTTATTTTTTTCATAAAAATAACATGAATGTTCTAGCTCAATATCAAATTGTTTCACCTTAAAACATATAATGTTTCCCTCCTGTATCTATGTTTCCCTCCTTGCTGCTCCACCCGGCCCTAGTGGCCGCGTGATTGTACCGAGTCCTCGTGACTCCTTTGACAAATTAAATAAAATTCAGGTGGGTTCCTGGCCCCCCTTAGCTTTTTTCGAGAACGTGCCTGGGCACGCATTTTATTAAGAAGAAGATAGAGTTGATACATAATTTGAGTACCCTTTCAAGATGAAAGAGCCCCACTCCCACACGCACGTCACTTGTTCACTCTAAATTACATAGAACACCCACACCCTACCTCCTAAGCGACCTCTAGCTCTGATCCAACTAGCCATAATCTAACCTTAGTAGCGACAGATGAGTGTTTCCCGCTAACAGGCAGCACTTGATTTTGTCTTTGATTATTTGCAGTAGCTGTGGTGGAGTGATGGTCTTGCCGTTAAATACTCGATCGCACCAGATCTTCCACACTGTAATTACAACCGCTGCATCAAATCCCTTTCGCTTCTCCTTTGGCACTTTCTTCCTTGACGCTAACCACCAATCGACCAAGCCATCAGATGCAGATGGCGTTAGATGTTGTAATGCCGTTCCTCTAAGTAGTTTGAACCAGCATTCTCGACTGTAAACACACCCCACCAGTAGGTGATCAGCTGTTTCCACTTCCTGAGATCATAGTGCGCAGTTTCCATGGTTGGGCAGTCCATGTCTTTGTAGCCTATCTGAGGTCCAGCAGCGTTTGTATGCCGCTAACCAAAAGAAAAACTTGCATTTCAACGGAGCACGTATTTTCCAAATCTGCTTGCCTCTCTGCATGTACGTGTGCCCGTGAAAGTACGCCTTATAAGTGGACGCCGCACTATAATTCCCATCCCCGCTCCATTTCCATCTTAACCTGTCTGGTTCGTCTTCTTGCAACAACACGACCTCCACTTTGTGCCATATTCGCAGGTACTCGACGATCACTCTGATCGTCAAAGCACCCTGAATGTCACGTGCCCAGCGTCTATTTGTCAAAGCCTCCTTTACTGTTCTTTTCTTTATCACCGATTTAGACACCGTATTGAATAGGTCGGGAGCGATATTCTTGATTGATTGTCCATGTAGCCGATTGTCTGTCCAGAACATCGTCGACTCTCCATTGCCGATATCAACTAGCAGCGATGCCTGAAACATTCCCAAGATATTGGGTTCTTGCTGGTCCGGGAGAGCCGCCCATGTCCTTGACGTGTCCGTTCGACCTAACCAGTACCATCTCATCCTTAGCGCATACCCAAAGATCTTGAGGTCCATCAGTCCTAATCGTCCCATTTCCATGGGCATGCAAACGCGCGACCAAGCTACAAGGAAGTGACCTCCCGACACCGCATCCGACCCTTTCCATAAGAAAGCTCTTCTGAACTTGTTGACTGCTTTCACTGCCCAAGCCGGGAGAATTATGGCAATCGCTACGTGTGTGGACATGGCCGATAGAGTAACCTTTGAATGGATCATTCTCCCTCCTGCATTCATCAGTCCTGATTTCCATGTGGGCAGCCTGTCCGCAACCGCGTCCACTAGCGGCTGGATTGCCGATTTAGGTAGCTTTGTGGTGGAGAGAGGGATTCCCAAGTAAGTTATTGGGAAATGGGCTATCTCACAAGGGAAACACTCTTGGGCAAGCATCATGTGTTCCTCGTTGCATCTGATGGGTGTGATATGACACTTTGCCACATTAGTAGCCAAGCCAGTTGCATCTTGGAAAAGCTTTAGGATCGATTTTGTAAGCATGAGGTCCTGGCGAGTTGGGCTGATAAAAATGACACAGTCGTCAGCATATAAGGAAACCCGGTGCCTAATTGCATTTGTTCCCAACGACTGGAACAGTCCTGCTTCATCTGCTTTCGCAACCATTTTATTCAGGCATTCCATTACTGTTAAGAACGGCATTGGAGATAATGGGTCGCCCTGTCGCAGGCCCCGACCATGGCAAATTCTTCTGCTAGGATTGCCATTGATCAGAATTTCCATGCTGGCAGTAGAAAGCATGGCTGAGAGCGACCTTGTCCATGTGAATGGAAACCCCATATATTGCAGCAATTCCAGCAGAAACGACCAAGACACCGAATCGAAAGCTTTTGCGATGTCCACCTTGAGCATGATTCTTGGTTTTTTTCTACTGTGGAGTAGTTTTGCCGATTGCTGAACAAACCGAAAATTGTCATGCAATTGTCTCCCTTTAACAAATGCGCTCTGATTTTTATCCACCAATTGTTCTAGGTGGGGAGCCAACCTCAGGGCCATGCCCTTGGACAATAGTTTGGAGAAACTGTGAACCAAACTAATTGGTCGATAATCTCGAACTGTTGTTGCGTCTTGTTTCTTGGGCAGTAATACCATGTACGCATCATTCAGTACATAGAAACTCCTACTGTCCCCTTGACCAATGGCTTGGAAAGCTCTAATCACATCATGTCTAATTACTGGCCACGCGACCTTGTAAAACAGACCCGTAAAGCCGTCAGGTACCGGGGCTTTTTCCTTAGGTAGTTCGTGTATGATATGTAAGATTTCCTCCTCCGTGAAGTCGCGACCCAGTTCTTGTAGATTTAAGGAGGGTATACCAAGGGTCGCGTAATCCAGAGATGCTGACCTCTTGACCGTACGACCTAGTGTTTCGTCGAAATACTTGAAAATAATCTCCTCCTTTTCTGCCTCGTCAGTGATCAGGTGCCCGTCTTGCTCGAGCTGGGCTATGAAGTTTTTACGTCTGTGATGACACGACTGAAGATGGAAAAACTTAGTACTGGCGTCGCCCTCCGACAGCCACAAGATCCTCGACCTCTGTTGGGCTATAGCTCTTTCAAGAGCAGAGAGGCCCAAGCACTTGACTTCAGCTCTTTCCTCAGATACTGTTCCGTTTCCGACAATTGCCTCCTGTCCTGTTGCACCTCCAACTTATGTATTATTTCTCTAGCAATAGCTAGCTGCATCTTGATGTTGCCAACGAATTTTTGGCTCCAGCTCTGCAAAGCTTTCGCCGTATTCCTAAAAGACCAATCCAGCGACCGGAAAGCGTCGAAATCACGATTGGGGCAAGGCCAAGCAGCCGCTACCACGTCCATAAACCCATGGTATTTTACCCATATTGCCTCAAAGTGAAAACGTTTCCTGAAGTGGAAGGTCACGTCAGTGCGTAGCAGGATTGGTGCATGATCAGAGCAGTCCGTGGACAGCGACCTAAGCAGGCAATTGGGGTACCTCTCCTCCCAATCTGACGAGAAGAAAACGCGATCCAAACGCTCCAAAGTTGGATTCGTTTGTTCGTTACTCCAAGTGTACGTGCGACCATGGAGTGGCAATTCTTTCAATTCCAGGGTATTCAATAGGTTGCGGAACCGGCCCATCATGCGTCGATTGAGCAATGTGTTGTTCTTGTCTGCAGCCCGATAGATTAGATTGAAATCGCCACAAATTGTCCATGGGCCAAGACTACCTTGCCTTATATTCCTTATCTCCTCCAGAGAATCGACCTTGTCGCTTTCTGACTGTGGCCCGTATACCGTGGTGAGGACCCACGAGCTTGCTGCTCCTACTTCCACGACACGAGCCGTTATCGCATTTTGAGACATTGACACGTTGGTGATCGACCAAACATCTGTTCGCCACGCTAAAAGAATACCACCTCTAGTATGGGACGCAGGCAAGTAGTAATAGTCAAAGCTAGACCCTAGCATTGATAGGATTACAGAGTTATCGATTACATCAAGCTTCGTCTCCGACAAGCAAAGTAAACTAATTTTTTCTGCCGACACTAATGTTCTAACCACATCTCTCCTAGCGCGACCGTTCAGCCCCCTCACATTCCAAATAAGTATGTTGTGCGACATGATGGAAACTATTGTTTGCAACGACCCAGGAACCGGCCGCTTCATGCCACCACCACTCCCATGCCCAGCCCTCCTCCATTGGGGACGAGCTCACGCATTGCCTCTGCAGTGGACTCTGAGAGTGGGTTGCTGAAAGTTTCATTGTACTTTCTGAGTGTCTCCGCATCCGGTGGTCTGGCCGCTGTGGTTATCTTCAATCTGTTCATGATAACATTGCTGGCTCTGACGTATGGGCATGCTGCCTGATTACGTGACTTTGCCACCAACCTCTTGTTGTGCCACACTGTTGGTGGGGACTGATCTGCAAACTTGGAGCGGCACTGGATTGGAGCCATTGTGAGAACTGGCTTATCCTCTTCCCTCCTCAGGGATTTGATGAAATGATCAACCGCTGATTGTATTTCTGATTCCGAAGCCGTTTGCGTAGCCACCTTGAAATTCTGCAAAGGCCGCTGCCCTCTGGTTGTTGTTACATGTGGCCGCTCCCCGTCCTCATTTGGCTGATCCAAAGGACAGAGCGGAGGCGCGTCCATGAATTGGACCGCTTGTGGATCGGGACCACCCATGGATAGCCTGTCCACTTGACCCATGTCCAAGGCTGTGTTCCCGTCCGTGGCCACACCAGCTGATTGCAGTATTGGCCCCACATCCACCGTGCCATTGGATACCTCATTATGTTTCTCCCTTGGGTCGACCTGGCTTCTAGAAACTTCCACCAGCCCTCTACTGTGCAATGTACCATCCTTGTCCGCTAGCTGCCCCCCTTCCTCGACATGCGTTGTCCGTAGGACCGCTTCCACACACATCAGGTCGAATCCCCCCGGATCCTGGTCGTTGTCCTGATCCGAGAACTGGCACTGCTGGTCCGCGACAAACAATGCACCGGCTTGTCTCTTTCTGCTTCGATGCCCATTGGGTCAAAGGATTCCTGCACCAGGACATGATCCACTTTGGGATCAAGGAACAGCTGTTCCACCGAAAGCTGCCTCATCTTCACCCAAACTTTCCTCTTTTTGCTTTTGCCTCTTTTCTGCTGCAACTTTTCCTTTCTCCTTTCTGCCCTTGTCTTTTCTTCTGCCTCGTTTGAATCAGACTCATCCGTCTTCTCCGCCTCTGGGAAGCCCCTCGCGGCCACTTTGCCTCTGCTTCCATCTAGAGCCACCGGCACCCCAGGCTGAAGACGATTGCGACGGGAGCGGCGGCCAACCTCCATTGCCACCTTGATCGCCACCGTTGAACCTGGTCGAGCGCGGCCATGGCTTGCCGCAGCTCGGGTGGTAGCCTGGAACATGATCCTGATCATCACTGTCCGAGTCCTCCCCGCCTGAACTTGATGACTCCGACCTTGGCTGCATGTCCTGCACCTCGTGCACAAAGATCTTCACCCGATACCTCAACGTTGGCCTGTCCCTATGGATTAGCTCGTCGGGGCACAAGTACAGTCCCGACTCCACATATGGTGCTCCTCGCTCAGGCACCACCAGAACCTTCTCGTTGGGGATGAGATCAGGGTGAACACACCAGGCGACCAGTTCAAACCGCCGCAGGTCCAGTTTCGCCAATGTCTCCGGCGAGTAGGCGATGATGTCGCACGACGACTGCAGGATCAGCTGTGCTGTGCTCGGCAACCAAAGGTGGGCAGGGATCCCGGTCATGGTGATTAGGACCCTGTACTGCATCGGAGCCCCACTCGCCATGGATTGCCAGCGCCAGGGCTTGAAGATCAGCTTGAAAGGGGCAGAAGGCGGGTACATGGCCTGCATCACTCTTGCCATGTCCCCCGGCTCCCGGAACATGATAAGGAAGTCTTCTGGCTGGTTGATGTGAACTGAGAACGACTCGCCGGGGACATGAAACATGTTCTGCAACTGACTTCGGACTTGATCAACGGAGACCGGCGGCCGGGTGCCCGCGATGACAGCGACCAGAGCATGCGACAGAGCATTCTCGTTCTCCTCTACCTCCACCGACCGGAGGATGACGCAGAGCTCAACTGTCTCCCTCCGCCGCATGTCCCCCAACGGCAGGTTGTCGGTGTTCACCTCTGTAGAAACCAGTGATGGAGCGGCCGGCGAGGGGGATCTCCGCGGCCACGACTCCTCCACTGAACCGGTGGCCAGCATGTTGTTGTTGTTTGTGCCGCCCGACCCCGAGCGCTGCTGATGCTGACGCGACCCCATCTGCTCATGGCGAGCCAGGATGATCCTCCCACAGCCGTGACTGGTGTTGTGGCTCCACCTCGCCGGCGCTGGACGGGCCTCCCCCTGCGACCGTGGCCCCATCTGGCTGCGGTGAACGAGGATGATTTCTCCATCCACCAAGACCTGCGACCTCGGTGCCGCCCTGCCTTGCGTCTCCGGCCTGTGCCGTTGGGCCGGCCGCTGCGGCGGTGATGGCGACTCCGACATAGGCGACCCCGACGACCTCAGCCTCTTGGATCTGCTCGCCTGGTGCCCCTCACCCTCGCACCGCAGACACCGCGACGGGCGAGTGCAGTTTCTGGCCACGTGGTCGGTGGCAAGACAGTTGAAGCATCGACCCACCAAGTCCGTCGAAACCGGGCTAGACGGCCGGCGAGGCGGAGACGAGCGCTCGAGGCGGCGCCACACGCGACGGGGCCGCACCGTGCGCCACCCATCCGCGTCCGGCTCCGAGATCCGCCTCCGCGGGGACGGGGTGCGGCGAGGCAGGTCATGTCGAGGCAGGTCGCGCCGCGACGGAGGTGCACGCCTGGTCGCATCCCGCATGGCCGCCGACGGTGGAGGACGGTGCGCCGACGCCATGAACCCCTTCGGTGAGCTTGCACGACGCGGTGGTGGCGGAGGAGGAGGAGGAGGAAGAGGTGGTGGAGGGGGGGGGGGGGCGCGAGGAGGAAGCGACCTGCTTTCCCTTGCCGGAGACCGCATCCGGGCTCTCGACCTGGTCCATCTGAGCCGCGAGCTTCCGGAAGCCCCGGCCGTGAGTTGCCTTTGAGTCCGACGAGGAGGAGCTCAACATCTCCCACCGAACCTCCCGGCAGACGGGATGGAGAGCCGCGGCTCGCTGCTTCCCGGCACATCCAGGTCACACGGCACCGCCCCCACCATGAGGCGACGAGCGACCGGCGTGGCCGAGGAGGAGGCGGGGGAGGAGGGGAAGAAAGGCGGCGCGTGCGGCGAGAGCGGCGAGGGTTGCGGAGGTTGCGACATGGCCGGCGTGGGAACCACGAGGGCAGTGGTGGCCGGCGGTAAGGGGGAGGGGATTGCTACAGTAGAGAGCGGAGAGCACGAGAGGCGCTCATTCTCCTACATCTGTGCCCCCCTTAGCTTTGTCGAAAAAAAAACATATAATGTTCCAAACATGCATTTAATTTGTTCTTTAGATATGATCAAATATTCAAGTTTCTAGTCATTTAAGAACTAAATGTTCCAACTTCAATTAAACAATGTTCTAGCTTCACAATAGGAATGTTCCATGCGTACATTTTGTTTGTTTCAAAAATATGACTGAGATATACAAGCAAAGCTCTGCTCGTAACGCAGCCCATCATAGTACCTCACTAAAGGTCTTTGTTTGTTTCCAATGACTCTTAATCTAAAATATAAGTACAACATGATTTGGTTAAACTTATAAATTTTCAATTAGATGGAGCAAACAGTAAGCATCAACAACAAAGAAAAGGAAAAAACAACAAATAAATAAGCATAGGCGAAGTCACCAGCAGAAATTAAACTGTGACTTAACAACAACGATCGACCAAGCTGCCTAATCCAGTTGCGTCAGCTTATTTCCGAGAGTTCACGTCGTGATCATTGAGGAGGTCGCTCACTAATCGATGGTTAGGTTCACCAACCCTCATTCTCACCTACCAAACACCGAGGTGGAATCCAGTTTTTTTAAAACTTTCTAGGTGAAATTTGAGTAAGATATTACTGGTACGCGATGCTGCTTTCATGGTATCGTTTTCCTTCTCGCTTGCAGCTGGACAGATCGTGCACCCCTGCCTATTGGAACATGGAACACGACGGATAAACGCATAGTAGTTGCTACAGCTGCGTCAGCAAAAAAAAAATGCGAATTTGATGTGGATGTGTTGTGTATATCCAAAGGAAGAATTAGGACACGAATTATGACCGTTGCTATTTTCTCCTCTGTTTTCTTGTAGGAAAATAATAGAGCAAAAATCACAAAAATAATGGCGTGATGTGTGTGGATGGTTTTCTCATCACTTGCCATACAATGCGTGTTCGTTGCATGGGGTCTAAAATTTAGAGGGAAGAATCTTGTCATTTAAGAGTATTAAATAAAGTTTAATTACAAAACTAACTGTAGAACCCTGGTCTAAATCGCGAGACGAATCTAACGAGGGTAGGTAAGCCGTGATTAGACGTTGGTTACTGTAGCATTACTGTAACAAAATATAGATTAATTAGGCTCGTTAGATTCGTCTCGTAAAGATGTACCTATCTGTAAAAAGGTTTTGTCATTAAATTTTATTTAGTACTCTTAAATAATAAGATTCTCTTTGATGTGACAGGTCTAAATGCTAAATGCTAAAACAACGAACACCCTCATGGTCCAGCAAATGGTGGGGCCCGGCCACCGAACAAGGTGTTGAAACTGCACGAGTAGAGCGAGAGAGCTGCTTGTCAGTGCTTAATTGATTGGTTTGGTTTGACCTCGTCCCTTTTGTTGGTGTTGCTGTTGGTGGTAGTTAAAAGAAGAGCATCAGCAGCTGGTGATGCTAGGGAGATCTTCCTCCTCCCGTCCAGACCACCGCGTACGTGGTGTGTCCCTGAGCTAGAGAACGAGCATATCCCCATTCCCCAGCAAGAGTGGAGAAGTCATCCCGAATTTCCCCAGGAGAGGGACTCAGGACGTCAGGTCAGTGCATTCCTCTTCACTTTTGTTCATCCTGGTGTTATCAACTTGTTTTCACACAAGCTCGGCCTAGGATTGGAACATATCATCGGTGTTTCCTCATTTGATTTCCTAGGATCCTTGGTGAATAAGTTCCTGGTAGGGGATAGGAGATAGGGTTTGGCTACCTGTGATTGAGAGATTGAGATTGGATTGGAAAGAAACTAGGGTTTGGTTAGTGTTTGATATCTCCAGGATAATTCGATTTCTGTTTTATTTTAAATTTAGGGGTTATGTTACATCATCATTCCAACTCCATTCTTGTTCTCAAGTGATTAATTGCCTGCTCCTCGTAACAGGTAGGTTTGGTTCTCCAGTGATTGATTCCTTTTGAAGGCCAAGAAATTGGGGATTTCAACCCCTTGTGCAGAAATAGCAGAGGTCTTTGATTTCTGTGAGAAGACTTGGACTACCAAAGAGTTCATTTACTGGCATTCCTGCAGAGGGCACTGCTTGTGTCCACTTCCAATTTTTGCAATCTGCGACAGAGTATGCGGCGAGTCCGAGTCTCGTCCCACCAGTCTCCAGTCCACAAGCTCGGCGACTCACAGATGAAACTCACACCCAAATTCCGGTTGGCCTCGACTTCTGCTCTGCCGTCACCAATGCCATCTGCAGATTTGGATCAGTCCTCATGGGAGACAGCGCTGATACCTGGACTCCCTGATGACGCCGCGCTCAACTGTCTCCTCCGGCTGCCTGTTGAGGTTCATGAGGCCTGTAGGCTCGTGTGTCGCCGATGGCATCACCTCCTGGCCGACAAGGCGCGGTTCTTCATGCAGAGGAAGTTACTGGGTTTCCGGACTCCGTGGTTGTTCACTCTAGCGTTCCACCGTTGCACTGGCAAGATACAGTGGAAGGTGCTGGACCTGAACTACCTCACTTGGCATACAATTCCAGCCATGCCGTGCCGGGACCGGGCTTGTCCACGGGGGTTTGGCTGCATTGCCATTCCCAGCAATGGCACACTTCTTGTGTGTGGCGGATTGGTATCTGATATGGATTGCCCATTACACCTGGTCCTCAAGTATGACATCTTCATGAACAGATGGACGGTGATGACTAGAATGCTTGCTGCTCGGTCTTTTTTTGCCGGTGGTGTGATTGATGGGCGAGTTTATGTTGCTGGAGGTTATAGCACAAACCAATTTGAACTTAATTCTGCTGAGGTTCTTGACACAGACAATGGTGTTTGGCAACCAATTGCTAGTATGGGCATGAACATGGCATCATCAGATTCGGCTGTCATCAATGGTAGGCTTTATGTCACTGAAGGGTGTGCATGGCCTTTCTTCTCCTCGCCAAGAGGACAAGTTTATGATCCGAAAATTGACCGATGGGAAGCAATGCCAGTTGGAATGCGTGAAGGATGGACGGGATTAAGTGTTGTCATTGACGAACATCTGTTTGTCATCTCAGAATATGAAAGGATGAAGGTCAAAATCTATGATCCAGAGACAGATTCATGGGACTCGGTCCATGGCCCTCCGATGCCTGAGCGAATCATGAAACCCTTCTCAGTCAGTTGTCTTGATAGAAAGATAGTCGTCGTTGGCCGAGGTCTCCATGTAGCAATTGGTCATGTCGAGAAGCAACCTGGCAGCAATTCTGATACAAGGAGATCAAGCTACGCCATTCATTGGCAAGATGTAGATGTGCCCAAGGAATTCAGTGATCTGACACCTTCAAGCAGCCAGATTCTTCATGCTTAGCTAAACGATCCGCAGAAAGACTGCAAATGACATGTCTTGCATTTTGCTTGGTCATCTAAACTATTTAAGCTGTTCTGCCCTGTACAAGTGTAGTGTTATTAGTTTTTTCCCCCCAAATCAGAGCTCTATAATCTGAAGATGCTGTACCACTGAAGAAATAAATCGAGTTTGTTTTCCAAAATAGAGAAACAAAACGAACATTGTTGTAAGTAAACCTGAGACATTGTTTTAACTAGATGTTTTTCAGTTCATTAACAAATTGTTATATTGCTCTTCGGCCTTCGACTCTTGGTCGGAATTGTTGACATCTGCTCTGTGCCAAACATTGCTGGACTTGCTGAGAACATAATCACATATATTTTCTTTCATGGTATTTTAAGTTGTTGCTGTGCCTTGCGCAACTGTGCTTATTTACATGTGATTTATGTACCTAGTTCTATGACTAGAATACAGAGCCGCAGTTCCTCAATGCAGTGAAATAGCAACATGAGTGCATTATTGATTTCTGCAGTAAGTATAATGTTTTTTTTTTTTTGGATAGAAGATTCTATTGTTTCAGCTGGTACTACAAAAGAGAACTGTTGAATCGATTATCTAGATTTGGTTGTCATCCCTCCTTTGTAGCAGATGAAATTTCTGCTTCTGGTACTGTGTTCTAATGTATGTGCTCCCTGTAGTTGGTTCCACTTCCATCTAGATCACTAGTTCAGTACTTTTGGGTAGTAGGATCCTACACTACTGAACGCTGTAAGGATGATTCTTCTGTAACTGAACACTGGTTCATGAAGAGCAATTTCTGAAAAGTCTGCAAGTTTGGGAATTCTTATCATTTCAGATATCTTTTAGACAGATAAGCATCCATAATAACACTCTCCAAAAGAAGTAGCGGACATTGATGATCATGGCTATACTGTTTTATCCTCTGAAACAACATCATCATAAAAATAATTACCCGGAAACAAGATGTTTGTCCAGTGATCCACATTAGTGCCAAGACAACGGATGCATGGTCGTGCACAAGGACCCAGCTGCGGGCCACTGCTGTTCCGTTGGAGACGTGGCGTGGAGCCAGCCAAGAACCGGAAACAATTCAAGAATCCAATCCAAATGGCCTCTTGTGGTCTGTAGCCACCATCAAGTCAAATACGATACCTTCATCAAGGATTAGTAAGCAGAAGAACTTATTCCCTAATTTTATCTTCTGGAGATTTTCTCCGAAAGTAAAAAAGAGAGAGAATTAAAAGGATACCAATAACAAGAGTTCCAGACTGAATCTTCTTCCAGACAAAGCCAATTCCAGAAATCCAAGCCACGGCAATGGAGGCGCTATACCTGCTCGCCTCCTTGGCCACCACATTGCTGACCTCCGCCGTCCACTCTCTCCTCCTTCTCCTCCGCCTCCTCGTGCCCTCCTTCCTGCGCCGCACTGACCCTGACAATGGGGTCCCCGCGGCGGCGCGACTCTACGAGGGCCGCGTCAGGCACTCGCGCCGGCGGCCGGCGGCGCACGCCTTCGTGTACCCCGTGCGCTACGCCCTCGTCGACCTCGACCGCTTGCCGCTCCCGGACCACCTCTCCGCCGCCGACGCGCGCCGTATCGCCTCCACCTCCGGCCTCGTGTAAGTAGCTGACGCAAACCGCAGTTTTTTTTTTGTTAAAAAATTATCGGGACGTGCTGTCAAACTAAAAAGAACCCCTCTCCGTGCTGTAAAAAATGACCCATTTCATTGAAAGATTGCAAAAGTAGAGCAGCTTATTGTACAGATCGTTCCTTTTGGAAATGTTTCTTGTATTCTGAGACTGGCACTGTGCTTTCTCTGATCTGATGAAGTCGTCTCCTGACGATACCCAAGAGCGTGGGCTACGAGCAGAACCCGCTCAGCATCTACTACTGCTACGATTCTGCAGTACAGGGGCAAGACGGAGAGCTCAAGATGTGCATTGCTGAGGTGATGAGAGCTTTGCGTTCGATTCATTTTGATTGGTATCTGATAAATTCTCTGCATTGTTCTGATCCCCTGTTATCTGCGACAGGTAACAAACACTCCATGGGGGGAGAGGGTGATGTTTACCTTCCAACCGGGTTCTGATCTTGTCGCGAAGCCCTTGCATGTCAGCCCTTTCATGGTATGACCACAGTTAAGAATCATTAATCTTTCTTAGAAAACTTGCTTCTGTTTACTTAGACAATGTGGTCTGTTGACTGCGAAGCCATTGCATGTCAGCCTCTTCATGGTATGACCTCAGTTGAGAATCATTAATATCTCTTATAAAATGTGCCTGTTTACTTAGACAATGTGCTATGCTTACTGATTACTGATGAACCCTTTTCTGGTTAGACTGCTTACTTTCAGTATGGAAGCTACCGTCTTTGATCAATTCTTATGCATGTTTTTCCCAACACACATTACAGATTCTTTTACATGGTCATATAACAGATGCTGTGTTGTTTATTTTCCGGTAATTCGGCTGACTATGTTCACCTCTGTTCCATCTACTTAGTGTGTTTCTTTTTATTTGCATGAGTTCTAGGATATGCTTGGCAGCTGGAGTATTCGTGCTGATGCTCCTGGGGATAGCCTCTACGTGGCTATATCAGTTCAGCATCCAACACTTGGAAACTACTTCACTGCAGCTTTGCATGCAAAATTAGTTGGACAGACAAGTAATTCTGTCAGGCTAGCAACGTTCTTCTGGCTGATGCCACACAAAGTTGCTGCATGGATATATTGGGAGGCAAGTGTCATATAAATGTTGTTTCCGTTTCTGATCCCATACTTATGTTTACGGTTGCATTTTTCATATTGCACAATGTGCATTATCTGATAGCGCCCATAAATGCAATGAGAGAATGTTCTCATAGCTGTCAGATAAAAAAATTATAAATATGATGAGAACATTTTCATATTGCATCTACAAAGGACCTCATCAAGCAATGTCATAATTTGATTGAGCTGAAGGATCTCAACAACTAGCTACAAATAAAATTTCTTCTACTACATACTTTAAAATCATGTCCAAAATGTCTTTTTCATTGCAGAAGACCCATATCCTCACTGCCTCCAATCTTGTTTCATCAAATTATTGCTTGGAAAATTTAAATGTTTAACTGCTAGTCAGCAAACAAACGATAAGTATGGAGTAGTTCCAAGCTCAACATTCTCTTTAGTCTTTCCTCGAACAGACCCCATTATCGAGGAAGGTGGGTTTACTTATGCCTCGGAGTTAAGGCTCCTTCCCATTCTTCTGATCATCATATCCTCTAAGCTGCACAAATCTTTAGACTCATGCCTGCTATTCATGTGTTGGTTCATCTTTTCCATGACAAAGGTTCATAGTTTAGGAAAGGACAAATCCACTCGTGGCATGTAGTTTAGTGCCATGAAACACTATAGTAGAGAATAATTTGTTCCTGGATACAGTTGCTATCGTTGCTCAATAGGTAGCTGATGCTCTGCATTGACATAAAGTAACCAAAAGCAGCCCTGCTTCTC
The DNA here is from genome assembly GCA_007726485.1 of Eragrostis curvula. NCBI lineage: Eukaryota > Viridiplantae > Streptophyta > Magnoliopsida > Poales > Poaceae > Eragrostis > Eragrostis curvula. The sequence goes on along the minus strand of CM017442.1, from coordinate 49,514,619 downwards.
TTTGAACTGATTCTTGCCATAAATTTAGTACTTAAACAAACTCATGTGCTGCTGCCACATGCATTTCATTTTATTTGGGCTAATTTTCTGCTATCTTACTAGTTACTAGTGCTCTGCTTCTGTTATCCAGGCCCTCAGACTTTGGCTTAAGAACGTCAGATTTCAGGACCATCCCAGGTACTTGAACCCAAACTACAGGGATGAAGCACTGAAGCGAGATATCGAGATCCGTTCCTCTTGCAGCTTCCTTCAGAAACAGAAGGTGAACAACCAGAGCAGTGGCATCACCAAGAATACAACCGATAACTTGGATAATCGAGAGAACGGTGATGAGAATATGAAGAGATGGTGCCTATGGAGGGACGCTCAATGGCCATGGTCGTGATGGTACTTGGAGACACCATTTTTTTCGGGCGCAACTGTTCTTTTGTCTCTCGAATACACAGGAGCGCTGTGCATCATTTCATTAAAAAGAATTTAGTGCAACTGTTGTTCAATGCTTCCCTGTATACATCACATTTGATGGCTGGGTTTGCAAACATTGCACTTGCAAATGCATGATGAATTACTTTGTCTTGTATATTGTTTGTCACTAAAGAAAATAGCTCTTTTTGACAATGTTTTCCTGGAGAAACATATCCGTTATATCTTTTTAGAAAAGGGAATATTTGTTCGTCGATATATGCTGCTAGTTTTTGACCAATAAATAATATATTATTGTTTTATGTATCCTTCCTAAGTGCATGTTTAAGCTATAGATTCAATGGACATATGCCTGATTGCTGCGAGATGAAGTGCCGGATTCTAAGCTGGCTACGCAAAGACTTTTGGCTGCTGACGATTAATTAGTCAAATATTTGTACTTGAAGGAGCTTTGCGTCTCCTTTCTTTCTTCTTTTCCCCCTCTTTCTTTTTGGAAGGATTGCATCACCAAATCCTTCCAACTATACAATTATTATGTTATTAGTACATTTCACATGAGTAGCCTAACATCCGACATGTGCCCATCAATGGGGATATGATGATCGTTGCCTGTCCTGTCCATCCAAGAATCTCAAAGGTTTCGTGCTGTGCTGACTCTTGAACCTGCCTGTGGTTCAGACTTTTCTGCTGATTTGCAGGCACGTCCGCACACATGCGTGGTTTTCATCCATTTGCCCGTTGGAATTTTCAGAGGGATTCACATAGATTTCCTTGTGCGTTTCGATTATGCATAAACTTCAACTTTCAAAACCACTCAAATGGCATATTAACAAATCTGCGTGCTTGCGTACGCTCACACGAGATGAACGCCAAAAGTTGGTTGATAACTAACTCTAAAGTCTCTAACAAACACGTGTGTCGTGTGTTATTTCACGAGCGAAAAGGCCTAAGACCATCAACAGCTAGCAGTGCCTTGCAGCTATGCCCATCAATGAGATTCGGCCTGCCTAATTTTCTTTGCATAAAGTGACACTGTGTAGTGCTCCTTTCTGAAAATTGAAGGGACATAAGGTACTGTTTCAGTACTCTTTATAGTTAGAAATATTTAGGGCTTCATTAGCATATAGATTACCACAGAATGTCTGGATAATAATTATTATATGATAATTAAAATTCCAGAATCGTCCTTTTCTGGTGCAAGAAGCCAGTTTAGAAACATGTTATGTTTTACGTTTCAGCTATCATATTATTCCAAATTTGATCATCTGAGAGGTACTTTGTCTTGGAATCCATATTCATGATAAGGGAGCAAACGCTTTGTTCCCTAAAATTATAGGTTGACTCATGTTATCACGAAGTCCAAGACCTAATTGATCTTCTGATGCTGTTTCATAATGGCAAACGTGCCAAATAAGAACTTAAGAAGACACGCGCCCACCTTTCGTTCTCTTTCCGGATTGTTTCACCATGACAGAATAAGCGAGATTCTATCGAGGAAACGTTTGGTAGCTTTTTGACAAGAACGAATTGAAAGCAGTACAAAGGAGAAATTAAAATCAAAACTCGAGATCTGCAGAGAATCGTACCTCCAAAAATAGGTTAGGACTTGGTCGATGATTATTCCCAAGCCGAAATGAGGACGCATGAATGGCGCATGTTTCTTCTCCGGCCGGCAAACTCTGTAAACCCCCAAACCGATTCAGACTTCAGAGAACTTTACGAAAAGCGATCATCTCTTCGAAACAAATGGTTTTTTATACCTATACAGATCGTCATTCCATTTTTCGTAATGCGTGATGCACGGTGCAAATCAAGCTAACAGGTAATTAACTCGTACGGACATGTGACTCATCTGCATTAGTTCGTGTGGACGTGCGTACGGTAGTAATATTAATTTTATCTCCATTTCAGAATTTGCAGAGCCATGATGCATGTGTGTGCTCCACTTTACTTCACGCACGCATGTTTTGCAGGGCTCAACTTGCCGATCTAAGATGCATGATTAAGCAAACCGAAAGGTAAAAACAATTGAGACTGTATATATATGTGGCAATATTTAGTGCATACACGTGGAAATTTTCGTATGCGTCCTGAGCCTAAAGCATGTCTATGATATGTAGAAAAATGGGATTTATTCATCAAAGAATAATGTTGGAGGACTTTATAGTTGTACTTTTCCAGTATGTTTTTCCTAATTTTGCGACCAACTTGCACTCACGGAGAAATTTGGATGTTACTACCTCCAGATTTCTTTTGTTGACGTCAAGGAAAAAAAATCTAGACACATCTGGTTCTAATTCATCAACAGAGAGAAAAATGTAGGTGTTATGACATAAACCTCACTGCAACGACTAACTAGAAAACTCGCTCTTGTTGCACGAAGCTCAACACGCCGCCCCTTTCATTTCAATCCAATTGATATAGGAGGATTTGTGGTGCACTAAAGCTCTTTCATTTTTTTTCTTTATTTTAATCTTTCTTTCATGCTACTCTTCTCCCCTCCGGTTGGAACGTCAGATAAATCGGACCGGAAATAGTATATATTTTTTCTAAATAACATAACGGGACTGAAAGGAGTCGGCGTCTTCAGCCAGATTCCGTGGTGTAAAGTAACACCACGACATTGGCATATTTTTTGTCCTAGTAAAGAACAGTTGAAAATGAAGGAAAGACAAAAGGGAAAATGGCTGCCTCTCCAACATCTGCATAAACGTGAGCATGTTGATGTATGCATGTGACGAAGGTGGCCGGAAAAATACATGTCGCCCCTCCTTTTCTTCCTCTCATAAAAAAGGAAAAGGGAAAACGGCATGTGCCTGCTGTGACAACCAACCAAGCAACCATCAGCCTTTGACACGTGGGTGCACAAGGCTCTTCAAGCCCACCATGTCAGAAAACTCTGCTGTGAAAAAAAGTTCATAAGCCGACAATAGAGAAAATAAGAAAAAAGGGTTGAGTGTGTGAGAGACGTGGAGAGATATGAACACGTTTTTTTTTAATTAGAGAAAGAGGGTCTGTTCTTTGATTTGGATTAGTCTGTGGTTTAGGCAAAACGAGCAAGCAAAACCAGCAGCTTATGTTGAAACGGGCAAAGCAAGGAGGCAAAGGAAAAAAAAGCACCGCACCACTCTCTCTCGCTGCCAGCCTCGCCATTTTCTCCTTCTCCCGCGCGCGCATTCTTCACGTGCGCGCCAAATCCACGCCGCCCACATCCACACGCCGGTGCGCGCGCGCACACACATTTCACAAAGACGAAGATGGAAGCATATACATATAGAGGCAAAGACCAAGCCACCTCCACCGTCTTCTTCTTCTCCACCTCGCGTCTCGTCAAGAGAGAAGCAACAACAATGGAGGGCGGGAGGGAGAGGGACCACTTCACCGGAGCGGCGCCGCAGAGCAGTGGTGATGAGTGCAGCGGTGTCGAGCTCAGTCTCCGGCTGACGACGGGGAGCAGTAGTCCTCCTCCTCTTCCTCCTCCGGCGGCTGCGGTGGCGGCGGAGCAACAGGACGCGGCGCCGGCGAGACGGAGCATGACCATATTCTACAACGGCCGGGTGTGCGCCGTCGACGTTACCGAGATCCAGGTAATTAGGCGCTCTTCGTTTTTTTTAGCGCTAAATTTTAGAGGGCTTCTAAACAAAGAGAACCTAGTACTAAATAAAGTCTAATGACAAAACCTTTTTACAGATGGGTACATCTTTACGAGACGAATCTAATGAGTCTAATTAATCTATGTTTTGCTACAGTAATGCTACAGTAACCATCGTCTAACCACGGCTTACTTACCCTCATTAGATTCGTCTTGTGAATTAGACCAGGAGTTCTGCAGTTAGTTTTGTAATTAAACTTTATTTAATATTCTTAAATGATAAGATTCTTTTCTTTAGACCTCTCTAAATTTTATACCTCCGTAAAACGAACAGGGTCTTAACCTCAATCGCCTGGCGTTTGCTACTCTTTTCGAGAATGTGCGTTTGCTACTCGAGTTATGCTCTGTTCCTGTATGTCTTCAGTCGGTTAACATCTGATCGGAAACTATGTGCCTTTGTCAGACATACTCCTAGGCCATTTTATTTCATACGCATGGTATACTTAAGACCTACCTTGTAGCTAGTCCTGTTTTTCAAGAACAGAGTGGTCGATTGAAAATGGCGTAGCTAGCTCTGTTCTTCAAGATCTACCTTGCACCTTGTAGCTAGCATGACATACGATCCTGCATGGCCTCTAAAGAAGGCCGGGGGATGTTTGCCCCTATTTTTTTTTAAAAAAACACACGCATGAAAATTAAAGCCATATTTTTTCTCTCCCTAAAAGCTAAATGTTCATTTAACCGCTCTGTTCTTCAAGAACGTGCTCAGCACATTTATTTTTTCATTAGAAAATATGCAAGTATCTTTTCACTGATACCCTAGAGTGACTGACAATCTCTTCAATAACATGGCACTATATATTCCCCTCTCCCATGAAACAGTTCAAAATAAAATTTTAAATTTATTTTCAACCTCAAAGGAATACTAGATGTATGTTAGGAAAAAAAAATCCGTTTTTCCTTCAAAGGAAGACTAGTTGCACGTTCTCGAAAATCTGATTGATCATAATTCAACTAGCTACTCCCTCCGTTCTCAAAAAAGTGTCGCCGTTGACTTTTAGACATCACGTTTGACCGTTCGTCTTATTCAAAATTTTTATACAAATACTATTTATTTTTTATAATTTGTTTTATTATTGAATATACTTTAATCATGATATATTTGTTTTGATATTTGCATGAAAAATTTGAATAAGACAAACGGTCAAACATGATGTCTAAAAGTTAACAGTGACACTCTTTTGACGACGGAGGGAGTAATATATAGTTGGGTCATAGTCGTCGGGCCAAGTCCCATTTTATGGTTGAAGATTCTTACCAAAACAATTCCCCACGTGTTGCACCATATCAAGGGGACAATGGACTATCACCGTCAGTCGGTAGATGTGCAGTTGACCAAACACGGCGGCCAAGCTGATTTAATCAACTCAACCCGCCACATGTCATCGTCTCACTGAATCAGCAAAACTGGTCTGGTCTTCCTCTCCTCCTCGTAGAGTCGTCGTGGCCGTCTTCTGCAGCTGCCAGCTCTGCACACACGCGAACAACGCGCGCGCAAAAATTAAACAAAAGCGGCCCCATTTTGACCATGACGATTCGATTCGTTCCAAACCTTGCTGCAGTACGAACGAATCATCTTTCGTGCACGAGTCTAAACACATGCTCTAATACGCAATTAAATGTGCAGTTGACCAAACTACTACTGCTTGCTAATTATTGGTGATTGGTTTTAATCTATGGCTCAGGCAAGGGAGATCATATCCATGGCGAACCAGCAACTGCGGCGAGACGAGGGGCACCTGCAGAACAGAGCAGGCGGCGCCATGGCGCGGTGCGGCGGCCAAGTGATGAGACCAGCGGCGGCGTTGTCGCCGGCCGGTGGTCCGCGGCAGGGCCTCGCCACGGTGGCGTCGCCGGTGACTGACCAAGCGGGGCTGTCCATGAAGCGGTCGCTGCAGCGGTTCTTGCAGAAGCGGGAGGCCAGGAGGGCCGCCGCCGTCGCACCGCCGTACGCCGGCGGCGGGCGGCAGGCGCAGGCGATGAGACACTGACTTTTCCGTAGGCTGCTAGATCAGGGCCTCTGTTTTCTTTTCGAGAGGAGGACGCATCGATCGATCACCGTATATTGTACTACCGTAGTTTGTTAATTTTCGATTGGGTTGGGGGTTCAATTTGTTTCTTTTTCTTGGCAATGGCCGTACACACATACTGATACGGAGATGAGGGCTGATACAAATTATGATCAAATAGTGAGACCATTTGCAAGTAATCAATTAACATGCATCACGCATGTAACCTGCAAGATCTTTTTAGCGTACACATCAAGCTTCCAGTGACAATGATCGATCACTTCTTTTTCCTGCAAACAAACATATATGATGGGGGGTCCAAAATTATAGTATCGTCGTCGATCGAGCATGCGTTCCACATTGTGTAGTAGTAGTATCGAGCATGCGTGGGCATGCGTTCCACGCATGCATCAATCCACCCGAGCTGGTATACTAAATAAAGCCTCCGTTGGCGGCGGCTGGTGTCGGCGGCGAGGACGAACGTACGGCTTCATAACTAGCTATTTACAAGCGCGACGGCATGACGGCGAGCCTGTCGGCCTCGGTGACGACGTGGTTGCGGGTGATGTCGGCGAGCGAGGTGCATCCGCTGAGCGCCATGGTGAGCTCGAACTCCTCGCGCACCATCCGCAGCAGGTTCCGGACGCCGGCCTCGCCTTCCACCGCCAGCGCCATCACCACCGGCCTCCCGATCTGCATCAACATTGCAGCGCCATGGATGAACCTTAATCTAGTCGCTGCAGCTAGCACCTAGAATTACAGTGGCTCGAGAACTTACGAAGACGCCGGCGGCGCCGAGGGCGAGCGCCTTGAAGACGTCGGTGCCACGGCGGACGCCGCCGTCGAGGAAGACGGGGATCTGCCCGCGGGCCGCCTGCACGACCTCCTCCAGTGCGCTGATGGTCGCCGGCACGTAGTCCAGCTGGCGCGCGCCGTGGTTGGACACGATGATCCCCGCCGCGCCGTTCTCCACCGCGAGCCGAGCTGCGCATGTCAGTAATCCACAAAAATCATGTCCATGTTCATGTCATGTCAGTCACCAAATCAAAGAAAGCTTCGACGATGAGTTCGTGAAACAAGCAGCTGCAGAGAATAGAGAATGTGATGGGGGCCTACTGTCTTCTGCGGTGATCACTCCCTTGACCAGGATCGGCATCGTGGTGATGCTCTGCAGCCACTTCACATCCTTCCAGCTCAGGGTGCGGTCGATCTGGCCGGCCACGTAGGAAGCCAGCCCTGAATCGGCAGCCTGCTCACAACACACAGTTTAATTCCGTGAGTGATTACTGCTTAGATGGACGCAATTGGCAACCTGCACTACCAAAATGCAGTCAGTCTCTCAAACTTCACCTGGTCCATTTTGCCGAGGTTCAAACCTTCGAAGTTCTTGAGCGTCAGGTTCGGTGGCAGAACAAACCTGCAGCAGCAACAGAGACATATTCAGCATAGTTGTCTGAAACTCTGAAATTTAAAGTTTTTCTTCAATTTTTCTTTTACATCAGCTAATTTTTCTCCAGTTTCAGCACCGTGGACATTATTACTGTCATTGATCTCTGCAACTAGTTATGGAGAGCCAATTCACCTGTTCTTGATGTCAGCTTCCCTGCGGCCAAGGCGCGGAGTGTCCACAGTAAGCGCAATGGCCTTGAATCCAGCCCTTTCTGCCCTCCTGACAAGCTGCTCCACCACCTTCCTGTCCTTGTAGACCTTCAAATTAAGAGATATACCACCATGATCACTGATAGACTTTGATGAAAAGGGATTTCTACAAGTAAAAGTGCAGTGTCAATGAATTTACATATAGCTGGAAGAAGCGAATCCCTGGTCCAGTTGAGGCAACCTCCTCAACGCTTGAAGTAGCCCAGGATGACAGTGTCTGCAAAAACAAACGTCATAATAGTTTGTCCATCGCTCTGTATTGCAAGTTTATTAGTAAACTTCTGTTTTACAAACCATGATCGTGTCTGCTGCTGATGCTGCGCGTGCAGTTGCGTACTCTCCTGAAAGCAGCAGGATGGAGATGTCGACATTAGCTTAACAATCTTACGGATCATATCATGAAACTGAATAGTTTCTTTATGAAAATTGGAAATGAGGCTTGTTTCAGTTAGTTAACATGTTATGCTACACTGTTGTGTATAATACAGCTGGACTGAGGAAAACAAAATGAATCTTAAAAGAACATACCTTCCGGGTGAGCCATCTTCTGAAAGGCAGTGGGAGCAATCATGATGGGCATTGAGATCTTGAACCCCAGCACAGTTGTAGTTATGTCGATCTTGGATACATCGATCAGGATGCGTGGGCGAAACCTAGCCAAAACAGAGTAATAGTGTGAGATTTAAAGCTGGTTCGAACTCAGGACATGCAAGAAACAGTACAATTCCCATCGCAATTTGGAAATGTTCATGTTCCAAGAAGGGCAGTTTATTAATCACTTGTCTACCTGAACAATGAACTCTACATAAATAGGACTGCTAAATATTTCTGTTCCAAGCAGGGCAGTACCATTGGATACTTGAGACGCTGAACTAGTGAACCCCCAACATACAAACTTTTTTTTCCAAGGACAACAATACAAGAAGAAATTTATTTAACTTCATAATCATAAACTTGTGAAGTGCTAACGAACAATATTTATGGATCGGCCATCTTTACACTCCAGCTTCAACACACACTGGAGCATAATATTGGCTCGAGCTGTAACGTAGCAGAGTAATTCGAGGAGTGCTTACAATATTCTTGAGAAGGCCTCCGTGTTTTCCTTGAGGGTCCACTCATCCTCAGCACCGGACGCATAGTAATCATATGCCATCTTGGGAAGCTTCTGCTTCGCGATGGCCTGGTACTCCGTGATATTGGTGATCGTCATCTTCGCAATTAGCTGGTGAACCCCACACTGTTCTACGACAAGAAACGAAGGCCGGTCAGTTGATCTGTCCAAGTAGCAGAGATAGCTTAATCTGAAGACATAAGGCTTTCAAGTGTTTGTGTAGTTACGAAACCACAACAAGAACAGAAGTGATCTGAATTCATGTCAATGCGTCCAGAATTCAGGATATTCAGTTGTGAGATGCAGTGAATAGGATGCAAAAACTGGAGAGATACTGAACAAAGAATCTGATGAAGTTTTCTCACCTTGCTGCAGGCAGTTGCAGTCCCCTGCAGGCACAGGGGAAGAGAATGGAGGCAGAAGCAAGACAAGTGGACACAAGTGCAAGTAATGCTGGGGACGAGAGTAATATAAGAGATGATGTACTAGCTCTTGGTGCTTTTCTACGTAGAGACAAAACAACGAAAATAATTGTGGAATTATAGAGAGAGATTAGAGTTTTTTATGGATGACGAACTGGAGGCGGCATCCACTGCTTCCTCATCCACTTCTACTTCACTTTTTGAAGAATATTTTTACGTCTTGTTGGATACTACGGGACAATTGCTGAAGTTTGATTCAGAGTTGATCAGAGGTGTTTGGCTGCTTCCCACGTAACTGTTTGTGTTTGTTAGCTTTTGGTGCTATATTGGCAACGGACTGCCAGTACGAGCCTGAAGTGACTGGCCAGATGCATCTCATGTTGGTTATTCAAGCGTTTCACATGAACCATGGTTTGTACCTTAGCTTATTCAGGAAATTTGATGCATCATGACATTCTGTCGTGCCGTGCAAATTACACGACTGAGTTATCTTCATTTACTGGGGAGTCAATTGCAGTATTATTTATTTATTTATTGCTTTTGTGAGCCCAGTTCAATGGCCAGGCGCACTCCCAACTTGACACAATTACAGCAGAAAACAAGCATGAGAATCATCATGAAGTGCACCATCAAAGCTAACTTCATTTTCAATCAACTCAAAGTTGAGATAGTACAGGTAAAAAAATACATTTTTGCTGTACTCTTTTCGCAGCAAGTCCTATTTACCAAAGATATACAAGCCGCATACATATGACAACATCTGAATATCAGTGCATTGGCAAACCGTTCTTCAGCTGTCTTCAGTCGCAACAAATCGCCGGGTGTGATGGGACAACAGGAACATCAAGGCAAAGTCGCGAAAATCAGAAGAGCAGCATTTTTTTTCTTTCTTATCCTAGAGGCATGCAAAATACCAAATTCCTTTGCTTCTTACACTTTCAGTATGATAAATTTCATCCATATATTAGGCATCTTAGTTGCCCCAAGCGCTGTCCCAGTTGTTGTTTCCTTTCGGTGACTCAAAAAACTGCTGCCCAGGCCCCTCGAATGCTGGGGCCTCTGGTCCCTGAATACTGCCCTTCTTTGGCTTTCTTCGGATTCCTAGTAGACGCAACACAAACCTTGCAAGCTCGCCATAAAGCATACCAGACCGATCGAAGAGCTGCCACAAACACGATGATAGCAGTTTTAGTAGAAAGAAAAGGATGATCAATTTATTCCAACTAAAGACAATAGGATACTATGGAAGAATACAATACCTGCAACATAGCTGTCATGAAAAAATAGGATGCTTGAGTGTTCTGTTCAACAAGGAATGAAATTCTCCCAAAGAAGTTGACAACACCATGCATCTACAGCCATTTAAAACCAGTTCTAAGGGATGTCCAACAGAATAAGCACAAGTTAAAGCATAGGAAAAGTGGTGATTTTAAAACGAAATGTATAGATATTGAGATGTAATGTCACAGTTGCACATATGAAAAATTGCAAAATAAATGGAAGTACCGAACAAGGACAAACAAAAGCATCTCAACATCACAAAACACACATCACAGCAGTAAACTAAGGGCGCGTTTGGATCTCTTGCCCTGGCTTGCTTTGCCTGGCTAGGCAAAAAATTGTAAGTTTGGTTTCTTTGCTCTGTGCCTCGGTGCTTGTGCTGTCAAGGATTTTACTTGCTGGTTGAAGCTAGCTGATATGGCTCTCCGCAGCCAGCAAGGCTAACCTTGTCAACCGAGGCGTGGCAAGCTAGGCCAGCAAAACTACCAAACATGCCCTAAATGGCAAATGAAACCAACTAATAGATCTAATCTAGGGTTCCGTGTAACTAAAGATACTGAAATACATCCACCATACACAATTTATAACATTCCGAGTATCAGAGCAAACCAAAGGGGGTATAGTAGCTTCAAAAGGAAAAAAAAGAACTTTTTTGCTTAAGGTCAGGATTTTTCCCCTTCAAATATTAACAAGTAGTCTCGTAACTCATCGTCATTTGACAGTTTGGACCCCAAGTAGGTATGCACTGATTATACTCCCTCCGTCCACAAATGTTAGCATTTGTTGACTTTTAGACAACATGTTTGACCATTCGTCTTATTAAAAAAATTAATGAATATATTGTTTATTTTGTTATGAATTGTTTTATCATTAGATATATCTTAAGTACGATTTATTTGTTTTAACATTGTTCATAAATTGTTTGAATAAAACGAATGGTCAAGCGTATCTCTGAAAGTCAACAAATGCTAACATTTGTGGACATAGGGAGTACTGAATGCCAAAAACATGAACTAACATTTTCAAGAGCTGTCATAATTTAACATGCATCAGATGCATAATACAAACAGAAATAACAATTATTAGGATAGACTATTGCTTCTTCTTCGCATTGCCTGATTATCGTTTTCCAATAAATCAAAGTAAGAAAAAAAGATCTTACCACTCGTAGGAAGGACATCCAAAAACTTGGCGGTGATGCAGGAGGGCCAAGTGAATTTGGATCCTGGTTACCATAAGGACCCATACCACCCATTCCACCCATGCCGCCCATGCCATAACCACCATATCCTCCCATCCCACCGTACATTCCTCCACCGTACATACCAGAACTTCCATAAAGGCCACCGCCACCATAACCTCCACCGTAACCCGAGTACATACTATTTCCATACATCCCCCCACCACCATAAGTATTGCCGTATCCACCATATGAACTGTACATATTGGAACCGCCGTATCCTGAGGAAGGAAATGTCAGTTTGAGGACAGAAACTGTGCTGTTATTTGAGACTTTGAGAAAGACAAGTACCTCCGTAGGTATTTCCATAGCCTGTTTGCTGCCAAGGCCGTTGGGGCATCTGCCTTGAGACGGTGCCATTTACATTGGCAGCAGCCGCATTTCTCTCAGTTGCAGCAACATTTTCCCCAGGTTTAGCTGTACCGGAAGCTTCGACGACATCGCTGGTGCTGCCCCCTGATGGGGGCTTAAAAGGGGCTGGACCGGATGCCCCCTCACCTCCGGAACGCTCCCATGGCTTTGGTGGTGAACCTGCATAGTGCAGTTACATGTTACCATCACAACTCAATTCAATTATTATTACAAAAAATGACAAGTTTTGTCAGCCAGAATTCCAAAAAACTGAAGTGCATAGAGTCAGTAATTGCTTTTTTATCCCCTTTAACTGTTCAGAGTCAGTAATTGCTTGACTAAAAGTGGATGTTAGCAGAATTAGCAGCAAAGCACAGTACTAATGCTGCTAAAATATTCCTGAGTGCCGTGCAGGATACAAGTAAAAGTCTCCTAGAAGGATGACGATCATAATTCACCTAACAGCTTCAGCTCAATTGCGAAAGAAGAAAAAATCATTACTAGGTGCAACAAACAGGAGGTGGATTCACTAGTGATTACTGAACATGAAACTACCACACCCAAGGACCAAGGGAAGCGTCCTAACTCCTAACCATGCGAGACAGCAAGCTCAGGTTCCTCCTGAACGAAACGGAATCAAAATTTCCACACACTGCAGCCAATTCGTCAGGGGATCAAGCTAAGCAACCGTGCCGGAAACACACCTAGCGCCCATAAAAGTTGTTTACACAGCTCAGCACCGGCCCTGGATTAGGCGCTGCCAAAGAATTTTGCCGTGACCAGGCGAAGGCAGCGAACCGGCCCAGCCGATTTGCATCCGCGCATAAGCACGCAGCATCAACCGCACGCATGACGAACCAGCTCGAGCGGGGGAAGAATAAAAATCCAAGCTTTACCCAGCGACTGCGGCGCAGATCAAGCCCCGAATCGAGAGACCGGCGGTATGAATCGACCGGATCCTGACCCGAACCGCATCGAATCGAGAATCTGGGGGCAAATTGGAGATCTAGGGTTCGACGGGGTAGGGGGAAGGGGAAGAAGAAGCGACGGACCTGACATGGCGTGCGCGTGGTCTCCTCTGACCTCTGCTGCGCTATCCGCCCCTTCGCTGGGTATGGTCTTGCGGCCTTTTTCCTGGTCGACTCGGACGCGGTTCCCTTGCTCGAGTCAGCGGATAACCAACGCGGCAGCAGACGATGCTCGTGTATCCCGTGCGGTGCTTATTGGGTTCAGATTCGTTTGGGCTCCTGTTCATGGGCCTTCAACCCACGTGAAGGGAATTAATTCTACGTTGTAGGCTCGATACGGAAGCCCACGAATCCGTCCACCGCGGCCCACGTTCCCGTCCCCATTCGGTCAATCCTCCTCGGCAAGAAAGAGGAATTTAAGAAGGGAATCGGAGAAGAGCCCTAACCGGCGCGCGCGCCCTTGCCGTCCATCGTCGTCCTCCAGACCCCCGTCTTCTCCGGCCAGCAGAGTCCGTCGGTGGCATGGCGCAGCCCAATCCGGGACCCCGTGATGAGTCGTCCCCCTCTCATTTACGCCGCTGTGCGCTATCGTTTTCGATCGATCCATTGACCGATCGACAAGGTTCACCAGCCGACCTCCTAATTAACAGATCCATCGGTTGTCGATTTGGTTATGATCGAGCACCAAACCACTAGACCTCGAGAAGTTACGACAGTCCCAGCCGGTAGTAATAATATAACAAATGATACGTTGGCTAGTAGTCTGGTCATCATTAGACCTTGCTTGATGTTGCGGAGCAGATATTAGATTACGTTTAATTTCACACGGGCTAATATGTATAGAAAACGTATTCTATGAGAATCAAGTTTGTGTAAAAACTATACACTACAACAAATCTGATGATCTATGACGAATCAGGAGTGACATTCCTCAGCAACGTCACAGATAAACAAACTCTATGACGATTCTTTCGGTTTCGTCATGAACCTGTGCATTCGCTGGCCAGGAGCAATAAACGGGCCAGCCAAATTAGGCCCAAAGCCTATATATCCAAGTAACCCTAGCTTTCTTCTCCGTCTCCACAAAGTCCTCAGCCGCCGCCGCCCCTCTTCTCTCCTCATGTCTCCATGGACGATGCCCTCCGTGCCGCGCCCTCCCCATATGCACGCCTCCATGGCCGATGCCCTCCGTGCCGTGCAATTGATAGATCTACGGTGCCCCTGCCACGCTCTCCCCAACGCGGGCTGTGATTTGGATCCGCGACGATGGCTGCGGCGAGCGCGAGTTAAGAGGTCGCGGTGAGCCTCTACAGTGAGTGTGTGCAGGGAGCTCCCAGGGAGGAGTGAGGCAAGCGTGCGGCGAGCCATTCCGTCGAGCCCTGTGGCCAGCGACGGTGGGGAGCTCCGAGGCGCGGCGGCAGGTGGATCTACGGCGTGGCGGCGGGCAGCTCTCAGGCGCGACGGCGGGCGGCGCTCAGGCACGGCGGCTCAAAGGTGCGGCTGCGGTGGCATGGGTCAGTGATTTGAGCTCTTCGATGGTTACTCCCTGCGTTGCGCAGTTTTTTTTTTTGGATGCAGCTTTGCACGCCTTAGTTCATGAAAGATGATGGTTCTGTCTATATGAAATGAGTTCTAAGATGCTGCTGCTTCCTTGACCCATGATTTTGATCTATCTTCCTATTGTTCTGCAGGTATGGAATCGAAATAAGAAAAGCAAGGGCAGTTGGAAGTTCAAATGTGTCTGGCTTGATCTGTTTCTTAGATTCGGATAGGAATTTTTTTTGATCTTCTGAGTAGGAATTCACATGTCAGGAAACTGAAGACATTAGGTGGATGAGACTCTAGTTACTTACGATGTGAATGAATGTGTAAAATACTTTGCTTTCTCTGTATTGACATTCTTGTGAATGAAAATATTCAATGACATTGTATACGTGTTCTGTGTGAGCTTGGCATAACTGATGATAGAAAGAACACTGCTTGTTTGTTGTTTGTGACGATTCAGTTGTGTAGAACTAGAACACGATTCGTCGCGAGGTTTGGGCCGGCCCTGGGCTTTGGTTTTGTGACGAGAAAGAAACGTCACGGATGGGCAGTGATCTATGACGAAAATTAAGAAACGTCACCTGGTTAATCTATGACGCGAGATACATGACGAAACATATTTTCGTCACATATACCATTTTATGACGTTTTTTCTTCAATCTATGACGAATTGCAAATGTCATTGATCATCAGATTTCTTGTAGTGATAAGAACTCCAATCTAGGCCACATGATCTTGATCCAATGGAGGCGCAGTAGTGCGCCTCCATTGGATCACTACTGTGCCCCTATTGGATTAAGATCATGTGACCCAGATTGGAGTTCTCATAGTTCTCACACAAATCTGGTTCTCATAGGATACGTTGCTATATGTATATTGTGCATCTATAATTGTACATGATATGTCGGTATGCGATTACACATCAGCAATGTACTAGGCAATTAGCTAGTTTACTAGGGAAAAAAAGCTCTCAATTTTTTTCATTATTATTTATTTGGCCTGACTTTAAATGAGATCGTCGAAATGTATAACAGGGTGTAAACAGCGACCATGGAGCTCATGTTGGTTGGAAGGAGGAGATTGATCAGTTGTTGGCGAATTTAAGAAAGGTTGGAATCGTTGAGATAGATGACCAGATAGGTGCAGCTATTATAAGTGACTGGGTTGCTGGAATAATCCAAGCTGAAGCAAAAAGGTAATTCAAGGCTCTACTATCATCCTGAGTACGTACTCCATATTTGCCTACTCTCGAATGCGACACTTACTCTATTTCTTTGTTTATTTATATAGAGGAACCCGTAAGGTGTCAATAAGCAAAAAGATATGGCGGAATCTGATTAAGCCTACTGCTATTTTTTCTGGCCGCATAATGCTCGGTGCTACAACTTGTTGTTGCGGTGTTTATCTTTTCGTCTGCCTTTGTTGTTGGCGCCCTAAGTGACTATAGTTAAGTGGATACTAATGAATCTGGAATGAAGTCTGGTCCAGATATGTGTTCATGGCGATGATTATTCCCATGATGTAACTATGTGGTGTGCTGTTCTTGCTCTCACCACGGCCTAATTAGTGGATATGCTGCTGTAATCACTCTGAGAGATGGGCAATCGATCTTCATTTCTTTGTCCTGAATAACATATAATCGTGGCGATTCCCATTTTACCCACGATTGGTCACTACAGGAGTAAAGATCTTTCGCTACAGTTTTCCTAGTATATTCTGGTTACATAGTTTCATAACCGACGGTGATGAGAAGGATGTTGTGTGCAATTTACCAAAAGTTTTTTTTTGGATCACAATTTACCAAAAGTTTCGGAGATGAATTTGCACTAAAAAAAATCAAAGAAAATATTAAAAATAGTTGGCCACCTAAAGAAAAACCATCGGTAAAACCTCAGTTCCTTGTAGTGGCTTAATATTAATTTTGTTTTCCGTAAGCCTTGTAGTGGATTATGATCAGATTTTTTTTATTTTTATAACTAATAATCCCGAAATTTTAAAAGTAGTAAATCAGGAAGGGAATTTTAAAGGTAATAAGGAAGCTGTTGTGTTTGGCGTCCAGTTAGGGACGTTCTTTTTCTTAGCGTCCGCACCCAGACGCTGTTCACAATGGCGTCCGTGCTTTGGTTCACGTGAGGCTGGCCAAATCATCTAACAAACATATTGCGCGGTTAATCAATCCAAAGCCTAACTGTGGGCCTTTATACTCATGCAAAAGCTCGCCATTCTTCGGTCTCCATCTCAAGGATTAATTCATCAGATTGGTTCAAAGAGGTAACGACCTTGATGGTTTGCATATACTGGTGGCTTCATTGTTGCGAAACTTCAATTTGTTTCTGATCTGGATTATCACCAAGGAGATGCGCGAGTCAACAATTTATTTAGCCGTGATAATTATTGAAGCATGCAGTACTGTGATTACTGACGGTGGTGAAGATATTTGTTCTAAGACTGGTAATGGTTTCGTCCATGCTTTTTGTTGGCCTCACGTGAGCGAGTCCTTGTTGCTTGAACAAGCGTTAACTTCATTATTAATTAATACTAGTATGGCTGCCCGCGCATTTGCGCGGCTAGACTAATTATACTATTTAAAATATTTTTATATTATTTAGAAGTTTAACATAGTTTATTGTTATCACTTATTTTATACTCTATATTGATAAAATAGTAAAAAATAGATTGGAGAATTTTCCACCGTCCCTCAATTTGTGTGAGATGAGTCATCATTTATCTTAGATTGTGTCTTATCAAACGATGTATTTGATTTTATTTTAGAAATGAGGTTGGTTCAAACGTGGCAAGCTAAATAACTAACATATGTCATGGTAGGAAAAAAAGAATGCGTTGTGTTACAAATAAATCTTTCAAAGGAAATGTATCATGCTAAAAATAAGATAATGTGCCATGCTATCTAGACATATCACGGTGTACTTCTATAACGGTGTATTTAGAAATTGAGATTAATTGTTTATTGGATATTTTTATTATTCCAATCTTAGCTATTTTCGCCCCATAATGGTATGGTTGATAAATTAGAAAAAAAAGAATTACGGATATTTTTAGCTATTTTTTATAATCCAATTTTTGGACTTGTAATGTCATGGAGGGTAATTTTGAAGTCGGCGTGAAGGGTATTTTTTGTTATTTTTTATTATTTCAAATTTAGCTATTTTTTGACTCATAATGGCATGGTGGGTAATTTAGAAATATGTGTGATGGGTATTTTTATCTATTTTTTATTATTCCGAATTTAGCTGTTTTATAAATATTTTTAGGGGGTTTTCTGACTAATTGTTTCATAATGGCAGCGGTGGGTAATTTTCTCTTCTTATTTTCTCGGATTAACGTGGAAATTTCTAGCATTTTAGAGCGAACGTGGTGGCTCCTTTTCGACGTCAAATATATATATAATAGATTAAGTACCTTTGGTGCAAACATGCTTGGGTACATATCTGCTCCATGAAATCATCATACGGCTGCCAACTGACAGTACCATCTTGAATCAAATCAAACTGATGATTTTGTAATATTCAGTACATGCATAATGTTTGTATGCACAGGTGATCAAGTCACAAGTTAATTTACTAGCATATCTGGACGCACACAAAAAATAATCAGAGGATAACTCTGGTATCATTAGAATGCGTACCTGAATTATGAGGAGCAAGAAGAGCGCACATTTTGCTCCAAAAACGGGCATTATCCAAATCAATCCCTTCATCTTCTTCTTCTTCAAAGGTGCAACGCAAAATCTGAGGGGTCCTTGCTTCGAATGTTACCAGGACGTGAAGACAGGCAGCCATCCGCTAGCACACTGCTCCTCAATCGTCGGAGAAAGTGATGAATTGATTACTACTGCTTACCCGTGGAATCCTGGCTTGGCAGATACAGAGCAGCGCGGCACGGAGCAAGTGAGGACGGGGGCTGTGCGACATTGTTGGTTGCGGAACCCATAAACGACACCGGCTGGCGGCATCCGTCACACGCTTCTACAACAAGGCCGGCGACCACAAGCCAGAGGACGACGCGATGGGGACGGGAGCGCTGCCATGAGATGGAGACTCGCGTTGGCGGATTGGGCGTTCGTGCTGCATCGGACGAGTGCGTCGGGTTGGGCTGGCGTCGATGGACCGTGTTTACAGGACGGACGCTGACGCGAACTGTGTCGAGCCGGACGCCATTTAGATCAGCGTCCGCAGTTGGACGCTATTAACAACAGCGTCCTTACCATTTTTAAAAAATTCGCACTAATTTATCATTATTAAGATTCCGTAATTATTGATTATCAAAAATAAAAATATGGGGTTCAGGTTCGTTAGACTCCTGCCATGTGGGACTCCGACCCTGGTCGTAGTGCTTGGCTTGCCGCACAAACCACGGCCCGGCCATGTCATTCGGCCATTCCTCCTCGGCAAGAAAGAGAAAAGAATTTTAAGGATCGGAGGCAGAGGAAGCAGGGCAACCGACCCCTAGCTGCGCCCGCGCTGTACATCATCCTCCACATCCTGCCATCTCCGGCCGGTCCGTCGGAGCCATGGCGGTGCCCTGTCCGGAATCCCATGAGTCGTCGCCAGAGGCATCTCCGCCTCCTTCCGCTCAGGTATGCCGCATCCAGCTCTCAGTAGATCGATCCATCAATTGTCGCCAAGTAAACTTCTCGCAAACAGTCGATGCATCGTGTGCATTTTTGTCATAGGAGTTAGTAATCTTTTCCTTCCTCTATAAACATCAACATGAAGTTTTTTCGTTGCAATTGAAATACTGAGATCCAGTAGTCGTCATGCTCGTCCTCGAGCACCAGCATGGTTAGAGGCGAAGGGTTCTATAATTTAACACACCAGTGCTGCTGGGTGCTCATTCTATTATTTTCTATTAATCTTATCCTTCAATGACATTTTGAGATCGATCTTTGACATCTTATTTTACATATAGTCGGCATTGAAGCATTTACATGTACACGCACATAACATATTAAGAACAGATGGATATATAGTTAATTAAACAAGAATTAGTGCAATTTCGGTGCCAAAAAAAAAAATTATAGGGTACAATCAAGCAGATCACAGAGTTCTATATTCATCGACTAACTAGTTTTTGAGAGTGGATTTGGTATTTTCCCTTTAGCTTAGTAGTTTTTTGTACTGAAGCATTTCTATCTCACCCGCATTTCTCCAATAAATCCTAGCAGGGTGGAGGCAGTGGCGGAGCAGAAGCTGACGTTGGTAGGAAGATGGAGGAGGTTGTTCATTTGTTGGAGGAATTAAAAGAATCGGTAACAGAGCTAGGTGACGATGTAGCTGGAATTAAAGCTGAAGTAGAAAACGTTCACAAAAAAATTACAGCTGAGGCAGAAAGGTAACTGAAAGCGCTAGAGTCATCCTTAATAGTATTTCACTTTCGCTCTAATGAATTTAATATTAAGGTATTGATTAATTCTCCAAGTATTCATATAGAAAGGCCAGCAAGAAGTCAATAGCGCACAAGATATGGCGGAATTTGATCAAGCCGGCTGTTGTTGGTGCAGCTACTGTTTCTGGCCTAGGAGTGATCGTTTACATGTCTTGTGTATATGCTATCGGATTTTTTGTACACGGTTTCCTTTCTGCACGAGGAGAGGACAGAAAATAGCCTAAGGCCAAAATTTGGTACTGATAATGACAATGGATAATCAGATTATACTCTTTTTGGCACGTGAAACAAAAGTGACTCGTCTTGGTGGCAGCTTATCAATGTTGTGCGCTTTTATTTGCTCGTACGTATTGTGCTGGTTCATGTTTTTTTTTTTGGGTGGAATGTGCTGGTTCATGTTGATCTGTTCGACTGCCTTCCCACTGCATTGATATCTAAGGCCATGAGTATCTAACCCTGCTTTGTCTGCCGCGCTAAACCGTTTGGTTGCCATGATTGTACGCTAGTCGGACACAATATAGTCGGATGTGTATCCAGGTTCATCTGTTTATTTGTAGCATGAGATCTGCACTACTACGTGTAGTCAGAAATACTAGACTTTCGAAAAGCTATCGAGACTAGGGTCACCCCCTCCGCCTTGCCGTCCTGCACAAACAATGCCTCACACTATCCTACCACCCTCGAACCTTTCTTCCCTTTTTCTAGGTCCGACGGAGGGAGGAGATTAGGGGATGCAAATCCATGCATGATAAAGGATTCTTTGCTCCTCTCACGATTCTTAGCCATTAGGTTGTTGAAGAAGATCTGTTGTGGGCTCACTGTCGGCGAGAGAGGAGGGGTGGGCAAGAAGAGGTTGTGGGCTCACGATTTCTTCCATTGCGCATGCCACGGCGATGAATATGGCACAATTTATTGGTATGCTTCATAATGTTAGAGCATCTCCAAGAGTCTTTCTAAATTTCACTCTCTAAATCATCATTTAGAGAGTCATTTGCTTAAATATCACTCTCTATATGTTTTTACATACTCTCCAACAGCTTTTTTATATTTTGTGCGCAGTCTAGAGAGTCATTCTCGCTCTCCATCTTTGGCTAGCTAGAAATCCAGAACATAGGATATTTATATTTGAATATCCAAGTGAAGAGGTTGGTGGAGGGTGTTTTTTTTAAAAAAAATCTCTATTTCTATAAATTAGGAGAGATATAGAGAGTCTCTTGGAGATGCTCTTAGCCTCGAACCTCCCTTTCATCCTGAGGCAAATGACAACATGCAGACTATGCATGTGCTTTGCGAAGAGCGCACCTACTGGCTCGATTAATAGCATTATCTCAGACTATGCATGTGCTTTGCGAAGAGTGCACCTCTTACTGGCCTTGTTGGTTGGTCACACCTGCCCACGAATCAGCCCGGCCCATTAAGACCATCCGCCCTCCACAAGAAAGAATTTTTCTCTCTACTACATAATAAAAGACATCCCGTCGTCCGCACACGCAAACAAGGTGGACCCCCTGGTGTGATGGTGGGGCCAGCGATTGAGGACCGCTTTCGATACCGCGCCACCTTTGATTCCGCGTGCCGCATCGACGTTCGTTTTGCATCGTAGGACGGACGTTCGTTTCGTCGTTGGTATGCGATAGACGCCCCCGCACCTCCGCACGCAACTTCCGTCACGCAATCGGACTCTGATCTGCCTTTGGTTCATGATCCGACGAACCAGGATCGTTTCGTAGTTGGTGTCGAGCCGCGCGTCTATCGTTTGGTGGGGACAAGTGCTGTCGCGCATCCGCCTTTCGTTGTTGATCCGACGCTCCGCGTTCATTTCGTCGTTCGTGTGTATTTCGTCGTTGATGTGTATCTCTCCCTCCGCGCGCAACTGCTATCGCGCATCCGCGTTCCTTTCGTCGTTCGTGTGTATTTCGTCGTTGGTGTGTATCTCACCCTCCGCACGCAACTGCTGTCGCGCACCCGCCTTACGTTGTTGATCCGACGCTCCGCGTTCGTTTCGTTGTTCGTGTGTATTTCGTCGTTGGTGTGTATCTCACCCTCCGCACGCAACTGCTGTCGCGCATCCGCCTTTCGTTGTTGATCCGAAGCTCCGCGTTCGTTTCGTCGTTCGTGTGTATTTCGTCGTTGGTGTGTATCTCATCCTCCGCACACAACTGCTGTCGCGCATCCTCCTTTCGTTGTTGATCCGACGCTCCGCGTTCGTTTCGTCATTCGTGTGTATTTCGTCGTTGGTGTGTATCTCACACTCAGCACGCAACTGCTGTCGCGCATCCGCCTTTCGTTGTTGATCCAACGCTCCGCGTTCGTTTCGTCGTTCGTGTGTATTTCGTCGTTGGTGTGTATCTCACCCTCCGCAAGCAACTGCTGTCGCGCATCCGCCTTTCGTTGTTGATCTGACGCTCCGCGTTCGTTTCGTCGTTCGTGTGTATTTCGTCGTTGGTGTGTGTCTCACCCTCCGCACGCAACTGCGGTCGCGCATCCGCCTTTCGTTTTTGATCCGACGCTCCGCGTTCGTTTCGTCGTTGTTGTGTAAACCCTAAAGGCTCAACAGGCATGTTAAAACACAGGGTATGAGGCACCATTCTCCCTAATTCGGCGCTCTTCCTCCTGACGACCTCCATCTCCTGAAGATCTTCCCCTCACCCAAGCGTTCCTCCATCTCCCCAAGTCAGCCACGCTAGCGTGAATGAATCTCCGAACTGAAACCTCCGATCAGGATGCGGAAGCTATAAATCGGTTGGGCGACAACATTCTAGGTCATGGTACAGGATCTATGGTCGACATCCGAACGGAAACCTCCGATCGGGATGCGGAAGCTACAAATCGGTCGGGCGACAACATTATAGGTCAGGGTACAGGATCTATGGCTGACATTGATAACACGAAGGTATTCGTCGTTGTCTGGTTTGTTTTTGTTGATTAATTAAGTCTGGCTATTTCCTTATTCCGTCGAACCCACTGACGAGCAGGACGAAGAGACCAAAAGGGCGGAAAAGGAAGCTAGGATGATGAAGAGGCGTAACATATCAGATGATGTTCGGCGAGAGCGAAATCGCATTCGCCGGGAGAAGTACCGTATGTCAAAGGCTGCGATGGCCACGTGTGATAGACTTGGTATCAGCTATGACTACAAAGGCGTGCTTGGTATTTTATCTTGAAACTTATTTAGTAGGTTTGTTTATCGATTTGTGCTTACGAAGATAGAATACACCGTGTTTTCTGTAGAATTTTTGGAGCCAAGAATTCTGTTGCATGCTCAGATGGATGCTAGAAGGATCAGAGATCGCAATTGTTCACCACCAAGCATGCGAATGGGGATAGAAGCTACCAGGGCCATACGTGCTTCAACTATGGAAGATGGCGTATTTGGGTGGACCCCACCTTCGCCGGTATGTTCTTCGACGATTTTCAATGATGTGTTTCTGTATTGTGATTACTGATATTCGGTATTTTTATGATCAGAATAAGAACAATGAAGCAGACAGGATCGGAGAGCGAATCGGAGGTTGAATCGATGCCCTCATGGATCGTGAAGCTAGATTGCGGAGCGATGCCATTACAACGTCGGAGTGCGAATCGGAGGTTGAATTGATGCCTGCGTAGAATAATATTGTTCGTGATGGCATATCGCTGAGCGATGCCATTGTGGCTTCAACTGTTGGTTAGGAGATATTGAGAGTTACATCCAAATTGTGAATTTTACATTCTGATAGTTGGGTCACGAAATTTTGTGTATGCATCGATGCGGCTTGCAAGTTCAAGTGCGTACGTCACTTAAAAGATTTGACATTATTATATTATTATATAGTTCTTGAATATTTGATAAGAAAAACATTCCTCGTACAAACACGCACCAATGCGACTGCAGATGTGGCCGCCATGCTTATAAAGCCTTCGACATTTTAGGTCATGGTGATTTTAGAAGAAACCTTCGTATATCTTTGTCGAGCTTCTTGTTATGGTACGGTACCGGATATTACGGGTATCATTGTTATTTTGGTGAAACAAATTGTCATGAACCTAACAGTCTTCGACATTATAGGTATCGAACATATGATGAGAAACATTCGACGTACAAACACGCAGCAATGTAACGTGTTGATGAAGTTGTGACCTCCATGCCTCAATTAGCCTTCGATTTTCTAGGACATGCAGATTTGAGAAGGAACCTTCGCATGCTTAACCTTCGCAATATCTTTGTCGATCTGTTTGTCATGCTACCGTACCGGATATTACTGTGATTGTTGTTGCTTTGTTAAACAAATCGTGAGTCGGTGCTGCAGATCACGGAGATCATTGTTATTTTTTGCAACAAATCGTGATTTGGTGCCGGATATTACGGTTATGATTCGTGCCGGAGGGCATGGCCGTTTAGGTTGAGTTGACTATATATTCCCCGTAGGAGATGCACCTCACATTCCAATTTATGTCTTCATCATTTTCATTCATTTTAGTTTGCCATCATGGATTTTCCTTGTAGATCTGGATGTGCAGGTTCAGCACGTCTACAACATATCTTACCTCCGCCGCTGAGTTTTGCATCGGCCCGTGAGAAAGCTTACCGCTGGTGTGTTTTGATGTTGTTCCTCCAGGCCATGTACGTACCTTTTATCTTCTGATCGATCCTAATTTGCTTATTCATTCTACATGTTGATGTATCTTTTGCAGGCGAAGCCACTTGGAACGGAGAAAGGTATGCTACCGGATCAATCGGAGGATATACTACAAGATCAACAGCAGATTATGTTACCGGTGGAATAGGGGATTAACGGAGAGGGTATAGCACCCGATCTTTTACCGGGCTAGACGGCTTTAGTGTTGCGTCTCGGATAGATGACGAGAACTAATAAACATTCTGTGGCAAAATATACGATATTTGCTCAAAAGCAGTACCAATGTCGACGCATCCAAACTGTTGTTCACTCGACTCGCAACTACTGTCGCAATAACTTCTAATGTTAATAGCTGTTCATCATGCTGACAGCCCTGGTCATAATAAACTACTACTAATGTTAACCGCTGTTCATCCTGCTGACAGCCCGGGTCAAAATAAACTACTACTAATTTTAACTGCTTTTCGTCATGCTGACAGCCCTGGTCAAAATAAACTACTACTACCACCAACGAGCTGCTACTTCTGGTCACTCTTCTTGACAATCTTCTGAAGTGATGCCTTCAGATTCTTGCCATCTGATGTGAGCTTCAAAACGCATATGTCTCTTTCTTCAATGTTGTCTTCAAACGGGAAGCTACCCCAGTGCACAGTTGCTGAGTGGTTGAATACGCTGATCTTCTTCTCAGTTGTTTTTGTTGTTGTAGATCCCGGCATGCAGAACTGGATGGTCTTGGCGTTCTTTAGGTACTTCCGTGTGTAGTCCGTGCTGAATACCTGCACAATCAGGTATCGCTGTGTTATCTCCGCATGTTAACATAACTTGCTTGCGGGGAAAATAACTTTGCTTGATAACATAACACAGCAAAATCAGGTTTCATGATCTGGACACTTACCATGGATCTCGTGCTTGCAGCAGTTTTGTTCGCTCTGAAGACATACACTGGCAGCCCCCCATCTTCTCGTGACGCAGACGTCTCGATCTTGTGCTTGAGCTCTTCAGATATAATAGTATCCAGTTTCTTGCTGTACTCCACCTTTGGAGTAACTCGACGCTTGTTGCCTGCAAAGCCACATATTTTGCGTCAGTGCCATTAAACATAACAAGGTCGTATATTTGCTGAAATTTTGTCTACCTGTGTCATTGCTCTGGAAGGCCATGCCGACGTCTTCATCAAACTGACTCGCGCCTTTGCGTGTCTTCGTGGTTCCATCACCAGCGAAGAAAACGACTTTCATCTCATCAGTCTTCACTTGGATAAAAACGGCTGAGTCACCGTTCTGAATGCCCATCTCCTCCTGGAGCTTAGACCAACCAGCACCAAAGATAGTCTTCCCCTCTCTGTTATGGACGACCACCTCATACACAGAGCCGTCCTGCAGTACTAGACTCAATGGTTTGCCAAGAGGCTTGACAATCTCTGAAGTAGTGGGTTCGTTCAAAACCTATGGATGTATATCAACCAGGCAAGATGGTGTAAAAAACATCCTGATTTTGTTTTAGTGTAAAGAAGTACAATGTATGCTCTCACCAGATGTTTCTTTATGGGGTACTCGAACTCCACTTTGAACCACACGTTCTTTTTTAGCCTTGTGCTTGTTACCTGGTTTTGGGTCGGTTCATTGACCTCTGTCTTTACTTGCATTATGAAATTCAGAGGAGGAGGAAACCGTGTTTTAACAATGCATGCACATAGAAGATGCCGCCGTGTTTTAACCTCATAATTCAGTTACGTTTGTCATTGTCATCTCTTAGTGAAATGCATGCATATTAATTTTAGATGTTGCTTAGTATCACGCATTTGCGTTTAATTGAACAAATCTGTTCGTGGCTACATTTGTAAAAATAGAGCATTTCTTATGGCATATGGAAATTGTGTTATTTTAACAGGCTGACACTACTAATGTATTCACATGGTGTATGCAGACGTGATTGACCTGACAATGTAGAAATGGTTGTGATATATGTCCCTTGATAAAATATGCCCTTTGTAATACAGACATGTTGATCATACATGCTACTTAGTGAAATGCAGAGATGCTTTTCTTATGTGTAGAGAGATGTGTGTTTCTGGTGGCTATTTACAAGGATGAACGTTATTTTAACTACGACAATACGTGAATTTCATATAATAGTAACAAATGACCATCGCTGGTACTGTTGCTACTCTAATTTACGTTTCAAGAAAGATTATGTTCAGGGGTCAACCTCTGTTTCGGGTGCAGGTGCGATGGCGACCCTTGTGTTTCCAGCCGTTGATGTCGCCCGTGGCCCGGAATTGTTGCCGATCCAGCCCGTCGTTGATGGCCCGCCGGTGTTGCCGAAGCGCGCTCCGTCGAAGCCACTCGCACCTCGAGGTCGTGGTGTCGATGATGGCCCGCTCTCGTCGAGGAACACGGTAGTTCCACCGTCGATCCCAGGAGGGATGCGGTCGGCCGGCGGTGTCGTCGATGTTGCGCGCACGTGAACCAATCGCGCGCCGAGGAACCCAGGCTGGAGGCTCCCGGCCGGTGGTGTCGTTGACGGTGCGCGCACTGGAGCCAGTGGCATGCCGTGGAAAACAGGCGGGACGCTCTCGTCCGGCGGTGTCGTCGAAGGTGCGCGCACGGGAGCCTGCTGCACGCAGTGGAACGCTGAAGGCCCGCCGTGGAACCTAGGCCGGAAGCTCGCGGCCGGCGATGGTGCGCGCACCGGAGCCAATCGCACGCCGTGGTACCCAGAAAGGCCGCTGAGGAACCCAGGCGGGAGGCTCCCGGTCGGCGGTGTCGTCGATGGTGCGCGCACCGGAGCCAATCGCACGCCGTGGTACCCAGGCGGGAGGCTGTCGGCCGGCGGTGTTGGCCATGGTCCGCTCACCGGAGTCAATCGCACGCCGTGGAACCCAGATGTCTCCGAGTTGAATGCAGAAGGGAGGCCCAATCGGACGCCGTGGAACCCCGAAGGCCCTCTGCCGAGCCCAGGATCGACGCCGTCGTCTTCCGTGCCCTGATTGCGCACTTGGTCCTCTGCTTGGGCCCCAATCGCGGCGTCATTGGCTTGAGGTGGATCAATCGCCATCGGAGTCGCCCGGCTGGTTCAAGAGCTGCCCCGCAGTGGCTTCCGCGCCATTCCTGCTGCGGAAGTTTCTAGGATTAGGGCTTTTCAGCTTAAGAAGTTGTGTGTTTTGGGGCTTTTGGGAGAAGAAAGGTTTGTTTGTTTTGGGGGCTTTTGGGAGTGGATGAGTGTGCTGCTAGCTGCTGCTTGTCGTCGATGGGTTTTTGTGGACGGCCGTGGAAGAAACGCCATTATAAAATTCATAATCATCGGGGCGCGAGCGAAGAGCCGCGCCGCGGGCTCGTCACATGTGGAAACACGCCAGTGTTGTCAGAGTCTCGCCGCACCCGTCCCGGTTTGCACTCGATTGCTTATAGGTGAGGTTTCGATTTTTTTTTTGGCGTCCAGTAATAAATGTTCTTTTCAAGGTAGTTGGACCTCCGATAGCAATCGTGGATTGGATTGATTGAATCCCGTATTTTGTGGTCGTGTTAATTATTTTGCCAGATTGGTTACGTTGTTGTGGCGGCGGGGGCGCGATTGTTCTGTCCTCTAATGCTGCCGGAGTGTACTAAACCCTAGGTATTCAAGTCTATATAATCTCGAATGTTAGCCGCCCCTCTCTCCCTATTCTCACAACCTTCGATAGATATTCTCTCTTCCTATTCCCACAACCTTCGATACTTATCATTTCACCCATCCCAACCATGGATGCCGCCACGTACTGTTTCCCTGTTGATCTGAAGACTGCTATGAACAAACCAGATGGCTCCCTTGTCGACATCATTGCTGTTGTAGCTAAGGTCGCGGTTGCAGATCTAAGGCCGCGTCGCAGGTCTGTAGTGAGGGAAATTATCCTTATGGATGGAAAAAGGTATGTACCCAAAATTAGTTGTTTGCATGTTTACAGTTAGGACTGTTTGTTTGTATGCATCATTATTATATATTTCAGGAACTTTGTGTTTCTTCGCATGCTTGATGTGTTGCCTGAAAGGAAAAAAAAGGTTGTGATCGATATGAGCACGAACAACAGTTTTCTTCTTGCAACCGGTCTTCGCGTGGACCGACAATTAAGTAATATTTATTTTTATTTAGTTTATAAGAACTACTGCATCTTTTTTGTATGTGTGCTCATGTAATCTATTTTCCTCAGCCTGTTTGTGTGAGACAAAAGACACTTCATTTTGTTTCATTAATCATGGAGGAGCCCCCATGCTTGAAGCACTCGAGGGTAATAAATGGTCTCGTTTTGTCGAACTTGGGACGAACGTCCACTAATTTTTGTAACGGTTTTGCAGATATTCGTACTGAACTACGAAAGGTTGAAGCGTACAATACGATTCGGAGATTAGTTATCTCTCGGGAGAGGAATGTTAGGATTCGGGAGGACAGTAGAGAAGACGCAACTGAAGATGTTCCTTTGGTTGCCTATAAGTTTGAGGATCTGAAAAATGCCGAAGTGCATGACAAAGTATCTGGATCGGCCGATGGGAAAGAAAATAAAGACCGCGTGTTCGATCCCGTCTGCGAAACTGAAGACAACGTTGATGTGGTTGTGGTTGAGGAGGATCCACAACCAAAAAAGAAGTTCGAGTTGGTTGAGGATGTTGATGAAGCCGGAGACAATGAGCCTATCAAGAAAATTAAACGTGACGAAGGAAATTAGTTTACATCGATATAAAGATGATACTTTAGTTACCATAGTTTTCCCCCTAATTTCCTATTGGTCAAAATAGTTGTGGTTCGATTTTTTGTGTGATGAGAAGAGACTATTTCATTTCATCAAATAAGTTACGGCGTAATCGTTTGGTTTGTTGTTCTTCATACGTTTATTATGGTTTAGTTTCACGAATCTCTACGGCTATATGCTCCGAAAGTCATGAAAGTGTAACATATAGCGTGACGATCCTAAAATAGAATCAAAAGCTAGGCAGGAGAAGAATTGCATTCAATCGAAGAACAGAGAGGATCGCGTGCCCCGTCAATGACAGCCTTATATTGAAGTTAAAATGAGTTACATGAACTACAAGTTACAATGACAATATTTTTCAAGTTACATGAACTCCGAGTTGTAGTCAATTTACAATATTATTCAAGTTGCAATTAGTCCACAACTTAATTTTCTAAGCACTGATGTGGTGGAGTTTAGCAAACTCGAGGACATTGCAGTCCATAGTGGTGCGAAACCAAATCGGTTGGCGCACATTGTTGTCAACAACAGGGAATTCAACGAAATGATACGCGGCAAGCTTGATATCAATGCCAACCGTGAAGTCATTGTTGAAGTCGGCCAAGTAGATATGGTCTCCCCTAATCTTCTCAAATGTGGGCGGAACCTTGAACAAAAAACATATAGTTAGAAGAAAACCGGCAGTTCATCCCAAAGAAATACAAAGACAGTACCAAAAACTATCGTTACCTTGAAGAAGGACAGGCAGTTGTGGCCAAGAAACAACGACTCCCTGCTTTCAAATATAGCTTCCTCTGTTAACCATGCATCCGTGTCCGGGTCATAAGCCTTTGCTTCCACACGCTCAGGCCAGACGAAATCGCACTAACGATTTAAAAGAACTCTTGGGCCCTTGTAACAATCAGTACCTTGGCCATGAACACAGACAAGAACAAGGCGGCCATTACGCTGAGCAAGGTAGAACGCGGCCCTGGGGTTGATGTTGTTATCACCAACATCAATAGGCCCAGGCATCTTATTTGGAATGACATCCGGGGTGTCGATGTTCCAGCGAAAGAGGTTGCCATATCGGTCCACGGCGACAATAATTTGAGGGTCCATGAGCACAACATCCATATAGGCGTGTAGTACATAACCCTTTGGGGATTTGAGTAGGGTCCAAACGTAGCTTGCCTGAGACGCGAATGCCAAATGCCCATTTTTAAAAATTGCCACAGCAAAGAACCCTCCTTCTTCGTCCGGAGTGCGGCAAAGTGCGACTCGTTCGAGATGATAAAACTTGTCTTTGATTTCAACTAACATCCTGCTCATTGGTGGCCAACGATCCTCTATAACAAAAATAACAATTCAACGGTATAACACAATAATTTTGTATAAAATACAGTACATAATTTTACGGAAAATAATATTCTTCATCGAATGTACCGCTGATGCTTTGAGTGGGTGGCAGAGGACGTCTTTCGCCGCTCAAGGGCTGAAACAAATAAATGTGCAACACGCTGTTGATTGTGTTCATCTCTACAAGCCAATCATCCTTCCCGCCGATCCAATCACCCACGGCATGACATCTATTAGACATACTGTTGGACATGTCATGAAGCCTGAATGCGCCGTCGGACTTCTGTACATTGAACTCATCATCAAATTCATCTTCCGGTGGGCGAGACGACAGCAGCAAAGGAACGTTAGCATGCAGGCGACGAGTATCGCGGCATGTGTTCTTCGCATCTTTCGAAGTGGAGGCCAGGAGCACGTCGACGGCGTCAAGCCTTTCGGCGATTTTTCCAGACAACTCGGACGGAAGGTCCAACAATCGACGATTGCACAACCTGTCAGGCTTCCCCTCCATTGCCTCTGAGAAGCGATCGGAATTCTGGGTGTAAAATGAGATATGGCGGGAAGAGGACGAACCGTGTCCCTTGGTTAAGGGATATATAGGCTTTGGACGTCCCTTCGACCCCGTACGACGCCTATTCGAATGGACTCGACGCGTCGATCCTTACGACGTCTATTCCGGTCTCAACTATTGGTTCCTTCACACCACTTTGATCCGTTCACACAACTTTGACCCGTTCACACCACTTTGATCCATTCACAGCACTTAAGTCGGTTGGCGCCGCTTGGGTCGGTTCGCACCCCTTGGGTCGGTACGCGCAGCTTGGGTCGCTTCGCGCCGCTTGGGTCAGTTCGTCAGAGAAGTTCAGCAAACGTACATTGGATATCTTAGAATGATATCACCGATTAAGAATTGCGCACCGATTAAGAGCGCTCCGAAAATCGTGTAACAATATCTCCGATATAGCATTTCGGACCTTTGCACGTTCTATTTGTTGCGCAGTTTACACGTAGGTAATTGTTCACCGAGATACCTGCGGCTATCTACTCCGGATATCTTGGAATGATAGCTCCGATTATGCACTCCGGAAATCATGGAATTATACCTCCGATTATGCACTTCGGAAATCGTGGAATTATACCTACGATTATGCACTCCGGAAATTGTGGAATTATACTTTTGCGTTTTTCGACGTTACAAATAAATAACTGACTGTCAAGTATGTCTCTGATTTTCTCTCCGGAGATCGTGAAACAATATCTCCTTTTGCTGGAATGACATCTCCGGTACACTATAGAAATTCCATGTGTTGCGGAGTTTGGGGGTGTATCGCGGAGATTTTTGCCCATTCCGCTCGCCATCTACTAAATCGGTAACTTACACCTCCCCCTTATACCTCTGTCCAGTTGGAAACCTACTCGTCATCCGGTAAAGCTGTCAAACCGAATATGCCTATATATAACAGGCACCCTATACACGGGACGTAAAGGGGACGTTCATTCTGTTGGACGTCGAAGATTACAGTTGACGTCGCCTTTTGTTGCACCCAGGTAACATTCTTCGTGACCTACACTTTCGTTCTTGATCTACAGTTAACGTCGCCTCTCGTTCGTAGTAATTGCAATTGTAGAAATGTTATTCATTGTTTTTCATGCCATGTTTAGCTGTGTAGCAATGTGTGTTCCCGACGCTATTGGATCGGAGCTGATTCAACTTGCACCTGATGACAAGGTCTACGACTACCTCCCACAAGGTAGATTCACATGTTTCTTTTTACTGCTAGTGGTTATGCGTGTCTGATATCAGTCTCCTTTCAGAGTTTGAGTGCACTCCCAAGGACAAGCTGACGATTGAATACGCTAGGAACTCGGCCGAAAGAAAAGTATTGGTCGGCATCAATGGCTCGTTTGTTGAAAAGTGTCACATGGATTGCCTTTTACATCCAAATGCGTTTCTAATCGACATTGTGAGTTTTGTATACGGAACCCAGCAGATCTAGGTTTTATCTTCTGCTCATGCCTTTCTTTGTTCTATCTGTTTTTTAGGTAATTAATGCATATATAGCCTGTGTTGGGATTCTTCGTAAAGAAAGCCCAGCACCGGGTGAAGCACGGAGAAGAAGCGTGAGAGATAGAGAAGTGGCTTCGCGTGCTTCGCAAGGACTCTGCGCAACACGAAGCCTAGGCTATAGCATTAATAATCATGTTACATCACAGAGAGTCGACCCCCTCTCCATTGCACGGGAGGGGGTATTTATACCGTGATCAGGAATTACAAATCGATGCCTAAACTACCCCTGATCACGGAGAATAATGTACAGGATATTCGGTACAAAAATGTCCGGAGGGCACAATAGTCTTTTGCCATCTTCCTGTCGAGGGTACATTAGAAACCCTAGCTGCTGACGCACTTGACCTCCGGGCCCACCCGTAGGTCTTCGGGCGTACACGAGCCACCCAGCCGAGCCTCGTCCGAAGTCCACAGCCTTGGCGCGGCAGCGACCCTTCGGACGATGGATCCGCCCTTCGCGCCCTGCAGCAGGTCCCGCGGATCTTCGGGCGTGCGCGAGGCGCCCCTCCGAGCCTCGTCCGAAGTCTTGAGTCTTCGGACGCCGGAGACCCTTCGGGCGCTCGGTGCGCCGATCGCGCCCAGCGTCAATCCCTGCGGAAGGAAATACAGACGACACACGGAGGGTAACTTGGTTAGCCTGGTTAAACCCTTCGGGTACAAAGAGGGCTGTCCGGGATCGAGTCCTGCTCCGCGGATCCCCAACAGCCTGCATGAGAACACAAGATAGTATGCTGTCAAGGGAAGATGGTTCTATGTACTTGAAGGATTCATACATTTATAACTAAACTTTTTAAAAACTTAGGCAAACCTACCAAAGACGGAGACGAAGATGACAGTTTTCTTTTTCGAAGGTCTTGCGAGTATTTGAATCATGATATGGTATAGTACATTTAAACGTAAGAAACTATTTTTTTTATCTGCAATTACCATGCTGCAACTTACCATTAACTTTTGTCTCAGGTGTTCCTTCCCATAAACATAGATAATCAACGTTGGTACCTGGCGGTTATCAATGTGAAAAAACGTAAGATACAAGTTCTGGATTCATTGTGTTGGACGCACTCCCGTGATGACCTGAAGACTACAGTGAGTTGCTCTCGTAGACTCGTTCGTTTTGCAGTCAAAGATTGTACGCGTTTGTTTTGAAATTTTACTCGTCTCTGTGATGCGTATCCACAGTTGGAGGCACTGGAGCACAACTTCAAAAAAGCCCAAGAAGGGGGGCATCATATAAATCCTTCATGGTCGGACGTATTGGTTTCGTCTTGGGATGTAGATGAACATCTCACAAGTACACTTCAGAATGACTGGTATGTTTTGAACAATATTTCAACACAAAACTTATTGGTACATAACACTGTGTTTATAATATCTAACCAATATAT
Source organism: Eragrostis curvula (assembly GCA_007726485.1). Taxonomy (NCBI): domain Eukaryota; kingdom Viridiplantae; phylum Streptophyta; class Magnoliopsida; order Poales; family Poaceae; genus Eragrostis; species Eragrostis curvula. The sequence goes on along the minus strand of CM017442.1, from coordinate 49,480,416 downwards.
TTTGTCCGACTTAGTGTTTCTTGTGGTCTGTTCTTGCTGAAATTCATAGAATATTTTTCTGGAAACTCACTGACTGCTGAAATTACACAGGTATTTTTTGAATTTGGTTTTGAAAATGTTAGTCATTCGGCCGTTTTATTATTATATATATGTGATTGCTGTTTTCCGATTTTGATGAACGCAGGAGGATATTGTCAAGTTTCGTTTAAAGCTGATAGCGTTGTTGATCCTGTGGAAGACAAACGCATCGGAGTTTAGTCCGCATGTTGAGGCTGACAAGGACAATGGTTCCCCTGAGGACTGTGTGGAGCAAAAAGATTCTGCTGCCCCGGATGCAGCTATGCAGCGTCTAGATTGTGTCAGAGCTGCGAAGCGAGCCAAAAGGGATCTACAAAATATGAAAATGAGATACGACACTTTGGTGTTCCTTGTCTCCCTTGTGGACGCAGAGCAGTTGTTCAGTGGCATATGCGCCTACCTTTCATTGCTTGATTCAAAAGACCATCTGGAGTAAGACCCTTGATACCCATATTTTAATGATTTTGTCGTTATATATTTTTAATTTTATTTTTCTATATTCTGTAGAAGTACATGGGTCTCGAGCAATGACCCTTATCCAATCAAACTGACCTGCGAAAAACTCAGAGACATAATGGATTTGAAAAAGCCTATGGATGTTGACTGTTTCAACATAGGCGTACGTCTTATGGCACATAACGAGTTTAAAGCACTCAAGGGATCCAAGATTGTTGTGAAACATCTGATGGATCAGAGGTTTTGTGTAAGTATCGAAGGTTCCTCTCGTGTACATTGGGTCTGTTGTATTTTTAACGATTCCTTTTGCTGCAGAGTTTGGCGCAGTTTACACGTGGCGATAAATTTAAAAGTCCTGTTGCCGCCGGTGATTGGGGCAAATCATTAGATTACTGGGGAGGCGTGGACTATGACATCTCGTCTTGTAAATGGGTAGGTTATTCGCGGCTTACCTGAAATGGATAGCGTTCTTGTTCACTGAGTTTGCAATTTATTATGCAGATCTTTATGCCTGTATGGAGCGGCCCCTATTTCTCATTGTACATTTTTGAGAGAAAAAAAGACAACAAGGACAAGACAATATATGTATTGGATCCTGCACCATCGAATGCTAAAAAACAACAGCAGCTGAAGGTATATGGCCTCAAGATCATCAAGATTGATCCATGTTTGAGGAATGCGATGAATGAAAGGTCGATTGTGTGGAACGAGAATTTGTTTCTCTTTTGGGATCATAAAATTCCAGAGAAGGTTACTGAATGTGACATGTATGTGTGCTGGTACATTAGTTCGTTCTTGATTGCAGTTTACATAACGTACGTATAACAATAATAACATGCGATTGTTTGTGATAACAGTATACTGTCTGGCTACATGATATTACACTTCATGCAAACATGGACAGGAGAGGAGATTGAGTTTCCTGAAAGCAACCAAGTGGTATGTTACGACTGTATATAGTGTTGTACACAGAGCCCGATTGTGTTTGCTTCCTGACCAATACGCGATTTACATGCAGGATCAACTGGGAATCAGGGGCCGGCTCTTACGCAGTCTGTTGAGGTACGAATATGACACGAATGGCGGCAATTTACCTGATGGCATCCGGGATATAGTTAGGTTTCTGTAATGAGATGGCGTTTAGTTGCAATGTTACTGGGTTATAAATTTGTATTCGTAATAAATGTACTTTGACATTCACGTTACTTAATTATGTTTGCGTATTTGATTGTGCATTTGTGATGTGACCTCCGTCTCAACTAACCTCCGCTCTTGGTTTCCTCCTTCGAATAGTAAAGACGGGCTCTAGATTTGTTCGGTGGTTTGTTTGTTCGTATTATTGTCCGACTATTCTGTCGGAGGTTATTGGATCCATACTTGGCCTTCGCATCTCATATATACGCGCTGCTTGTATATTTGAGATGTACTTTCCCAAGTTGTCGCGATAATTGACGGGTCACGGTAATGTACGTCTGAGCTCAATATTTACGTGATGTGAGCTTCAACCTTTCTGGCTCCGCACGGAAATACGCTAAGATAGTAACATTTTTCCTCATGCTACCTCTTATGAGCTCAATGTTTACTCGAAGAGGAACATGGTAGGGACGTATAAGCGTCTTTTATGTTCGTATGCCGATGCTTTTTACTGCAGAAACCAGTACGGTAGAATGTATAACTTATCTAATTGTGTGGAAGGATGCATAAAACATCTGATCATAACCGAACTGCAAACATTCTACTAATGACTACTCAGACATAAAAAGACATTATCATGATTTTGCATAAAAAAAATCGTCCACTTTTGAACTGAAAACCTGACAAATAACTTAGACAATGCATGTTGATGGGCGGAGCCACATTGGAGTATGAACTGATTCACCGACCCATGGAATGCATATGCCTCTGGGCTCAGGAGATCCTCTAGCTTCTGTGGACATGTAGAATATACCCGCGTGGCATTCACCGGTCATGTCTGACACATATACAAGGTCTGGCTCGATTCCATCGTTGGTTGATGGAGTGATCATGAACGGATGATTTGCTCCAATGAAGAGAGAGTGGCCATCCAGATCCTTGAGCCTTTTCCATTTACCAATTGTAGCATTGAACTCGTCGCCGATGATAGCTTCCACATCGAACCTGCATTGTGGTAGCGTAGTTATAATAGACGTGGTGAGATGATAATAAATTTTGTAAATAGATGGTATATGACGTACTTAGCTGTATGATGGCTTCCACGCTTTGAACTAACGGCGATCCCGTTCCCATACGCGCAGAGGTGTAAAAGGTTACCATTGTGCGACACCGCGAGGTGGAAGCGATAGCTAACAAATATGTTATTTGTTAAACCAATTTTCTTCCCTTTGATCTTGGTGGGGCGAGTATAGTCACCTTTGATTCCCCATGAATATATGTCACCCCGATTGTTCACAGCAACAATTTCTTCGTGGTGCAGGATAGCGTCGGAATATGCCAATGGCTTTATACGCTTGTTCCCTCGGTTCAGCGCGTACCAGTTGTCCTTCCCAGATTCAGTGAAAGTGAGAAGGCCATTAGTAAGTATGACAACGACGAGGTAGCCATCGCAGTGCCTAGGCGTGCAACATAGCACGACACGCCGCGCGCGGAGAGTGTCCCATGACTTCAGAATCCAAGCGTCAGTGTTGTCGCCGATGATCCGATTAATGGGGGGCAACTGACAGACAATCCCTGTAATTGGGTTGTGGAGTTTAATATTACCAATTCCAGGACCAGAGGACTCTGTGATGAGCCAATCATCTTTGCCACCGACCCAGGCTCTATTTTTGAGCATGTGTGATATGAAATGCCATGATTTTTGTATGAATATGTCGTGCATGGCAAAGATGCCTTCCTTCGCATCATTCACGCCGTTCCAATCCAAGGATGATGATAAAATTATTGGGGAACCCGGTTTGATGCAATTTGTCTCTTTGGTAGCTTCTCTGAAAAATGGGCAGACCGCTCCAAATGCAAGCTTTCCAATAGGATAGAGTAGCTTCAATATCTCGATGACCATCTCCAGTGTGTTGGGAAGATAGCTGCGATCCGAGTCAAGGGACGAACCACCACCAGAAGCAAGACACACGCGAAGGGGGATGGCCATCAGCAAAGGCGGAATGGAGGAAGCCGGCAACCAGCGAAGGCGGAACGGAAAAAGCAGACGGCACAGGAGCCCGAAGTTACCAAGCTAAGAGCCATGCTAAAGTAGCCGATGGCATACATGTAAATATAATCATCTCACCCCCTATAAATATGGAGGGAGATGATCCTGTAACGACATCTGGTTTTCGGGCCTCGAGCCAAGGACGGAATCATTTGCACCGCACTCGATCTTCTCAACACTCTAAACCCCTTCGCCCGGCATCGCGGGCAAAGAAGGGCTTCGCACGTCTGATAACAGGGAACCTGAACGAGGACGTCTTCGTCCGGCATCGCGGACAAGGAAGGAGGGCTTCGCAGCATCCAACAGATGACGATATTCACCAAAGAGGGCTTCGCAGGGTAATCCGAAGGCATTAAAACCCATCGAAGGCTTCGGGCGAGCAAGATTTCATCAACACTCCGTTGGAGGGCTTCGACACGTCACCCACAGACCTTCGATCCCCCAACACAGTGGAAGATCAAATATGTGCCTAAACCTGATACAAGCGACATTTAATATGTTGAGTTACCATACTGATCGTTACTTAAATAATCTCTACTTACTAATAAATAAAGTGAGTAAACAATTTAGTTGTCTGTTAATCAAACGACACTGATTCACCGACTCATCAGATGGACGCAATTATGTATATTGTTTGAATGACTTACTTTGTGGATCAAGGTATCATCTTATACAATTTGGGCTTAATTAACGGATGAAATGGTATGATATTTTTGTCGTATTGGAAAGCTTGCGGAACGAATAGAAGAAAATACCTCAAAAGAAAAGACCTTAAAAGTATTAACAGAGCATGATGTCATACAAAGAATGCATGCTGTAGGATTTAGATCGGGTTGATTCTACTTACTTTGCCTTCTTCGCCATCTGTTCCATAAAAGCATTAGTGAAGGCGACCGCAACCTCGGATTGGTCGCACGCGTCGTTGAGCACCTCCAACGTCGCGTCCGAGTCAGCTTCGGCGTGGGGAAGCTCCGGGCCGATTGCAGTGGTGCCGTTCTGCGTCTGTGACCCGTCCTCACTCGAAGATTCTTGGAAAACTCGCATCCCTAATTATCTACTGTAGCAAGTAGAACGAGGAAGGAGGGTCATTGTTTGCTGTATCCAAATGTGGTGAGTATGCCGTGGCCGAGGTTGACTTACGTGTGTATGAATGGCGGTGATGACTTCTTGAAAGGGATGGCTTCCGAGGCGGCGAGCTGCGACGGCGGATTCTTCTTCGCGGGGCGATGTGAGCGGAGGAAGTGGCGAGATGGAGGGGATTGGCATCCGCAAGGGAATGGCAGTTCTGTTATATCATTGGTGTGGACAGAGAATGGAGAGGCGACCTTTAGAATTCTCACGGGCCGTTTGTTTTGCTAGGCCCACATCATCCTTTGGGCTTTCAAACAAACTATATTTGAAGAAGCGGGAACAAATACCAAAACCGTGCAAAAACCCTAAAAATCAGATATTTTGAACGGTTTTGTAGGGTTAGGTCGGAGGTGATACGCGCGATTACTTTCCTCTGATACCCCGCGTCGATGGTTACCTCCGACGCGGATTTCGAGCCCTTTCCTACGCTGCATCGCTGTGTATTCCGCCTTTTCTCCATGATTGTTGGATCGGAGGTTGGCACTGCGCGAATTATGGAGTCGTATCTCATGGCGGCAATACGCGGATTGTAACGTGGGCCCTCTCATCCCGTGGAAGTGGCCTTCTTAGCTCAGTATAAAGAGCCGCGTCCCGTGCCTTCGATCGTCAACCCTAGCCATTGTTTACGTCTACCTCACTCGACTCAGATCCTTGGCGTCCATCATGCCCTCCGATAAAGCATATATAATGGTTGGTTCGTCTAATTTTATCTGTCTTTGCTATTTTGTGTTCTTTATGATCCTTTGTGATGTTTTTTTGAATTTGTTCTTCTTTTATAAATTCTTTCATCTCTTTGCAGGCCTCCCCTAGAGTGGTGCATGCCGACGCCACGTCGGTACTCCGTGATGCCGTCGCTGAACTCAGTGGTTCTGAACCTGTTTGGAATGACGTGACACCAGTGCGTGATGGCCCGCGGATTTTCGAGGTGAATTTTTTCATTACGAATCCAGGTGACATCAACAAAGTAGTAGAAATCACCGGGGTTGGTGATAGTTTTGGACCTGGTGTCATCTCAGTGACAGGACAGTCATCAACTGTGGATAAGGAATGGCATGCGAAACAATGCGCGGCAATTAATGCTTTAGACAGACTGAAGAACTTCATAACGTTATAGCTCCTGATTACAATTGGTTCGCTGTGGAGGCAATTAGGCAGGATTCCGTTGGACTGGTTAAAAGGATCCTACGTAGTAGAAGCACGTATCTATATGCAAGCTTGCAGACTAGGATGTTGATCGGGGATATGGAGATTGCTGCTGACAAGTTCATTGGACTTGAGGGTGCGGAAAAATGTGGTACTCGCATGCAAGTTGTGTGCTCAGAGTCCTCACGTTGGCTACATTCTATCGACAATGATGTGAGGTCCTACAGAAATAGGGCGACTAATCGTGCTGGAGGTGGGTATGTCGACTTTTTGAAAAATATGTACCAGGTAAGTATGGTTACAACTGTTTTTAGAATGTATAACAATGTTTAATATTTTGTCGTTACTGTTTTACTAATTACATCATGTGAATCTCCATCTGTAGGAACATGCGGTCATTTTGACCGACGGGCTTAGAAGTATCTTAGAAGAGGTTGCTTCGAAAGTTTTCTACGTGGTCGGTGCTAACAATACTAGCAGAGACGAAGAAGAAGGTACGTTCTTGGACATCTTGAACGTTTTCATGAAGAATGATGATAATATTAACCCTGTCGAAGGTCAAAAGATCACCCTGTCGAAGGTCAAAAGATCAGGGAGCACGTGTGTGAGAATCTTTGTTTCCTAGGAGAATCTACGGAAAATGTAGGAGGAACCGTTTCCAGTACACTTTACTGTGCTTTAAACATGCTCGTGAAGCGTTTCGGTGTGTCAGTTCTGGATCCCAGCTACTGCCGGATGAACAGATGCTACAGTAGCATCAAAGCTGTCGAGGATGAGCTTGGAGTCCTGGAGAGAAAACTATGCGAAATGAGGACCATTGCACTATCTGCATCCTGGATATTTACAATATTTTTGTACAGAATGATCATTCGCCTGCTGCCTGGTTCTCAATGCTCTCATTGGTTTCTGCCATTGATTCCCACTATGAACGCCTCAAGGATGCACGTACCAGTCTTATGAGGAACAATGATGCTGATTCTGATGCTTGAGGATATTGAAGTAGTACACAAATTGGTGGTTCATTGAGTCTTGTTGAAGTTACTACTTGTTGCTTTTTTTTATTTTTTTATAATATATGAGCAAACAAGCCGAGTGATGTTTATATTCTGTTTAATTTGGATAAAATGATTTGTCCATCAGTTCAGTACTTAATGCGTGAAACCATACTTTGTCGCGGAGGGTGACATCCGTCCAATGTCGCGAAGTATGACCTCCGTGATTGGTCGCATCATCCCGAATGTACGAGGGCCGTTCTTGTATCGGGGAGATACACGTGTCGCGGAAGCACCTCCGCCTCACAAATCACAAACTTGTTGTATATGCACCTTTTATTTGTTAAAAACAAAGGGCCTAGGGTGTCCGTGGGATTATAAAATGGTATACACTGGGTCACAAAATTGAACATATTCTGATAGAAAAGATTTGAACAAATAACCAAGCATCACAGTGACGACATTATCAAATTCATCATACATCAATTCATCACAACAATACATGTCTCATACATTGTTGCGATTTGAATAGTTTGAACTGATTAACTAAATACCTAAACTAAATTGTCCACCTTGATATTCATCGGCTTGGCAAGTTCGGCAGAGGCGAAAGCGTCGATGGCGGCGTACGCGATATGCTCAGGTGTCAAATCCTCTCGGTCCCAAGTGGCGTGAAGGAAGTCTTTATTCTTCTTGTCCATGTCTGCAAGTAATAACCTTTTCGCTAACTTCTCTAGCGATGGCCTCCACCTCTTAGTCCCGATGCCCATACTTATTCCGATCGGTTGTAAATCAACCGCGTTGTGCACAAAGATGCCATAGTCATTTTCCAACCTGGTTGTGTCTTGCTTCACATCAGCCCCGATGAACTTGCAATGAGGGCACTCCAGGAAGTCCTTCAGAATTTTGGGGTACACGTTGTTGGCGCGGTGTATCTGGTACACCAAGCAACGGGTACCGACGCAAAGTTGTATGAGAGCAGTCTGCATGCGCTTGATCCCTTCACCAGGCCAATAGACCGCGCGCCATTCAGTGTCCAGGCCGACGACAAGGTGTTCGCGGTGATCACCGCGAACCTCTTGGATCCAGTCGTAGACGGCTTCGTAGGACTTCGTCACCATGGTATTGACCGTAGTGTTGTTGAAGATTACCTCGTGTTTCATCGTCGCCATTGCCATTGCGTCGTCGACGTTTGCCGCCGGCGTGCCTACCATGTCGTTGACGTTCGCTGCTGCCGTGCCAGCCGAGTCGTCAAGGTTCATCCTCTTCGCCTTGGCCGCCGCGTCATCTACGGTCGCCGCCGCCTTGCCCGCTGCGTCCTCTAGGTTCTTCCTCTTGGCCATGGTCGCTGCGCGGTGGTCCTCGTCGTATATGAGAGGTTGGAACTCGTTGCGGCCGTAAGGGTAGCGGAAGCGAGCGGGGCGAGAAGAAAGATCGATGGAGTGGGTGGTCATATGTTGTCGCAGTTTATATACAGCGAGGGGGAGGAATGTTGTCAGTCCCGTCGCCGTTCGACTCGTCGCTTCGCTTAATCGAGGCGTCGCGACGCGGAAACAAATGACAGGGACGCGCGTGCGCGGTTACGTTATTCTTCCAATCAGGCCACTCTTTGGAGATCGAAGGATTCGCCGCAGCACGGAAATAGAGGACTGGGCCGCGCGTGCGCGGTTACCATTATTCTTCCAATCAAGCCACTCTTTGGAGATCGAAGGAGGCATCACTAAACGAATATTAGGTGGTCCTCCCGTGCTGGGCTTCGATTGCATATGAATATCACTTGGGCTATTTTTGGGTTTGAACCGCCATGTCTTACTGGGCTAGGACTTCCTAGGCCGACAGTCCACGTACAATCATGCACCCGTTCAATCAGTCCACATACATTATCCTCAAAAAAAAAATGTACCGGTGCATTGAACTGAAAAAAATATATATACCGGTACATCATACATAATCTTTTGACTGCTGTGTTTGTTTGCTATGCTTGACGCACTTCATAGCATTTCACCATCACACTGGCGGAACCAGAGATGAAAACAACAAGAGGCTGAACCGAATACTCAAACCAATTTCCATGGTGATTACACATTGCATGGCCGCCGGCGTTCTTGTGGTCGCCCTGCCCCGCGGCTCGGGTCTTCAGGTCCTCAAAAGGTTGACCCAAAGCAAGGATCTCGCGCGCAGCTCTACCCCTTCAACAACATACTACCTTCCTACTAGAACATGTTCAGATCCACGACTACTAATCCCGGCTATGGAAGCACAAGAGCGAGGCCGAGGAGCGGGCCAAGGACGAGATGATCCAGGCACTCAAGACGGCACTCAAGACCCTAAAGGCGGAGCTCGGCGACAGGCCCTATACTTCGTCGGCGAGGCCTTCGGTTTCGTCGATGTCGCGCTGGTGCCCTTCACCTTCTGGTTCCTCACCTACGAGGATCTGGCCGGCTTGGTCGTCGCCGAGCACTGCCCCGAGATCGTGTTCGGTGCCGGGAGCGCGTCAGCGTTGCCAAGGCGCTGGCCGATCCCGACAAGGTGTTCCAGGTTGCACAGTTCCTCAGGAGCAAGTTCGGGGACAAGTAGCATCTGTTGGAGCACTCGGCATTGGTTATGTGTTTGTGTGCGCCTGCCTGAATATGATTGCAGCAGCTTGCTTGGTTCTGTGGTGTGTGAGTGTGTCGCCAAGTTTCCAGTGTTGGATCCTGGCGGAGTTTCAAGGTTTGTCGGAAATCTTGCCCTTCTGTTGGGTTTCAGCTTAAGCTCTTGTGTTTGTTTGGTTACCTGGTTAATTACTGACTAGTATATTCTCTAAAAAAACTACTGAGAAGTTTACCACTTTAACTGTCAAGTAAAAGTAAAACATGTTTGTATGCGGTGACGAATTCTAAACGAGACAGTGATTTAAGAGGAGTTTTACGGTGCCCTATACTAATGATATAATACCACTAGTATATAAAAAAGTAACTTTGTCATTTTACAATGAAAATCTCATTTCTGATGCCCGCCGCATTTCGCGTCAACCTCCGCGGCTCGGCCCAGTCATTCCTGACGCCACCATCCGGATCGGGATCCTCGGCGGTCGGACGCTTGTGCAGTCGCTGGTGCAGTCACTTCCGCTGCCGTCCGATCCTACGGAACCAATCCTACGGCTCTCGGAACTGCTCCATTCAAACGACTGCCTGCTCTGTTCTTCTTCAGCAAAAACCGCTTGAAGGAGATGGATAGCCAACAGCTAGCCCCGGTTGGATGAGTGTTGAATACCATCAAAATGGATTCGTTTGCAGGTGTAGAAGACATATATGCCATCAATTTTGTTCCACATCATGGATTATGTTGCAAATTTTGTGATTTTATGGCTACGGTTTAGGAAGATTAAAAATAAAATTGAAGAAGAATCAGTCGATTAGGAGTAAGAAAAGACTAAATCCACCAGAACTTGTATGAATGGACAAGGCGTCCAGCTTGCAGCCTGTCCGCACCTTGAGAAATCGAGAATGGCGGCTTCCATCTTCCAGGCCCGCGTCGATGAGGAGTGGTTCAGCTCTCGATGGATGAGGAGGTGCGCTGAGTGTGCTGCAAGCCGTAGGATTCCTCGACCGGATCAGACGGTGGACAAACGACTGCACCAGCGACTGCACAAGCGTTCTGCCAAGGATCCCGATCCCACAGGATTCGGCCATCTCCTGCGCCGCCACCCCCAAACCGCTGGAGGAGGGAGGCAGGATCCAGCTTGCCGCCGCCGCCTTCGCCTCCATTCATTCGAACAGAGCTCGCTCTCTCTCTCTCTCTCTCTCTCTCTCTCTCTCTTTGGATCTTATTCGAACATAGCTCAACATGACCGACAGAGAAAAATGAACTTACGGCTCCTTTCATTTGGAAAAATATTTCACTCCTAACAATTACTAGGTTGCCACTAATTTCTCTTACCTAAAATACCCTAATATTATAAAAATACTAGTAGTATTAGAGGTGAGAGAGGAAACTAATCTGAACCGTCTGATCAAAAATATCACTAGATACCAGTGGTATTATATCACTAGTATAGGACACCGTAAAACTCCTCTAATATGAAATGAAAAGCTAGATGAAGTACCCTGGATCTCGCTGCTCACTATCACGCTTGGATCTCGTCTTTCTGGTTACTACCTTGGAGGGGAAATCTTTTATACAAATTTGCTCTAGAAAGGAGTTGGGGCCTTACCTAAAATCTAAAGTAGGGGTGCTAGTGTCGTACTATACGATGTGTAGTGAAGTTTCTAGGTCCAGCATTTATCTATTTCATCATTGTGAAAACAAAAATGCATATGGGAGGGACTGTGGCAGGCGTAGACCAGATGTGTATGCGTATGTGAGCAATGTTCTTTTGAACATGCTAAAAATCCACACATTCCTTGCTAAGATAATGTTTGTTGTGTGTTTGACGACGGGAGGCTGGCATCAAGAAGCATCAGGACTGCTCCTCGTATATGATCCAGAAACCAACACCTTTGCAGAGAAGAGTAGATGAGAATTGGTTGGTCACGTTATTATGTTCACCAGAAGCATGTTATGGTTACAAGACGGTGGATACGACAACAATGCTACATTGCCATAGTTCATGATGCTATGAAGATGGAGAAGAAGCTCGATTATTTTCTAGAGATTGTAAAAGGTTACAGAATGGAGACGGACGACGGGAGAGCTAAGATTATAAAAGAGATGGCTAGAACTAAAGCTGAAGTCGTGACCACTAGGACGAGGTAAAAGAGGCACCATGATTATTGTAGAAAACGAGGACGGCCCGGAGTGGCCAAGGTGTTGGTCGCCGGATTATAGCAGACCAAGGACCAGTGGCGTTGGACTGGGAGGAGGAGCCGCCATTGCCGAACCTATGGTAAGGTCCGCCCTTCTTCTTTCCCTTGTTGTTGTACTTCAGCCTGGGGTTGTTGGAGGAGGAAGGCCTGGCCGAGGCGGCGAGAGCACTGCAGGAGGAGCCGGGGCAGGCAGGAGGCTTGGAGGCGCGCGCCAGTAGGGCAGTGGCGGTGGCGGCCTTGGCTGCATTGTCCATGCGCATCTCCTCGGAGGCGAGCACGGATCGCACCTTGGCGAAGTTGGGCAGCTTGGGCGACATGGTGATGCCGCAGGCGGCCTGAGACATGCGATGAGTGTCTTGTCTTTCTGGTTACTACCTTGGAGGGGAAATCTTTTATACAGATTTGCTCTAGAAAGGAGTTGGGGCCTTACCTAAAATCTAAAGTAGGGGTGCTAGTGTCGTACTATACGATTTGTAGTGAAGTTTCTAGGTCCAGCATTTATCTATTTCATCATTCCCTCTCTCTTTCTGGGCTGCATCTCCCCCAGCCCAAGTCTCCCTCTTTCTTCCCGGGCCGAGCCGTCCCCCTCCTTTCTCCTCCTAGCCCAGCCAGGTCCAATCCAGCCCATGAACTATTTTCCTCCTTCCTTCGTGCGCCGCAGTCCCCTTTGCGTGCGCCAGCACGCACTACTCGACGCAAATCCTGCCACGCCGCATCGAGCCCCAAGCTGCCGCACAATTGTCACGTCTCCACTGCACCGCCTGCCACCCACCATTCGAAGCAGCGCCGCATCGAGTTCCAAACCACCGTGCAATCGTCACGTCGCGATTGCACCCGCTTACCACCTGCCATTCGCAGTAGCACTGCTCCGAGTCCCATGGTTTGCTACAATCTCCCGTCCTCCTACCACCCGCCGAGCACCCCAGCGCCATGAATGTCATTCCTACCTAGTGGCTCCTCTCAGAGCCAACATAACCCCCCCCCCCCACCCCCAGCCATATCTGCCAGATCCTCAGCTATATCTCCACGAACAAGCCCTAGTCGCCCTCGCCCTCCACCGCCACCAAATCGCCAAACCCATCTTCTTCTCACCTCCGACCGCTGCCTGATTCCCCTTCCAGCGTGCCCCTTCTCCCTCTCCATCAAAGCATAGCACATAAGCCCAAGCCTTCTCTACCTCCCAGACATTCCGTGCCACCGTGCCCCGACCCGCGGACACACAGACACCCTCGCTCATCATCGACCATCTTCATGGCGAGTCCGGCGACCACACCTTGCACCTCACTTCACATCGACCTTGCGCACCTCCTCAACCAACACCAACTCCACAACGCTTACTCACGTGTGATTTCCGTCGTCGAGTCATGTCCCCTGCCCCCAGCAACCTGACCAACAGCGTGACATGTGCCCTACAACATTGCCGGACACAAGGCACCTCCACGGCCACTCTTTTTCCTTCCCCAAGATTCGCAACCGCCGGCGACGAACCACCAACATGCTCCAACACCCACACCACGCCAGCCCCGGTCCCCTCTCATGTGTACACGGTTTATTGGTCCACAGTCATCACACACACTCACACACAAACCATGGACCAGTGGCTCTGGTCCACAGAGCTCGCCAAGCCCCCGTGCGCCAAAGGCCACTGGCAACTCAGTCCTACCTGTCAGCCACATTACGCTCATAAATTGCTACAGCCACACACCAAGTGCACATGGAAACCTATTTCTTGCATTTCCCTATGTAGGAAAAATCCCAAAAAATCTTATAAAATAGTAAATTACTAGTAGAATCCAAATGTGTCTCTGTTTAGCCTAAAAACCCCTACTGAGCATCTCTTTGCACACTTCAACCATATCTTTAGCATCCTAACTCCATTTCCAGCGGTTCTTGTGTCGTTCATCTCCTATTAGCCTCATGAACCCAATCATGACCTCTTATTTGGTTCTTCCTTGAGTTTTATGTGGTTTACCCGCTAGTATATTTTGGTGTTGTTACGTGTAGATTACGAGGAGCACAAGGACGATCCCGAGGGCAAGGAATACGATGAGTCATGATTGACCCTACTTTATGCAATGCACCTATATGACCATGTCTGGTATTATACATTACTTGTTATTTTATTGCTTGTGTAGCTATAGTCCTACTTGCTTCATCGACGAGCCTCTTCAACGCCACCGCCGACGACCCGCCATCCTCAACAGCCTTCCTGCACACCACCGTCATCTCTGCAGCCTTCTTCCTCGCCTTCCTCCCTTCCTCGCCGCCACCGCCCATCAGCTCCCTCACCGCGCGCGCCAGCTCTGCCGCCTCCACGAAGTTGCCCCTCGTCCGGTCTACCGCCATGGCCACGGCGACGTCGGCGTCCGCCACGACGAGCGCGAACGCGTTGAGGTGCTGCTCGGCGTAGAGCGGCCACGGCACCATGGGCACGCCGTGCCACAGGCTCTCGAGGACCGAGTTCCAGCCGCAGTGCGTCACGAACCCGCCCATGGCGGCGTGGGCGTGTTCACGGCGATGCCGTCGGCATCCATGAACCACCGCCCGTGGTACGCGTACCACGCACAGTACGGCTTCATCCGGTCCATGACCGCCGTTGGGAGTGACGACGGGGGCACCGCCGGCCATTCGGCAGCGAGGCCTTTGGCTTCGTCAACGTCGCGCTGGTGCCCTTTACCAGCTGGTTCCTCACCTACGAGAGGGAGAAGCTGGCCGGCTTGGTCCTCGCGGAGAACTGCCCCAAGATGGTGGCATGGGCCGGACGGTGCCAGGAACGCGGCAGCGTCGCCAAGGCGTTGGCCGACCCTGACAAGGTGTTCCAGGTCGCACAGTTCCTCAGGAGCAAGTTCGGGGACAAGTAGTGTGGTGGAGCACTCGGCATTGGTTCTGTGTTTGTGGGTGCGTTCCTGAATATGATTGCAGCAGCTTGCTTGGTTCTGTACTGTGTGAGTGTGACGCCAAGATTTCAGTGTTGGATCTTGGCGGTTGCTGGAAAATCTTGCTCTTCTGTTGGTTTTCAGCTTAAGCTCCTGCGTTCTTTTATCCAGCATTTATCTATTTCATCATACGGGAGAGACTGGCAGGGAGGCTGATCGTGATCACTAGGACGAGGTAAAAGAGGCACCACGATTATCCTTATTCACTTTATTTAACCCAAAAGATCCTAGAAACATTTAGAAGAAATGGAAAGAGAAGCTGCCAGCGTAGGATCGCGCTTGCTACTAGAACTATTTTATTCCCTCTCACTGCTCATTATCACACTTGCATCTTTTAACTTTAGTGGCAATCAAAATTAATTTGGTGTACATCTATCAATTGTATTTGTTGTTTAGATACGCAATTTCTTTGTATTATTTAGAAGTATATCTAGGTTATTATACATCACCATGCATATCACCAAGATAAACAACTGTTCTACGAACCTAGTGTTAGTTAGACAATTAAACACAACCAGAGTAAGCGTTCCGTCCAACCAGGAAGCCAGCCATAGAACCCTGCTTCACATACCTATGCATATCCTCTCTCTCTCTCTCTCTCTCTCTCTCTCTCTCTCTCTCTCTCTCTCTCTCTCTCTCTCTCTCTTTGAAGCCTCTCATACTGGGTACACGTGTACCATTTGTTCATGTGCGTACACACTCACTCATACAACCACACAAATCTACACACCTATGAATACGTCCAAACCTAGAACTACACTCAGCAACGAAGATCGCGTCATTTCAAAGATCACTCAGGACCGAATCCGATTGATTCTAAGAAATCGAACACGGCCAGTCTCCCAACGCTGAGCGCAAGACCAGTCGGGACAATGCCCGTCCTCCTAAGCACATCCCTTTCCTTGTGTCCAGTGTGCCCATGGCCATTTTGGTCAAAGGCAATTCCAACGGGCTTAATATTGGCACAGCCCTCCAGCCCTACAAAATAAATGCCGGAGATCTATACCGATATTTAACCCATTGGAATTACCTCACTCCCAAACAATGTTACAGAGTGCTGCTTCTTAATTGTCATTACCTCACTCCCAAACAATCTTTCAGATATAGCACAACTGTTGCGTAAATGTACTACTAGTATATCTCCCAACTAGATGTGACAGACACAACATCTCCTGTGACAAGGAAAGTAGTATATCTCTAATTTATTTCTCACCTAGGCAGAGTAGGAGAGAGAAATGCTGTATCAGTGAGGTGAAACTAAGTGTATGCAAATAACGTCACAATTCATCTATAACTACTCTCTCTCTCTCTCTCTCTCTCTCTCTCTCTCTCTCTCTCTCTCTCTCTCTCTCTCTCTCTCTCTCTCTCTCTGTCCCTCTCTTTATCTGCTGCGTAACCTCATCTTGGGACTCCCCTCTTTTGCCCATAGCTTCAAAGCATTTGCGGATTTCATCGCACCTTGCATCGTTCAGTATAATCTTAAAGCAGGTTTTCTCCTCTTCCTACTGCTCCTGCTGATTTCTTAGATTAACCGGTGAGCATTTTGTGAGGTTCTTTATTTTTTTCGTTTTTTTTGTTGGTTAGTTTATGATGTTGAATTCCTCAACATTTGAGGGTTTTGTGTCATCTCCTTTCTGTTTAGATTCATAATGTTCTTGATCATTTGTTTAGTTTGTTGTGCATTGTTTATATCTTTGTTCCTTGGTAGATTTCCCTTGCGTAAGATTTTGATCTGACCGTATTTGTTAAGAATTCTAAGCGTAACACACACACACACACACACACACACACACACACACACACACACACACACACACACACACACACACACACACACACACACACAATCAATCTCCCTTCAATTCACTCAAGGTGCGCAATGCTAGGAATCTACAGATTCCTTGTTAAGCCATTGTTTGTGTGAGAAGATGGGAAGCTGGTCATTTATCAAGAAGCAACAGGTCTGCTCCACATCTGTAATCTAGAAGCCCACACCTTTGCAGAAGTGCGACGAGACCTCTTGATTTAGTTAGTATGTTTACAGTATGTATGTTAAGCTTACAAGAGGGTGATATGGTGTAGTATTGTAATGGTATTACACTAATGAAACTGACAGTATAGTTGATAGCGTGATGTATTTCTTGATGATGTGGAGCCCAAGTGTCCAACATATGTGATTCCTCCAGACTTCATATTGTCATTCGACTTTCCGAGTGAGGAATCATGGAGAGACCTCATGTGGTGTGTAAGAGGCATCACCGAAGCTCTAAAGAAATACCGTTTACTGTTCGAATGATGTAGCTTTAGCTAAGCTGAAAGGGTATCTAGTTCTAGTGTACCATCTACTACGCTTGCTATTATGGACTTCTGGTCTCTAACTGACACTGAGAATTAAATTTGAGTGAAAGAGTATAGCATATAGTGCCTCAAAACCTGTGATGGATTACCACTACACCATGTTAAATTAAAAATGTTAACTGGCTCCGAAATGTGCTGAACATAGCTTATCAGCACTTAGATTGTTTGTACAGAAATGTGAGTGGTTTCTTATTGTTTTTACTACTTTACAAGGTTCAACTTAATATATGTAAATTGCCTCTCGACTACAAATAAGTTTATATCGGCTTTCCACCTCATGAATTTGATACTCCAGGTTTCCATCTCATGAATTTGACACTCCATTCGCACATGACAAGGAGAGTGAACCCAAAATAATCGAATTGATCTAAACCAACCATCAACTTGAGCATATCCAACCGACTGTCTGATACAATACAACCAACAAACCCTTGTTTTTCTTGCCATACACAGCATTTTTTGCTCTAATTCTACCTCTACCCCTAACTCTCTCTAATCTCGCTATATGGAAGCCAAATCATAGTTACAATGATATTGGTAGCTAGACTCAATTCAGCAGCTGACTCCATTTCTACAGAAATCCCTATTATTGATCAAGTCATCCAGTTTAGGATGGCGGGAAGAACCGGTTTAGGTTGAACGGCAGATTGTAGAACTCCTCGTTCCGGTTGTCCCCACAGAACATCATGAATCTCGTGCACCATGGCATGCCACGGTCCTTCAAGGCATACCTCACCTCAAGCGTGTTGTCCAGGACCACTGAGATGATAAACCCGACAGTTGGGGGTGAGGAGAAAATGGTGTTGATGAGGTCATTGAATTGCACATTTCACATCAGCGATTATCCGACGCTATCTGACCAAATCCAAGCCAAAAAAATAATGATGGATTAGGATATGGATTGAGTGGTATCTGTCACGAATCTGAAAAGCAGGCCGGCCTGGCCATCACGGAGAAGCTCTTCACCTCCTGCTTCCTCACATACGAGAAGATGGCCGGCCTGGCCGTCACAGAGCACTGCCCCAAGATCGTGGCTTGGGCCGGACGGTGCCGGGAGCGTGGCAGTGTGTGTGTGTGCGCGCGCGCGCGCGAGTGCGTGCTTGCTTGGTTCTGTGGTGTGTTGCCAAGATTATATTTCAGTATCAACCATGGTTGATCCGAAGTCGTGTCTCTGTTTGTCTACAGGTGAAGCTCTTGTGTTTGATTTCATCCAGTGATGTTTCTTGCTTCAGTTTGAGTGCCCCGTTAATCCCTGGCACCAAATAAAAGCATGTGTCACGCTTCACACGATGTCAGCATACCATGCATTGTGTTCCGTATTTTTTTCTCAATATCACGTCTGATTTTGTTTTAAAAAAAATTACAAAGATCGTACGTGTCGAGAATAAGTCGCGGGTGCAGCACTGTGCACGTGGGGGGGGGGGGGGGGGGGAAGGATTTAGAATTGTTAGAATGTTTTAGGGTGCATGATTAACTTCTAAACCTGTGTGGGCTAGGCCTGCTAGCTACAGAAAGCTTAGGCATTTAGGCTGGCCCAATCCATAGTCCTGCCTGGTTTTGCTATATATTCTGAGCAAGAAATCAATGGAACGGCTACTAAATAACTAGAGAAGGACCTTACGATCCGCAAAGTGATGCTCTGTCTCCGGCGAACTACGGCGACCTCCGACTCATTGACGACCGCCAATGGCGGAACGGCAACGGATGGTGGAGACGGCGGGCGACAATTGCGTCACTGGAGCCGTTGGGTTGGAGGTGGGCAGAGGATTGTGGATGAGGTGGGGGAAGCCATCTTTGTGTGTGTGTGCGCGCGCGCGCGTGCGTGTGTGCGTGTGTGTGTGTGTGTTTGGGGGGGGGGGGGGGGTAATGATTGTTATCACTACACCATGTTAAATTTAAAATGTGGATTGGCAGTAAAATGTGCTGAACACAGCTTAGGTTCAGTTTATGCTGCTGATCCCTCATCGTTGAGGGTTTTGTGTCATCTTTGTTGTGTTTAGGTTCATAAAGTTCTTGCTGATTTGTGAAGTTTGTTAAGGTTTATAATGCTGCTTTAGGTTCATAAAGTTCTTAGTTATCGTTGAGGGTTTTGTGTCATCTCTGTTGCGTTTAGGTTCCAAGATAAATGCTGCTTCTTAATTATAATTACCTCACTCCCAAACAATCTTGCACACAACTACTGTGTACATGTACTACTGGTATATTGACCACTAGATGTAGCAGACACAAAATCTCCTGTGACAAGGAAAGTAGTATCTCTTTAATTTATTTCTCACCTAGACAGAGTAAAACAGACAAATAGTGTATCAGTGAGGCTAAATTAAGTGTACGCAAATAAAAAAAAATTCATCTACAGCTACTCTCCCTGTCCCTGTCTTATCTGTTGCCTCTCCTTTTATTGTAACCACGTCTTGGGAGTCCCTCTTTTTCCCATAGCTTCAAAGCATTTGCAGATTTAATCGCATCTTGCTTCGTTCAGTATAATTCTTAAAGCAAGTTTGCCCCTTCCTGCTGCTCCTGCTGATTTCTTAGGGATCGTTGAGCATTTTTTGCGGTTCTTTTTTTTTTCGTTTCTTGGTTGGTTTATGTTGTTGAATCCCTCAACTTTGAGGGTTTTGTGTCATCTCCTTTGCCCTTAGGTTCATAAAGTTCTTGATCATTCATTATGTTTGTTATGTCAGGTTTAAATCTTGGTTCTTGGCAGATTTCTGCCACACTCCAAAAGTTGAAATCATATGAAAATATCCTAAATTTAAATGTTTTATCTAAATCTTACCTTTCACCAAATTTTTCAATACAAAATTTGACTAAACTAATACAAACTAGAGCTAGAAATGGAGAAGTTTTTAAATATAAAAGTGTGTGCTCAAGTGTTGCTTCCCTTGTCCTTATTTGAATTTCCTCTTGTGCTTGAACCACTTTCAAAATTGTTTTGATCACTTTCTAAAAATGTTTAAAGCATTTCTCCTCCCCTCTCTCTTTCTAGGTTGCGTCTCCCCCGCCCCAACTCTCCTTCTTTCTTCCCTGGACGAGCCGTCCCCCTCCTTTCTCCTCTCGAACGGCTTTGGCCCAGCCCAGTCCAACCTCCTAGCATGGTTTTTCTATTGTGGCAAAGAAATCAATAGAATGTCTAAGTAACTTGGGAAGCCCTGAGCTTACGATCCGTGAAATGATGCTCTGTCTGTCTCCGATGAACTACAGCGACCTCCGGCTCATAGCTGACCAACAGTGGCGGAGCGGCGGCGGATGGTGGAGACGGCGGGCGGCGATTGCACCGCCTGAACCGTTGGGCTGGAGGTGGGGGAGTCATCTGCACGCGCGTGTGATTGATGGGAGCGTCTTGTTTGGTTGGTTCTGCGGGGTGTTGCCAAGATTTTAGTATCAACCATGGTTGATGAGAACCGCAAAAAATGCTCACCGATCCCTAAGAAATCATCTGTTTGATTTGATCCAGTGATGTTGATTGCTTCAGTTTGAGCACCTCGTCAATCCCTGATAGTTACCACTACACCATGTTAAATTAAAAATGTATATAAAGTGGCGCTGCATTGAGCTGAGCACACAGCTGATGAGCACTGATTGGACACACTCTTCCAACAGGAAAAAGAAATATGAGGGGCGTGTGAGTGTGACTCTGATCTACTGCCACTACGAAGTGTCTCGCTCTCGCACACACCACCGCATGATTAATTGGCCAGGAACGGACAAGAGCCGATGGAGGAAGCCTATCCGAATCGATCATCCATGGCGACGACCCCAACCGTGGTGCTGCTGCCTGTCTGGGGCGCCGGCCACCTGATGCCCATGCTCGAGGCCGGCCGGCGGCTGCTCGCCTGCAGCGACCTCGCTCACCGTGCTCGTCATGCCGCCACCGACGGAGCAGCAGGCGGCGGAGGTCGAGGCCCACATACGCCGGGAGGAGGAGGAGGCCGGCGTCCGGTTCCTCCGCCTCCCCGCCGTCGAGCCCCCGACGGACCACCAGGGCCCCGTGGAGTTCATCTCCCGCGTCGTGAGTCTGCACGCGCCCCACGTCCGGGCGGCCCTCGCCGGCCTGGCGTGCCCGGTCGCCGCGATCCTCCTCGACCTCTTCTGCACCGAGTTGCTCGAGGAGCGCGGGGAGGCGGCGCCGGCGCCGGCGTACGTGTACTTCACATGCAACGCGGCGGCGCTGTCCTTCTTCCTCCGCCTCCCGGCGCTGCTCGAGGAGGTGGCCGGCGAGTTCGGGGACATGGCGGAGGGCGCGGTGGTGGACCTGCCAGGGCTACCGCCCGTGCCGCCGTCTAGCCTCCCGACGGTGGTCATGGACCGGACGAAGCCGTGCTGCGATTGGTACGCGTACCACGGCCGGCGGTTCATGGACGCCGACGGCATCGTCGTGAACACGGCCGCCGAGCTGGAGCCGCGCGTGCTCGCCGCCGTCGCCGCAGAGGCTCTTCCCCGTGGGCCCGGTGACCTCGCTCGCCTCCTCGCCGCCGCCGTCATCCGATGACCACGCGTGCCTCCGGTGGCTTGACGCGCAGCCCACGTCCTCCGTCGTCCTCCTCTGCTTCGGCAGCGGCGGCTTCTTCGCCGCGCCGCAGGCGCACGAGGTGGCCCGCGGGCTGGAGCGCGCCGGCCACCGCTTCCTCTGGGTGCTGCGCGGCCCGCCGGCGCACGGCGAGCCGCATCCCTCCGACGGCGACCTCGCCGCGCTCCTCCCAGCCGGCTTCCTCGCCCGGACGAGAGACACCGGCCTGGTGTGGCCGACGCGGGCGCCGCAGAAGGAGATCCTGGCGCACGCCGCCGTGGGCGGCTTCGTGACGCACTGCGGCTGGAACTCGGTCCTCGAGAGCCTGTGGCACGGCGTGCCCATGGCGCCGTGGCCGCTCTACGCCGAGCAGCACCTCAACGCGTTCGCGCTCGTCGCCGCCGGCGCCGCCGTGGCGATGCGCGTGGACCGGCGGAAGGGTAACTTCGTCGAGGCCGGGGAGCTGGAGCGCGCGGTGAGGGAGCTCATGGGCGGCGAGGGCGGCGTGGAAGGCGAGGGAGAAGGCCGCGGAGATGAAGGCGGTCTGCGGGAAGGCTGTTGAAGATGGGGGCTCGTCGGCGGTGACGTTGAAGAGGCTCGTCGATGAGATTAACAGCAAATGCGCCGTGGTCCGGTAATCGTAGCAGCTCGGTGCAACGGAGAAGTCTGATACAGCCATCCATTGCGCAGATGTGCTTGGAAGATGCAAAGCTAGGAGCTGGTCCTCTGTTTTCTGTTGCTCTGACTTCTTGTGCGACTCTGACTTGTTTCCGCGAAAAGTCTGACAGTTTTTTGGGGACCGCAAATTCAGTGAAACCACACTTGTCCATTCTGAAATCCTTTCCAACACGACATCACTCGCATTATATAACAACAAAAATAAAGCATGACCGATATCAAGATTTTGTGTTATTTCTGGCTTGTAATTTTCTACGAACTAGTAAGATAGCCCGCGCTAATAGCGCGGCTAGGACTGTTACACTATTTTGTTAGTATCTTAATTGTTCCATATTTTATATACAATAAAATAATTTTATTAAAACTGAATGTTACTGCCAAGAAAGCTGCAACCATCATAAACTTTACTCCAAAATAAAGTGTAGCCAAAGAAAACATTGTAATCCCATAAAAGCAAGAGTGATGTAAGGAACACAAACAAAAAAGAACATTATTCATCTTATCTCAATTTGTGGTCCAATGTGGCTAGATCAATGGACTTTGCAAATTATATTGACAAAAGAAGCTATAAGTTTTTGGTTTATATACTTTCATTTGAAGAATTACACATTATGATAGTTTGTTTCATGATAAATCTAATTGGTATTTTTGACACTATCAATCTTTTATGATTTTTTTGCTATTCATAGTCAAAGTTACAAATGTTTGATTTCGATTGAACCCATACATACTTATGGATTAAGATTGAGGGAGTACAATGATTGTCAAGAAGTAAATCCTTGCCAACGTTCCCGTATCTAGCTAAAAGCTCACAAGCATGGCATGCTGCCATTTCTGTCAGCAGTCAGTGAGCCACAGTCGAATGTAAGGCGACGTCACGTATGTATGTTTGCCAATGGATTCCTTCCCCTAGGTGTCTCAAGTGCTAGCCGTCTCGTCGAGCAATATAACTCTCTCACCTCTCGGTCCTGCTACAGTTGAGAGAGGCAGAAAAAATCGTAGGCCTATGGTCTTTCCCGCCTCCGATGTCCCACGGGGCGTCGGGAGGTGCCGAAGACCGTGGTGCTCTCAATGGCTGGCAAAGTTGTATTTTAGATCCTAGTTTGTCTAGGGTTAGGTTTCAGGGTCTCGTCGGTGTCACCGTGGAATAAGTCCTCTATGGATTTTGCTCGTCTCGTTGGTACTCCGGTCCGGTGCCAACAACAAGCTTGTGGAGGTGGGGCTATGGAGGCAGCCCCTGTACAGGAGTGGGTGATGCTGGCATTTTGCTTAAAGGATGTAGAGAAGGTTGTGGTATTGACGGAAGAAAGGGAGATAGATCGAGCTCAAGCTTCTCTGGGTGGTGGTCGATGTTGATGGCAAGCTCAAATCCAAAAGACAGGGGAGCCCGTGACATGTCCTTAATGGATGGTTGTTTCGCGATGGCTTCATCCCGTCCTCCGGGACATGTGTCTTTTCCGGCTCAATTCAAAGCCAACGTGCATGGGTTCCTTCCTGAGTGTCCGGTCGCATCGGGATGTGGTTTCTCTTGGCGTTTGCTTTAGTTTCGAACCTATATTGCTTCAGTTTTGATGTGGGACAGCGAGTTATCTAGCGAGCACGGCAAGCACAGAGGATAGGGACCCTTTTTGTGTTTTTTTGTCTTCTTTAGGCTTTTTTGTGCAAGTTGGGTGTAAAAGATGTCTTTGTGTCCTTTCAATACTTATATGTACATGTCTATGTATGTTTGTTTATCAATTAATACAGATATAAATTATCAAAAGAAAAAAATACGGGCGCTATAAAATTTGCAGCCGACCCGTTATCCTAGAATCAATTGGGCACGGATTTCTCGACGAACCTTCTAGTTTTTTCCTTGTACCTATGTGACTATGTATGATAAATATTCAAGTGAGAGCAAATGCAAGTCTAAGACGTTAGAGGGCACCAGCAATATAGGTTCGAACCGGATGAGCAGAGTTCCGTTCGTATTATTATTATTATTATTATTATTATTATTATTATTATTATTATTTGGGTGTTTGAATGCTCCATTGTGTGTGGGCCACCCTACTGTTTTCACCGGCGAGCGTTCGGCCTGGCCTGCTGATATTTTGGAGAAGCAAAAACAACACTTTATGGTGAGTATACGATGCAATATGGAACCTGGAGCACCGTGAGGTGTATTTCTTTCCTCTTATTTTTCTTATCAGGACTCTACAATATTCTGTTTCTATCCGAAACTTTGGTGGGGGCAACATTGTTTTTAGTATAGTATGGTACTTTCCTAATAGGATAGTACTCTTTCATTTTACGTTGGATCACGGCTTGTCCTTGTTAACGTGGACTTGTTTTGGTTGGTTTTGTCTCCGGATTCGTATGCAAAACAAACTACTATTTTTCTATAGTTTTTAATTTCAAATTTTTTTCATTATAAATTATTTTATAGCAAGGTGGCCCGCGCTGATAGATTACCGTCCGTTCAATTTGGTATGAAATTCGGCTCCCTATGTTATGTTCGTCGTTCCAGAGGTTCATTTTGCCTGTATTTTTCGTTTTGTACTCCATTGTCTGTTATTTTTGTTGTCGTAGAGCCGGAGTTTATTTTACAAATAATCTACGCAACCGCTTCTCATCGGAGTTGGACCGGCTACAATTTCTCTAGTCAAATGTTGATAGATTTGTGTGGGTCATATTGTTGTCGCGTGGCTGGTGTTAGTCGTTGCACTGCACACTATTAGCCTATTACATTGACTTGTGCTCCGAATCTTGCCCTTGATCTTTCAGTGGATTTTGACATCTCATAAATCTGTACTTTCACTATGCATATAGAAGTAGGAGAGTTTCTTATACAGAAATAGGAGAGTTTCTTATCCAGTACATGGATTTTTACCCTGATATAGAAGTAACTTTAAGGCTAACAATAGTTAAATTTACTCTGAATTTAATGGAAAAATAAAATTGCAGTTTTTTTTAAAAACAATATATGCAACTCATATTAGTTCTGTTAAGTGGACAATGGCAAAGAAGTCCGAATCATGTCAAATGAAGTGGAAACCTAAAGAGACCACTTTTCAAGAAGTTTGCCTGTCACCTTGGCAAGCCTGATAGTTAATTTTGCTCATTAATCTTGGAGCCAGATCAAACATCTGCATAGCTGTTGTGTAGCTCTAGCCCTTTCTAGCATGTCTGGTATCATGATTAGTGAAACCTTGGGATGGGTAATGGCAAGCACTTGTTATATCAAAAGCTCAAACAGTAATGCCAACTTATAATGCACGCAACATGCTCGTAACCACTCTCAGTGAGATGTTGCTTCTCCAAATTGCCTCAACAGTCAACAATTGACTGACGCCCAGCGAATCATCTTCCTGCGCTCTGCTCGACAAACAACATATACACAAATTTTGGACATATCGATCTAGTGTTCCTCATGCGCGAGCTGGCAATGTGCTGAATCAAAGACCAGATGCCGTGATCACGCAGCAATTTCGATAGAGGCCAACATACCATGCTGGTTGCATGCCCTTCTCGCTGAGGGCTGCGTGTTAGGACCAAGGCATCGGCTAGCTAACCCTCTTCTTCATCATCAAGCAAGTGCATTAGTGACATTTATAAGCCACCAGACAACCTCCTGGCCTCAAAACTGCTCGGCTTGCTGTGCCTTTCGTCTGCTTTGCACGGGTTGAACTCAGCCATGTTGATCTTGAATTCAGGCACCTTTTTTTTTTACCGTCATCGCCATGCTAATTGCTCCTTGTATCTTTAGCCTCACGAACTCACCCATGTTGATCTTGAAAACATGACACTTTGTTACTGCTGGCCTCGGTCGTCTCGCTGATACTTTTGCCGCTTGTAACGCGTATTCTCGATCTGTCGCTCCCAATCGACATGTGACCAGTGCGCCGCCCATCCCCGTAGCGCCGGTTTGCATACCTGCGTGTTGTAGACGCTGGCCTTGATGCGCCGAGCCGTCCTTGTAACCCTGCGATCGCATCTGACTACGTTGCCCATGGCGTTCACATTTGAACCCACCTTGTAACCTTGCAGCACTACGTCTCTCTTTTACTGCTTTGACACAACTAATTTGTCGATCTGTGATTGTCAGATTGATCGTGCGTCATGAACCTCTCCACAGCCCATCTGCGATCTCCTATTCTCTCCTTGATTGAAGTTGTCTCACGCCCCGCCTCTCCAAGTGTGTGCGCACGTCACAAATCCTCCATGGTTGTGGGATTGCTCGTCTCTGCCCTTTGTCTCGTCGTCTTCTAGGTTCGGATCGCGATGCGGCCCTGGCATTGATCTTCCTTCAAAACCCTGGCTTCTTCGTAGAAATAATAACGGAGCCATTGGCATTGCTAGTAGATATAATAAAGAAGAGATCTAAACAGTTTTAGATAGATAGAGTCCAGATTTTTTTTTTGTCCCGATGGATTGCCGTGCAATCTGATCGATGCATTGCATCCGTCGTTATGTTATTGATATTTTTGGACTTTTCATTTCCCTTTCCATGCAAGGGATTTTTCAATCCGAATTACTATTTTTATGTATTGCAACATGGACTCTCTTACTTAATCTAGACCGTTAGATGTTCATAAAATCCAACGGCTTGTAGCTTTTCTTTTTTCCGATTAACGTGGGAATTTTGTAGGCTTGAGAACGAACGTGGTGGCTTCTTTATCTCTTCAAATACTAAAGATAATAGATAGTCAGGCAATTTTATAATTTTCTATTTCAAATTCAAATACAAATATACTATCTCAATAAACCACTTGTCATTTCTTAAAACTAACACGACATTACTCACATTACAACACTAGATTTAATTAGCACGACCCACAGAACTCCTGAACAAAAATAGTACAGTACACACACACATGACACCATCAAACACAAAGCTCTTCAGACCAGGCCAGACTCATCTCTCTCGCTCAATGCCGCTTCTTCATGCTTCATCACTCGGTGCCGTACCATATCTTGTGCAGCTCGTACATCTCCTTCTCGTCGGGAAGCACGCACTTCACGCTGTCCCTCTCCACGCACCGTCTGACCCACCGCATCAACGCGGGGCACTCGTCGTCGAAGCGGAAGCCGCCGTGCTGCTCGTACCCGTGGAACATGCTGGAGAAGGGGATGAGCACGGCGTCCAGGAACCCGAACTCGTCGCCGGCGAAGAAGGGCTTGTCGCCGAGCGCCTCCGCCTCCAGAAGCTTCAGCTGGCCGAGGAGCTCCGCCTTGGGCGCCGCCTTCTCCTCGCCCTTGCTCTTCAGGAACCTCGTATGCGTGCTGAACACGTTCTTGTCAACGAAGTCGGCCCAGAACCGGGCGTGGGCCCGCTCGAGTGGGTCGGCGGGGAGGATGGGCCCCCAGACGTCGTGGATGTACTCGAGGATGTTGAGGGAGCCGCAGACGGGGCGGCCAGCGTGGATGAGGATGGGGATGGAGCGGTGGACGGGGTTCATGCGGCGCACCAGCTCGCTCCGCTGCCCGCGGACGCGGAGGTCCTCCTCCACGAACCGGAACGCCACGCCCAGCTCACGCAGCGCGATCCGCGCGCGCATCCCTAACCGTTCGCCCAAAAGTCCACGCACGTCACCTCACCGTCATCGCCGGCGGCAGTGGCCATGTCGGTTGCTTGGTACTCCCTCCGTTTTTAAATTGTTGTCGCCATTGACTTTTTTTGCTATGTTTGATCACTCGTCTTATTCAAAAAAGTTTGAAAAATATCATATATTTTGTTATGATTTGTTTCATCTCCAAAGTAAGTTTAAACATAATGTATAATTTTGCATATTCGAACATATATTTTGAATCAGACGAATGGTCAAACATAAATAAAAAAATCAACGGCGACAACAATTTAAAAATGGAGGGAGTAGCTGGCTGGTGGCTTAATTTCCACCGGGCGTATGCTATGCTCTGCTTGTGGGGTAGCGGGGCGCAAGTGATCGAAGGCTGAGGAGAGAGGCAGCGGGCGGCGAGATTACTTATAGGCAGCCGTGGGCAACGGCCATGGCATCACCACTGACGACGGCGGGGCTGGTTGACCGAGCTGCTGCTGATGATGGGCTCGGGGCGTGTGCGTATTCGATTGGGTGGACTCGCTCGCGTCACGGATGAAGCACTACGCTGCTGCCAACGCATGCACGTATGCAATCACACACCACTTTTTTTTTAGTTTGATTTTACCATGGACGTTGAAAGATGGCGTTTTCTAATTAAAGCAGACTTTGGCGGTCCCTTGTGCTGCGTTACTACACTTATTTTTTTAAGTTGTATAAACTAGTAGGCTACAAGCAATTAAAACACGCCGGAGGTTAGAAAGAAGGG
The DNA here is from genome assembly GCA_007726485.1 of Eragrostis curvula. Taxonomy (NCBI): domain Eukaryota; kingdom Viridiplantae; phylum Streptophyta; class Magnoliopsida; order Poales; family Poaceae; genus Eragrostis; species Eragrostis curvula. Next base: position 49,451,857 of record CM017442.1, on the reverse strand, counting down.
AATTTTTTTTGGGTCGCGCCTCAAAAAATGCTCGGGCCAATGTTGTGTGAAGTTTAGAAAAAAGTAGACGCCGGATCAGACGGCTCTTGTCCATCGGCTGTTGTCAATCATATTAAAATCTCTCTTTCTCTCACCCAGTCACGTTCCTTGATCCTTATTCATGGTTTCGTACCAACTAGGAGTAATTTAGCGATGGACTGCACATGAGTTTTCTGCGTCCTCCGTACGTGGCAATGGGATCACCATCTCGTGAAGCTTAAAAGTCTGTCAGTTCACTTCAACATCTCTCCTTTTCGTCACTGATGATGAAGGGTGTAATCCTTTCATTTTGTCGAAGCATGATGCCGAGCACTGCAGCAACAAGAGGAGAGAGGTCACACAGGGGGGCACGTGCCCCCTCCTCTCACTCCTTCCTCCACCGTCCGCCGCCTCCATCACCCGCCCTCACGTGATATTGCATGCCCTCTTGCACTGCCTCTCTGCCGGGTCACCTCCCATCTGCTGCAAGGCCTTCCAATACTAACACGCAACCAATTCCATCTTTTTGGGCTGTTATGAACAACTGTTAGAGAATGGGAGGAATAGTTTTAAAAATTCAAAATTGTTCCAGAGTCATACAATACCTAGGCATGCGTCTGCATAAACTTCATGTGTGCCTCTTAGTGGGTTGGGTGCCTCAGCGCGGCTACGTAACACCCAAGAGCCATATAGACAGTCTGTTAGAGGAAATCAGAAGGTACCAAGCATATGCATCGTCACACATCACATGATGTCAAAATACCATATATTAAATTCTATAATTAATTCTACCTAAAGTTACATTTTTCATATTTTTAATACTCCCTCCGTCCCAGTTTATTTGCCATTCGGGCCATGTTTTTAGGTGTTCAGGTTCGTAAAATGTTCTATGTGTTGTCCAGATTCATAGGTTCAATGAACGTGGTATATAGCTAGATTGCCAATTATTTTGGGCCAGAGAGGGTATAATCTCTTTTTATTCGGAAAAACAAAAGATAGTACGTGTCAGAGAACCACTAACCGGGCCATTTTATGTATTAACCTGACTGATACAAGCTCGCATGTATACAAACTCACTCTATTCCATAAAACTCATTGTGTATGTTGTAGATGTCCGCCCCGGACGGAAACACACTACGCACGCTCTCCCTCTCCTCGCACCTCTTCACCCACCGCATCAGCCTTGGGCACTCCGCCTCCATGCTCACCCCACCATGCTGCTCGTACCCCTAGAACATTGCCGAGAAGGGCACGAAGGCGACATCCAAGAAACCGAACTCGTTGCCGCCGAAGAACGCCTTGTCTCCAAGAACGCCCTCCAGCCGCAGGAGGTGGGCCAAGAGCTCGGCCAGCGCCGCCGCCTTCACATCGCCGCGGCCCGTGAAGAACCTCGTCTGCGCGGGGTACACCTGATGTCGTTGAAGTCATCACGAAAAATATGATCAGCATCATTCGATTCATAATTTCATACTGTTGTGGTAACGCTATCGGCGGTAGAGAACAACACACAAAGTAGACAAGAGACAAGACACAACGTAGGGTGAAGCCTTCTCTTTATTATTCAGAATAAACTGGTGATTACAATGCTTAGGGTGCTCCACTATTTATATCCGGGGTGGCGGTTCTCCTTTCCTTCTAGGATAGGAACTCCTTTGGTAAATTGCCCACATATGGACTAAGAGTAGAATACGTTCTTCTAGAACTTCCTTTCTTAGTCCAACAAGAGTTATTACTATAACACTCCCCCTTGGGCACTTTACGATGACACACATGTCTCATTTAAAACTCCTTCATAAAAACCCAGTGGGAAAATGTAGAAAAGAGTACATGGTACCGTAGCTCCATATTGCACACATTGCATCGCTAAAAACCTCCTTTCAGAAACCTTCAGATAAAAACTCAATGAGGGAAAAAGAGTATAATGCTATATTCTTCTAGAATCTACTATTATGTCTTCTAGACTTGCTCAAGGATGTTCTCCCCCTAATCTGCATACTTCTGTAAGTTTTCTCATACCAATACCTCGCCTATATGCTTTCGCAGGTGTGGCTCTAGTGATCAAATCTCCTAGATGGTCACATGAGAGAATATGAGTCACCATAATCTCTTCATTCTATTGCATTCCATGCATGGAGAAGATTTAGGTGTAATGTGCTTCATGACATTTTGACTTACTGTGTCCCTTTTGCATTTGTGCAATACAAGCTGCATTATCTTCATAGATAATTGTTTGGGGTTTCACTCACTCCAGTTCCACATATATTCAGTACACGGTGAGTGATTCTTTTCATTCAAGTGCCTCCTTCTTATGCCATATACATGACGGTAATTCGCAAATGTTATAGTATATCTTGCTTCAAGCCAATACGTTTATCATTGCAAATCTATAATGTTTATCCTTCAGGATAAGAACAGTTCTTCAATCAATCTTGATATTAAGGGATAAACACCATCAATATTCCATTACCTAACGGGGTAACGTAGGAAATCATTATCCTTTATGCTAGTTTGTACTTTCGGAGTATACATAACTTTAAGGCATTATGACTCCCATATAGTCGGGTCTATATTCACTTTTGGAATAGATGGTATTATTCAAGATCCAATTGGCAAGTCGTTTCATGACATTAACCTTTCAAGGATATTATTCTTCGAAAATGATTCACTCCTTGTGAACACTTTCTCTCTTTTACAAGAGGCTCTGTAAGAGACTTATGTCATCCTTCTTAGAAGACTTTATTCGTCGCGATAATTCTCTTCGGGAATCATTCATTGTCCTTCAAGGGTCTAGTCATTCAGATTTGCATAATATTTTTTGACTAACTGCATATTGAATCATCATTTATATTATGCCAAAGGTGCAGCAAAACTTCATTCGTAGTATGAGAATATTAGTCTTTCAAAGACTTATGAACCATATACTTTCACCACTATAGTTCATATCCTCAATTGCATTCTTCATTACCCTGATAGTAACGCTACAAGCGCCTTTGCCATGGACTTTGTCGTCGGATCCGGGTTCTCTTCTTCGTGAGAGAAACAATTGCAATTCATGAGAAGATGTTGTACAACTTTTATTCTATATTCATATTCTTCGATTGTTCTGCATTCCCAACACTTCTGTGTGCACAATTTTGTTGGGTTCTCATCTTCATGATAATCTCTCTTCATGAGAGGTTCTTGATCCTTCTTCGCGAAGTGCTCTCTTCAAGAGATGGAGGAGTCATGCTTTTTCCGTGCATTAATAGATTCAAATGACAAGTGTCCATTGATATAGAATCCAAAGGCGTCCCAATAGATTTTACATCAACGACAAACAAGTTGACCTGTGATATAAGCACAAGCGTCCTTGTGATATATCACACACGGCTTTCGGTTTACTTCGTGTAAACATATTAACTTCTGGTTACTCCTCTCTTCAAGATTATTCTGGCATTACGCTTCACTAGAACAGATATGCTGATTAGTGACGTTCTTAACGCGTCACCGAATGCTCGTAGTGACGAATTTTTTGTCATAAATCGCGATTTATGACCTTTTAGGGACCGTCAGCAGTTGAGCGTGGCCAGTCGTGATTTATGACCTTTTTAGATTTTCCATTAGACTATCTCCGTTAGCCAGTTAAGGTACGTATACGTACGTATACTCTGCCACGCTGGCAGGATGACCGAGGCATCCAACATGGCAACTACGCCACGCTGGCAGGATGACATGGCAATCCACGTGTCAGTTTCTTATTGGTCCACATGTCGTTTTCCCATTTGTCCATATGTCATTTTCTACAGGTCCACATATCTTTTTTATGGTCCACGTGTCACTCTCTTGTTGGTCCGTGTGTCATCGTTCTATTGGTCCATGTGCCATTTTTTATTGGACAACGTGTCATCTCCGTATTGGTTCACGTCTCATCGCGCTATTTGTCCATGTGTCGTTATTCTACAGCACCACATGTCACTCTGCCATTTGCCCACGTGTCATTTTTCAATTTGTCCACATTTCGCGTTACGAAAGGTCCGCGTGCCATTATTATATTGGTCCACGCGGGGCCATTTGCGGTCCAACTATTTCGTCACAAATCATATCAGATCGTATCTTCACAAACATATGCCGAATTAATCAACTGTTAGATACATAGATGAGTCAGATATACATGACACTTAAACCAAAATGATGGCGAATTTCACATTGTGTCCAAATCACGAAATCATGCTACAGTACAAATGGTGCCCATACGCACAACACACTAGAGGAGTTCCGTAATCCACCAAAACCAATCAGACTAGAAATGAAGATCATCATTCAGATGTCAAAGATGAAGGATGCACCTGACCTTCCCTTTGAAATTTAGAAATAAGAGAGGCCATCAAGGTTGCCTTTCGTGATGAATCGTTCCTCAAGTCCTCTAACTGGGCATCAAGAATGCGATTTGAGTCTCTCGCATCTTGGCCTTGCTTCTGCAAGGCATCAATCTCCTTCCTCTGTTTTTCAACTATTTGTTCAACTTGTCGACTTTCGGCTTTCTCGCGCTGAAGTTCAGCCATCAGTGCTTCCAACCGGGAAGAAACGGAACCTCTGTTTCTTTTCTTCGGTTGAAGGCCCGCAACTTCAAGAAAGGTACTTGCTTGAACAACTTCATGAACAGCACGACCAGGAGACGGCAGTTCCTCTCGCTGTACAGTGTCACACCCCAAAATTTCCTATTTTGGGATGTGAATCGTTTTCCAACTTCAAATTCAATTTTTCTCGATATTTCAAAAGATTTCCTCAAATTTTTTTTTAAATTGAATTTATTTTGTCTTATCAAAAGTTTGCCTCAAATGATTTCTTTTATTTCAGTTGAAAGATTTATTTAAAATGGTTTGGTTATGGAAATATTTAAATAAGCAAATTGTAGTTTTTCTCAAAACTTTGAAAATGCTTGTCTTGAATTTCTTGTGTTTTCTTTACAATGGTTTGAGTCTTTTTATTATGTTACAAAACCAGAAAAATAAATAAAACAATACCCTTCCTAAATGACGCCCCTCCCCCCTAATCCACTTAATCCTGCCCTTAATCCATATCCCCACCTCTATCTCACGTGACAAGTAACCAGAGCAATTAAGCCTAGGCAAAGCCCCTTCCCTCACGCCAAACTCAGCCCAATAACACAGAAAGATCGATCCCTTCTTCCTCCTCTCGTTGTCCTTGCGTTCACCATGGCAGCCCAACCAAGCTCACACTAACGGTGCAATAAACCAGCAATAACATTGCGCCATGCATCGAAATCGTTGGTTCACTACACCCTCTGTTAATTCCCACGAATGAAGATGAAACCGCTGCTCTAAAGACCATGCATGAGACCTCTTCATGGCTGGCAGTTTCTCCTCACGCCCTGCTCTTTCCTCTCCCTTTCTTGGCCTATAAAATCACTCCTGGACTCCCTTGTTATGGCTGACGATCTCCACTACCTCTTCCCATCCAAACCCAAGCCATAGGGGCGAAATTCCATGTCGTCTTCTCTGCTGCCAGCGTCGTCCAGCCATGGCGCCTCCTTCTTGGCATCTCCGTTCCCGATGATTCGACCAACGAATTGCCACCAAATTTCACCAGGTGATGACCCTCTTTGTCCTCTATGTCATATCCGAACATCAAGGCCATAGAAGCTCCGATGCAGAAGCAATCTAATTCGCCATACCCTGACCCCTGTCTGTTCATGTCCAGCCACAGCGCCCAGATTGGCATCAACGTTCCTGGCGATCCTGCAAACGGAATGCTCCCAAATTTTGTCAGCGTGTGCGCCATGAAGTACTCCACAGCATATCCAAATATGGTGGCCAGAGCTGTCTTGATGCGACTGGGATCGCGTTCGCCATGACCCTTGCTCCCGCATCCGGGATCTGCCCTGCGCGCGCTTTGGTAATTCTATCATTGTTCCAACCAATATATTCGCTTCTTTGATGCATCGATCATGCAAAACCGTGCCTCATCAAGTCTCCTTCGTATCTGCAGTAGGACTCGCTGAGATTCACAGCTATGCTTCCAGGAACGCGATCCAAAGATCTTTCGCCGCTGCACGGCTCTGCTTTGTCCCCAGCGACCACCAGTTTGCGTCCCCGTTCCCGCTGTTCGATGCATCCAAACGCCATGATTTTACCACCAACATATCTCTCCCGTGCCCGACAACATCCCCAAGAAACAGTTTCTCCTGAAGATTACCATGGACGGCGGAATTGAGGATGCCGTGGCCGCCGTCTCGTGTCTGCGCGCGTCCAGGAACCGTGACTGCAGTTATGTTCTTGTTCTGGTCTATTCCTTAGCAAAGTTGATGCACCAACCATACCCTATTGTGTTCCATCAAAAATTATTTCTGTCCACAGGATATGTTCTTGATATCTGCTTCCATTTGTCCAGGAAGGCTATTTCTCCTGCAACTGTCGCAGCACAACATTTCTGTGTTTAAGTAGTTCGATCTCTGATTCCTGTAAGGTTCTGTCCAAACCATGAGTCTATAATCATGTTCCACCTAATTCTGAACATTCCTGTTTAATAATCTTCTTGAATCATGCAGCCAAACCACGGGAACACGCGCATCTTCCTTGTCATGTCTGTGTGCAGCCTGAACCAAACCTGCAGACAATCATGGATGTTATGCCATTACTTATGCGGATGTCAACCAAGATCAGTCATACTCCTGAGTTTCCCGACCATTGTATACCTGTTGGTGATCTCATTAGGTACCTATCCATACTAAAAAATCAAATGAGCTCCTATTGTTGCATATGTTCTTAGCCATGTGTGTTTATGTTTGCGCGAATAGGTTAATACGCTCGGAACTCAAACAAGGATCTTCAAGACCAAGAAATCAACACTCACTGAGCAGCAATACTCCAAAGAGGCAAGTGTCCTTGATGCATTTTGTATCCAAGTTTATAAATGTTTTGTTTATAAAATTGCATGCTTGAGTCAAATGAACACGAACCTATGTGTAGGGTTTACTAGAATTGTCATATCATTCCTTGTCTCTCTAGTTTCCTTTATCTGTTTATGGGTAGTAACTTGCTTAGCCTTGCTCTGTGTCGGGTTGGGAAATATTTAATATGACTAACTGAACTTCAGTCACATGAGGGTTGAATGGGTAGCATCTTTAGCAACATGAATGGAGTTAGGGATTTGGGTGATTATGGTTTGGGGGCTGTGCTGGGGTTACTGGCAGCTCGGGGACTGTGCAGGGGTTACCGGCAGTCCCTTGGTTTTGTTGATCACCTAAATCTAAGGACCGGTTCGTGGAGCGACCACCCATGAAAACCGTACAGCCACGAGTCCAAGAATGGGCGCGGCCTGGCGTATTACATTGTGGAGACCAGTTCTGTGCGTGCCAAACGGCGGTGCGAGGAAGGCGGGTATGCTGGAATCGTCGGGAGAGAGATGTGTGGGGACAGGAGAGTTACTCCTCGGAACCATCTGGCACAAGAGGGGGCCTCTAGGGGTCAAGGGTATACTTCCCCTATCGGTGGAACCTTAGTGGGCACGTACAAGCTGGAGGAAGCTGTGGAAAAGCCTTGTTGTGATCTCCTAGCCGCACACCTAAGGAAGTGTGCATGTGCTTGGCCGGCATGGCATAAAGGAGACTTTAGTCCACCTGGCAACAGGGGACGGAATCACAACTCATGGAGAAATGTGTACAACCTCTGCAGAGTGAAAACTTTCATGACAGCCGTGCTCACGGTCAAGAGCGGCATGGACCCTCACACGATTAGTTGGAGATGGTTGGAAGGGCAGTCACCGTGGGTTAACTGTGATTGGGTACAGGTGGAGTAACCGGGTTGGAACCCTTTATCTTGGCAAGGTGGAGTAACCTTGGCCGTGTGGAGATATATATCACCTAGTAAATAGGATCTGCTTTTATAAAATGTTTTACTCAATCGCATTTGTGCAAATAAACCTCTACAAGCCTTTCTTGTTATTAGCCAACATGTCATACTTTCCCCCACTTGCTGAGTACTCTATGTACTCACGCGGACCCAACACCATGTTTTATTTGTTGCTCAGTGAATGAAGATATCGAGGAGTAGTTGAAGGTGGAGAAGTGGTGTTCTAGGCATGCGGTCTTCCGGTCGACTTCCTGTGGAGATGAAGGACGCCAACGCTTAGATTTATTTTTCCGCTGCAATGTAATATTTTCTTTTAGACCATTTGGTCATTCTTGTAACAATGTTATCAAATTAATAAAGATATTGTTCTTTTATCACATATTTTGTCCTGTGTGCGTGAAAATTGATCCTGGGCACGTATACAGATGCATTCGGTTTTGGTCGTTGAAACCGGGTGTGACATACAGATTCTTCCATTATCTCTTCCATATCATCCTAGCAAAAAAGGGTGACAGGTCAAAGTTCCATCTTGTTAAGAGATTTTTAGAGTGCCATTATATAAAGCTATAAGAGGACATGAAAAAGATAAAAGCACTTACAAGAGCTTTCTGAACTGTCTCACTAATAGAACCAGTTTTTTGTGATGAATGGAACTCCCTGAACAGCTCCACTAGCGTGGGCTCTTCATCGAATTTATCTCTCTAAAATGATGTGCAAAGAAATTTCTAATCGGCATTTAATAAGAAGAAATCAAAGGCGTCGACTGACTAGTTCCTTACCAAGGCATGAGCCTGGGCAACGTAGCACCGGGAACCTGTGCGCTGATTCATCTGTACTTTCTCGCGGTTCTGCTGGTTTGCAAGACACATTTTCAGCAGAAAGTACATTTTGGTGAGTGATAGAGAAAAATTTGATATGATGTAAAACGAACACGGTGCTCATAATGATGACAACAGGGGATGGTCCTCGTGTTCCACAAACACAACATGGAATAAAGGGTGCCATTCACACTCTATTGATAGTACTTAGTTCAGGTAGTTTTATGCAATGAGAAAATTGAACTAACAGTAGAACAATGATAACATAACACTTAAGCCTACAATGATCAATTAAATCACAACAGAGATATCGAGGGATCACGTAGAACATAACAAGTTCGGGTACAACACAGTAATCCTGAATGTACAATTGTATTTGATATTAGGCTGACCGACAAGTCACAAGAGGAACAAGGCAATTTGAAGTTCTGCCGTACCTTGTGCTGTGGGCTTGACCTCAACTTCACCAGTGCTTCCCATTGATCGTCATTCATGGATGGCACAGGAGATTTGACAACCACATCATTTGCTGGTATATTATTGAAGAACTTCTTCTTTAGCTTATATCTCATCTGACGCTGGCCGCATTTCATCATGTCAGCACATGCTAAAATCACTGGTTTACTGGTGGTGTCAATGGAAAATTGGACCTAGTATGGTAAATAAAAGTTATCCCCATCTCGCATACAAAGGTCGGGCACCAGAGAGCTTGTCAGGTTTGGTACAGCAAGTAAAATGGAATTTCACTTCAGTGTTTGGCCATGAGTTAATATACTTATGAAAACTTTGTTGATGTAGTTAACAAGATGTTCCCGCTCCCGCTCATCCCTATACATCTTCCAGTGATGAAGGACTGGTATGTGCCTCCGAAGTACGATGCCACCTTTAGTTGCAAGCTTTGCAGCTTGCAATGGTACTTCTTGCTGTTTCTTCCCTTCCGAAATGTGGATTGCCAGCTTCTTGTCCATTCCTTTGTTGATCCTTTCCAGATTTTTCCCAGATATTCCTGTGCCCTTTGGAGTAGTTCTGATTTCTTACTCTAACAAAATTGCAATCACGTGTTAATCGTTAAGTGGTTATCAACAGAGTAAATAATATTTAGCAACAACAAATATGATCCTTGCCATTATCATGCACTTGGGTGCTGTCCTCTTGTCTTCCTTCGACTGGGTTTGCAGCGGACAATTCCCTTGCCCGCTGCCTAGTTAGTCTTGGGACTGCTTGAGGAGGTGCCAACACTCTCTTGGAACCTAATCTGCCTGTCACAGGACTGGTTGCCTTCGGCGTGGGACTCTTCTGCCCTCTCCCCTTATTAGGAACCTGTGAGGCCTCGACAGCCAAAAAAGAAGAAAAGTTAGCTTTGGAATAGGTTAAAAGCTTAGCAAGAGAGGGTCAGATTAGAAATTTTGTTACATTTACATGGTGAAATCAAGGGCTTCTAAAAAAAATCCAGTTGCTATGTCTACAGTACTAAGAAGTAACACTGCAACATAGAAACTTGCGAACGGAAATAATTCAATAAAACCTTATTTCTACTCTCTCCGTTTAGGGTCCCCGGTAGACCAAGGTTTCTAAAGATTTCTTCATTTGCTTCAACTCTTTTCAGTCGTTGAAGCGCGTACATGTTAGTCTCTTCCTCTTCATGGTGAAGCTCATCCTCTACACATTCGTAAAACATATTGTGTGAGATTGATTGTTTCAAATGCAAGTCGAGACAAATATCGTGACAAATATAAACAGATCAACATCATCTACAATGTAGGTCACAAAAATAAAACATCCCCTACAATGTACATAGAGCTATGTAGCAACTATTGCTGCAAATCGGTAAGCAATATACCTGCCATCGCTGGATTTCGCCCTCGTGCCATCAAAGTCTTGGAGAAGGACAGAGCTCCGGTGCATACGACAACGAAGGGCGGGATCAGGAATGATGCAGAGGACGTGGAGGTGAAGCTCGGGAATGGCGGCGAGGCGACGGCGGAGCAGAGAGCTAGATCGGTGAGACAATGTTTGGGTTGGCAGCGAGGTCAAGATCCAGCGCGTTTTTATGGCTCCCTTGGCATACTTTACCAAAACACCCCTGGCAACGGATCGGGAAAACAGAGCGGATGGATTTGGAGAGCGGATGAAAGTTTGAAAGAGTCGCTCTCGTTTGGGCGGGCGAATGAAAACGTGGCTGTCGCGGCATTTATTATGCAAACCAGCGAATCCATTGTGAGTTTGTGACGTTTTCAAACGAGGGGGCCGTGGACAAGGCAGAAATAATCATTTGCTCCTACTCCCTCCGTCCCATAACAAATGACATCCTAGAAAATCTCAGAAAGATTAGGAGTAGAGCAAAATGACCTCGATACCCCTAATTATTAGTGATAATATGCCTTGTACTAGTAAAAATGCACGTGCGTCACGCACGTGTCCGCCCAAATGACCTCACTTGGCAGGACTTTATGATACAAAGAAAATAATATGATGTACCGTGGACGTATAATAAAAAACACACTTTTTCTGACACATCATTGCATTTAATTACCAACACGACATTAACACGACAATCTCGAGAATCTGATAACATAACGACATTTTTGAATTTAAAGACATTGATTGACTTTGAGACATAAAAGACATGATGTGGCGCATAGTTCTAATTCATTGTCGGTAACGATAGCGACCATATTTATTTGAGAGTCTTCATTTTATTGCACCCTCAAAGCACATTCATATCTTTCAGGCGGTCACGACCAAGCTGACGTGCTTGATTAGGCGCGTTTGTTAAACGCCTTTGAAAACACGACAGAATGTAGATATATTAAATGCATACTGAAATAAAAAAAAAGAAACACGGCAGAATGTAGATATATTACAAAATCTGGCTATTTCCAAGCCCTTATGTTCTGGACGATTACAAATTTAATTTCATGTTTCGTTTGTACAGAAGTTCAAATCCAAGAAAGCATGGCTGTACTATGAAAAATAAAACAGGAGGCACAACTAAATTTGAAAGTGGAGGGCACCACTTGGCATATTCTCTTTTTGGTGACTTCCCCTCTGTTACTCTGAGGATTGCTCGTGACTTGATACTACAGTAGTAAGCAGTTCCTGGAAACTTTCCTGAGATGCAGCTCAAATTCAGAGGGTAGGTACCTATTAAGTGTTTCATGGCCCTCATCTATCAATCAAATAATTATTGATTGTGATGTTTGGTCAAAAAGGAAAAACTTCCCCTAAAAGCATAGCTAAAAATGGTTGGTTGCCTAGGTGAGCAGAGACAGTCATAAGATGTTATATTGTTAATGTTATTGACGCAAGCAACACAACGGTCATATCTTTTTTTAAGGTCCTTCATATGGTTATTTAGCCAATTAATCTAAAAAAAACCTAGAAAACCACTAAAGAAAAGCTTGCAGCGGAAACTTGTGGCTAGTCATACACTCTGCCCTTTTTCACCTTTCGATCAATGTTAAAAAAGATTTATGTACTTTCTTCATGAAACACCCACTCGACTCGTCATCAATTTTGCTTGTTCGCAGGTAAAAGGAGAATCGCATCATCTAAAATTGACCGCGTTCAATCGAAGAGGTCGGGAAGAACAGAGAACGTGCAGTACAACAGGAACTGCTTACTACTGTAGTATCCTCTGGCACCTCCTATATGACCAACAAAAATAAACTACTACATGACATGTATATGAAATTGCGCATGTATAAAATTTACGGTGATGAATGAAATCGCACCTGGAACCGCAACTTAGAGGAAGATGAGGCAGGGTAGAACCTGAAGATGAGACGTGGTGTGAAAGAATTATTGTCAACGTGAGCAGACATATATATAGGCAAAGAATACTGAACGTCCTATAAATGGTACTCAATCAAAAATGTCGCTGGAATCAACCGTCACTCTTGGACGCCAATTATCGTTCCTATGAAGCCAGTTTTCATCTTCATCACCAACTAAATCTGATGCTCGTACATTGCTGTTTGCATCGCTGTCACGATGGACATCAATATTGTCTGCGAATATCATGCAAAGGAGCAGAGTGACTATCAATTAATGTTTTAAGCATCCTATATATATATTTTATGCCTCATCCTATAGTATTCTATCTACTCACCAATTTTTTGCAAATTATTTCGAGATTGAATTGTAATCATCTTTCCGCGTCTCCGGTTATGTTCCAATTCAGAGACCACAGATACAGGCGTCCGATCTAAAATAAGAAAGCGTATTTAAATACACAACATCAGAAAACACAAATGTCAGAATTTAAGTGCCAAAATAAAATAGGTTGGAACCTATTTGCATTGAGAGCGAATCAGGCTGGTAAGTAGTATTATGGTCCAAACCAGGAGATCCGATAATTCCTGCAAAGAACAGACATTATATTACTACATGTTAACACCTAATTGCAAGTGATGTCTACTGTATAAAATATCTTACCTTTTTTATGCCTCTTGATGCCTGTACCTCCATGCTTGTGAACAGATTGGTTTTCCTTGCCACCTGGAATAATCGAGTCCAGTGCTAAGCTCTAAAGGCTGGTTAAGTCCATATAAAATAATTTGTATAGTTGTAGATAATCTTTAGAAAAGAACACACCAGCGGCGATTACGTTCGTGATATCATGTAGTGGCCCTTTTCTAGAGTTTACCGGCCTAGCATCTTTAATATTTGCAGTAAGAGCAGACAACTGCGATGGTTGAGATGCGCCATGATTGCCCTCCTCAAAAATCACTGCACGGCACCATTCAAGATCTTAATCAATAATCCAAACAAAATACAAACTGGTGTCAAAACTTAATGTACCTCCATGTTTGTGAACAGACTGATTTTCCTTGCCACCTGGAACAATGGAGTCAAGTGCTAAGCTATAAACAGAGGTTAAGTCCATATATCTACTTCCATAGTTGGAGATAGTTTTTAGAAAAAAAACACACCAGCGGCGATTATGTTCATGATATCTTGCAGTGGTCGTCTGGTCGAGTTTACAAGCCGTACATGTTTAATATTTTCAGTAATCGCAGAAAACTGCGATGGTTGAGATGCGCCATGATTGCCCTCCCCAAAAATTGCTGCACGACACCATTCAAGAGTTTCATCATCAATAGTCCAAATCAAAATTCAAACTGGTGTAAAAAATTTCGTTATGGCTGAATAATAAACCTTGTGTGTTAGCCAAAGGAGTGGACTTGCTTGATTGAGTACCGCAATTTTCTGGCAAGGTGAAAAAAATTGCATAATTATTAAATAGAATCGCAACAAAGAACATAAAGCAAAGCAAACCGTCATTATGCGGGAAGCTTGGCAACAACATTTTAAGCACTCGCGCCAACGTCTTGTCCTCTCTCTAGTTTGCTCGCGTTTCTTGGCGGCCTTGGCATCCTCTTCATCAACAAAAAACTCTTCCTCTGAATAACGTTACGAAATAAATTAATAAGACCATATATGACAAATAATACAAGATGGACACAGTCATACGCAAATGCACCTTTAGGTTCAGAGCTTATCATTTTGCCAGATGACTTATCGCCTACCATCATTGGATCGATCAACAAAACGCTGAGAGAAAAATAATCATAGCTCCCAATCAGTTACGTGATCACGACTGCTTGCATAGGAAGATCACCGATTTTGGTACATCGTGATCTGGTCGCAAATCAATGAAGACGTGATTGGCAAAATGGCAACGACGAAACAAATGCCACTTACCTCCGATCAGACAAAATGAAAACACGATTGAAGCCGCCAGAACGCTTCTCACCGCATGAAACTCGACGCCGCCACAAGTCTATAGGATGAGGCCTGGCGGGCGACGAGGGCTTCGACGGCGTGGGACAATGTACTCCAACGGCGTAGAGTGCACAGGATCGACGGCGACGAAGGTGATCACGGCGAGGGCGACGACGGCGATCAGCGGTGACGGCGATGACGGCGATCACGGTGAGGGCGACGACGTAATCACGGTGAGGGCGACGCCGGCGATCACGGCGAGGGCGACGACGTAATCACGGTGACGGATACCCAAATCAGGGTATCCTGATCTAGGATACTTAATCCCGCTAACCGTCTCAGCTTGATTGTGTAGGGCCCACAGGAACAGGTGCATGACAACAGAGCGCGCGAGGGGCCCACGACCGACCCCGAGGGCACATACAAGTTCCGCCTCGCCCGACCCCCAGTCGGACGGGCCCACGACTTCCGCCCCGCCCGACTCGGAGTCGGGTGGGGTCCACGAACTCCGCCTCGCCCGACCCCCAGTCGGACGGGCCCACGACTTCCGCCCCGCCCGACCCCGAGTCGGGTGGGGCCCCGAACTCCGCCTCGCCCGACTCCCAGTCGGGCGGGCCCACAAGCCGCGCTTCGCCCGACCCCGAGTTGGGAGACTTCGTCGAGAAGATTTTCCTCTGACAAGGAGGACAGGCATTTACGACGAGTAGCTGGGGAGTCTTAACTCTACCCAGCAACTCATATACTTGCAGGCACGCGATGTGACCCGCACAGTGGCACCCGTCCCATCTCGCGGCGCCGCCTGACACCTCGAGTACAGCAGCGGGATGGCTACGACATCATCATCACCCTGAACAGGGACGAAGACCGGACCGGCGACAAGACGGCCGCGACAGTCTGGGTTGACATCTCGACCACCTGCCCGGCGACCGGGCTGACAGGACGCCGCCTGACTAGGGCCACAGTGGCAGCTAGGGTTCAGACTAGTGCGGCGTGTAGCCGCGCTAGCCCACAACTCGAAAGCCCCGTTCCCATTTGTAAACCGGCTCACTCCTTGACTATAAAAGGAGAGCTGGGTGCATGAGGCAAAGGGATCGGATCCCCGGATAGATAGACAACACACAGACATAGAGATACACACGAAGAGGCTTGGAGTCTTTCTCCTCCCTCGTCAACACTTGTAGCTCCCCTCTGCAAGTCGAAACACGAACCACCCACGAACTGGACGTAGGGCATCGATTGCCTGAACCAGTATACATCTCGCCTCTCTCACAAAACCCTCGCCATCATAGAAGATTGTCAGGCGCCGTAGTTACAAATTTACTTGTCGGCCGGTTTCTTAACACCGACAGTTGGCGCGCCAGGAAGGGGACCTCAGCGCGTTTGACATCTTCAGTTGATGGCGAGCCACGACATCGATTGGACTCCGGGCGCTCCCGTGTACTTCGGGAGCCTGGAGTTCATCGTGGTCCGGGATGGGGGGCTTTCGCGCGTCGAACCGCCGGCACCCCCACAAAGGGCCCTCACCCCCGCCATGTCCACGAGCGCGGAGCTCGTGGGTATGGCGGAGTACGACTACGACAGCGACGAGGATGACCTCCTCGACTACGACTCCGACGCCGGCAGTCACCATCCTTCGCGCGAGTGCATGGTGGTGGAAGCTGGTGGAGGCAGCCGCCGCAACGTTCACGACGTGGCGGCGCAGCCAGACCCTGCAGCGGTCGCGACGACGGCGGACGCCGGAGCGGCCGCAGAAGCCGCGCCCCTGCTTGTGACACAGGCGCAGCAAGGAACCCCTCCGGCGAGCACCGACCTCCGGGAGGGCGATGACCTGGAGCGTCTGCTCCAACGCCAACACGAGCTCGCAGAAGCCGCGCGGCGGCTCAAGGAGGAGCGCGAGCGGCTCGAACACGAGGTGGCGCAGCGCCAGGCCCTGCGCGAACGCGTGCGCGCCCACGGGCGCGAAGCCCGGCAGCGGATTCTGGCCGAGGCGGGCAACCTCGTGCCCAGATACACCAGGCCCAGCCAAAATGTCGCCGCGGCTGCGACACTTTTGCGCGCGCTCCCGCAACCGTCCGACGAGGACCAGCGAAGAATCCAGGGGGAGCTCAAGGACCTCCTGGACTTGGCGGCGGTGCAGCAGGCCGAGCGCGAGCAAAGCTCCGCTGCACGGCGGTGGGAATCCAGCTTTTCCTACCGCACGCCAAGCAAGCCACGGCCACAACCCGAAAGTTCCGTCCACCAAACCCCCGAGCAAAGTGGGACTGGGGACGCGCCGCCGGTCCATCAGCGGATCGGCAGGATCCGCGACGCCCGCGACATTCTGCGGGCAAGGCGCCGCGAGCAAGGGCGAGGTCCACGGTGCGAAACCGAGGACTTTGTCTACGCTCCGCGGCGTGGCGGGAGATTTGACCCGGAGGAAGACAAGCCACGGGCTCCGGTCCCGGCTGGCCCACGGGCTTTTGGCCGCGCCATCTTGCGGGCTCCCGTCCCCCAGCGGTTTCGGCCGCCCAGCAATATCACGAAGTACAACGGGGAGACGAATCCCGCGTTGTGGCTGGAGGACTACCGCCTGGCGTGCCAAGCCGGCGGTGCCACCGACGAGCGGTTCATCATCCGCAACCTCCCCCTCTTCTTGGCCGACTCGGCCAGGACGTGGCTCGAGCATCTCCCGGAGGGCTCAATCCAGGATTGGGTTGACCTCCAGGAGGTGTTCATCGGCAACTTCCAGGGCACGTACGCGCGCCCGGGGAACCCGTGGGACCTTCGGAACTGCCGGCAGGGCGCCGACGAGTCCCTGAGGGACTACATCAAGCGATTCTCCAGGCAATGCAACGCGTTGCCCAATCTCGCTGACGCCGAGGTGATCTCCGCGTTCATAGCGGGCACCAGCAACGAAGGGCTCGTTCATGAGCTCGGCCGCAAGAGCCCGCGCTCCATCAAGGAGCTGCTCGACGTGGCCACCAGCTACGCCTCCGGTGAGGATGCGGTCGATGCCCTCCTTCACCGGACTAAAGGCAAGGCAAAGCGGAACGAGAGTTCCGGTGCGGGTCCGTCTGCCCCGCACGACAAGAAGCAAAAGCAGAAGAAGAAGAAGGGCGGCGATCAGCAACGCCGCAACGACGCACTCGTCGCGGCCGTCGAGCGTAAGCAGAAGAAGCCGGCCGTCGACAACGACGGCAAGAACCAGCATTTCGAAAAGATGCTGGAAGCGCCGTGCCCCAACCACGCCTATCCCGTCAAGCACGCCCTCAAGGATTGCGGGCTCATGCTGAAGTTCCTGGGCGCGAAGGCAAAGAGGTCCGACCCCAAGGATTCTGACCCCGGGGATGACGGGAAGGACGACAAGGAGGCGGACGGTGGGTTTCCGAAAACCACCGGCTGCCTCATGATCTTCGGAGGCGAAGGAGCCAGCTCCTCCAAGCGGCGCCAGAAGCTGGAGCGCCGGGAGGTGTACGCCGCCGAGCCGGCGACTCCGGCCTTCCTCAAGTGGTCCGAGGCGGCCATCACCTACGACCGCGGCGACCACCCCGAGCACGTGCCGCGTCCGGGGCGGTACCCACTCGTCGTCGACCCCATCGTCTCCAACAAGCGCCTATCCAAGGTATTGATGGATGGTGGTAGTGGCTTAAATATTTTGTATGCAGAGACCCTCGATGCTATGGGAGTCAGTCGCTCTCGCATCCGACCTTCGGGCGCACCCTTCCATGGGGTCGTGCCCGGAAAGACGGCCATGCCGCTCGGGCAAATCGACTTGCCCGTCACCTTCGGCACGCCGATCAACTACCGCACGGAGGTCCTCACCTTCGACGTGGTGGACTTCCCCGGCGCGTACCACGCGATCCTTGGTCGGCCATGTTACGCGAAGTTCATGGCCGTCCCCAACTACACCTACCTCAAGCTCAAGATGCCGGGGCCGAGAGGTGTCATCACCGTGAGCACGTCCGTTCAACGTGCTTACGAGTGTGAAGTAGAGTGCTGCGAGCTGGCAGCGGCGCTCATCAACAAGCCCGACCTCCCGGAGGTCGCCAGCGTGGAGTCCGAGGAGACGCCGACTCCGAAGAAGGCGTCCGGCTCGTTCGAGCCATCCAAGGACACCAAGAAGGTTCCCCTCGACCCGTCCGACCCCGAGGGGAAGACGGTCATCGTCGGGGCGACCCTTTCTGCCAAATAGGAAAGCGCGCTCGTCGATTTCCTTCGCGCCAACAAGGACATCTTCGCGTGGAAACCCTCGGACATGCCGGGGATTCCAAGGGAAATCGCCGAGCACTCCCTCAACATCAAACCGGGATCGAAACCAGGTCAAGCAGAGGTTGCGCCGATTCGACGAGGAAAGGCGCCGAGCCATAGGCGACGAGCTGGCAAAGCTCCTTGCCGCCGGCTTCATCAAAGAAAAGTATCACCCCGAGTGGCTCTCCAATCCTGTACTTGTTAAAAAGAAAAATGGGAAATGGAGGATGTGTGTTGACTACACAAGTCTCAATAAGGCATGCCCAAAGGACCCGTTTCCTTTGCCGCGCATCGACCAAATTGTTGACTGGACCGCAGGGTGCGAAACCCTGTGTTTCCTAGACGCCTACTCGGGCTATCACCAGATCCCACTAAAGATCGGTGATCAAGAGGCAACGGCGTTCATCACTCCCTTCGGCTCATATTGTTACGTTACAATGCCGTTTGGGTTAAAGAATGCCGGCGCCACTTACCAACGTTGTATGATCAAATGTTTCGGTGATCTCATCGGACGGATCGTGCAAGCGTACGTGGATGACATCGTAGTCAAATCCATGCGAACCGACGACTTAGTCGCCGATCTCAACGCCGTGTTCCAACGGCTAAGAGAGAATGGCATTAAGCTCAATCCCGAGAAATGCGTTTTCGGGGTCCCAAAAGGAATGCTCCTGGGATATTGCGTTTCACAACGCGGCATCGAAGCCAACCCAGAAAAAATCGAAGCCATCGCGAAGATGGGGCCGATCAAAAACCTGAAAGGCGTACAGAAGCTGACCGGCTGCTTAGCCGCACTCAGTCGATTTATTTCCCGACTCGGGGAAAAGGGGTTGCCACTCTATCGTCTCCTCAAGAAGTCCGACAACTTCGTCTGGACAACCGAGGCGCAAGAGGCTCTTGATCACCTCAAGACCAGACTCTCTAGCGCCCCGATTCTCGCCTCTCCGACCGAGAAGGAGCCTTTGTTGCTCTACATAGCGGCGACAACGCAGGTGGTCAGCACCGCCCTGGTGGTGGAGCGGACGGAGTCGGGCAAGGTGCTCAGGGTACAACGGCCCGTGTACTTCGTCAGCGAGGTCCTCTCCGACTGCAAGACAAGGTGGCAGCAGATCCAGAAGGTGATATACGCGCTGGTCATCACTCGGCGCAAACTCCGCCACTACTTCGACGCCCATCCGGTAACCGTCGTCTCTTCCTTCCCCCTTGCTGAGGTTCTAGGCAATCCGGAGGTGTCGGTCAAAATTTCTAAATGGGCGTTAGAATTAATGGATCAGGGAATAGAATTTACGCACCCATCTGCCGTAAAATCACATACCCTGGTAGATTTCATCGCCGAGTGGACCGAAACTCAGTTGCCCATAGTTCCTGTCGAAAAGGAATGTTGGCGGCTGTTTTTTGACGGCTCTCTCACAAAAAGGGGTGCCGGGGGTGGGTGGCTGCTCATCTCTCCAAGAGGTGTGCGAATGCAATATGTCATCCGGCTCAACTTCCCAGCATCGCACAATGTAGCCGAGTACGAAGCTCTGCTTAACGGCATGAAAGCAGCTGTCGAGTTAGGAGTCCGTAGGCTCGAAGCCTTTGGCGACTCTCAGCTCGTTGTTAACCAGGTCATGAATGAGTCCACCTGCACTAACCCCAAGATGGCGGCC
>CM017442.1:49303393-49431471 GCA_007726485.1 Eragrostis curvula | reverse complement strand
TCCATCCACCAAAATAAGTACTCCACAAAAGCATTGTTACCTTTCTCTCTCTCTAATTATCATTGGAGACATGGCTATGCAAAAAGAAAGAATAATCCCTGCTCATACAAAAGTAGAGCATGATGAAAAAAAGAGAAGGGATAATGTTGAAAAAAAAAAAGAAGAAGAAAGAATCATAGCCATGTCCTCCTCAAACATTCAAAAAGAGAGAGAGAAGGAACGCAAAAAAGGAGTACAATTTCCACCACACCACCCTCATACACACTTGCACATCTTGATCAAGGTTGTATGACTTGCATTCTCCATGGATCCACCCTTTTGGTTCGGCAAAATATGTGATACAAGTATGCCTCTCTTTCATTCCCTACCAAGCTCCACATAAAGCCTTTTGTAGAAGTAGGATGAAAAGAGGCAAATCCAATGCCTTGGTAAGGAACCATACACATTGAGCGATTTGAGAGTGATCATTTGAGGAGTATGAGCTATGTTTTTACTTTGAAAATCTATCAAAAACCCAAGTTACTCAGCAGAGGGAGTTATGATGACTCGAATCTAGACCGTTCCATTCCTCAACCGCCCAAGATGACATGGTAGACACATCAAAAGTTCACGGGAACAGGTATGGCTTGGAATAACTTGTATGCTAGCATCTTACCAATGGAAGTCATGTTCCACTTTAGGCCTTCAAACTTTACTCGAGGACGAGCAAAGGCTAAGTGTGGGGGTCTTGTTGACGGTCCTTACGACCCATTTTTACCGTCAACTTTATGCACCTTTTGGAACCTAACACCATCACCAAGGGTAGACATAGGGCTTGTTTCTAACAAATTCCACTAGTCTTGGTGAAATTATGAGTGCAGGTGCAATTCATATAAAAACAGGGGAAAACATGCACTAAACATGGACTTTGCAATCGACGGATTTTCCCGGACTAAAGAGTTTAGTCCAAAAGCCCAAAACCACAGAACCAGGCTTCAAGACCAAACAATGCAAGTGGATTGGGCACGTACATAGCCAGAGGAAGGAGCCAGAGGAGGATCAGGCCCAGTGGGGCCCAGGCCAGGTCGGCCGACCCCCTCTGGCCAGGTCGGCCGACCTGCCAGGGAGCCCCCCCTGGCCCACTCTTCTCTGGCGGTTCACAACCGACCTCTGGAGGTCGGTTCCCCCTGCATTAAATGCCACTGACCTCAGGAACCGCCTCAAAGTTGCCGACCTTCCAAGGCTATAAATAAAGGGGCACCCCTCCCTCTCGGAGAAGACAACAAGACAACACACATTGACACCAAGAGGAATCCAATCTCTAGCATTAGACTAGTCTCTAGGCTGTAGAGGAGTAGAGGGGAGAGTTCGGTAGAGGAGAGGGCTGTCCTCCCTTTGTTAGGACTTAGCCCAATCTTGTATCTTGAGGATACTTGCTAATAATATATTGTTCGACGTTCGTTCGTTGTTCGTTCATCGTTCGTTCATCGTTCATCTCATATTAAGTAAGTATCAAGGTCCACCTCAATAGAATTAACTTCTTTATTCCTTATGACTTATGATTGTACTAGTATGATAGCCATGTGTTTTCTATGTGGTTGTTATCTAGTCATGATTGGTTGCTTCATGCTTGACATGTCTTTATTCATTCGTTTATGTCCTTACACTCGATTCATGCATGAAGTGGTGAGACATGCTCGGGCCCATGACTTGTTAATCCGTAGGGTTAGAGTTATGTGCGATATAGATCATAGCTTGTTAATCCGCAGGGTTAGAGTTACGCATCTCTCACCCATTGACTTGATGATCCGTAGGGTCAGAGTCATGCATGTTCTAGCACTTGATCTGTTGATCCGACGGGTCAGGATTAGGTGTACTCTTATTCCCGACTTGATGATCCGAAGGGTCAAAGTCCCGTGGGAATCGAGAGTACTGTTTAGCAATGTGAGCGTGGCGCTTAGGTTGATAAACAGCTTTGGGTGTTTGGTTGTCTGCTTGAACAAGAGAAGGTCTGGCAGCGAGGACTTAATTGCCTTGCTGTCACGTGACCCCAGGACTGGCATAGGGACTTAATAGCCCTAGTGTCACGTGTCCTGGTAGAGGGTTGCCGGTAGGTGGTGACAGCCCTGCTGTGCTTAATCCTCTTTGTTCTACGGTAGATAGCCTTGATTGCCTGGTAGAAGGAATACCGGTAGGTGGTGACAGCCCTGCTGGTTACCCCCCTTGTTCCAGGTTGACATAGAGCTTAGACTTGTATGTGTTGCATGAGCAGGAATATAAGAAGTACATAAGGATCCATCTCGGCTCTCTTCTTAACCCCGCTTAGCCTAGGCTTAGTTCTAGTGTTAGATTGGATTGCTCTGGTTGTGTTGTCACTACTACCCCTTATTATTATCCTTACCCCTGTTTAGACCTTGGTACATTATTAGTTATGTGATTATGAACTTTGCTATCTCGTAAACCACCGCCTTCCCTGTGGAAAATACATACCCTTGAATACTCACGGGTGAAGTGCTACAACGGTATTCTCCGTGTGCTTGCGGATTTATCTGTGACCGTAAGAAATACCAACAGGCAGCGCGATAGAGATCATATGCGGCATGTCGAACACTCAGACTTTTCTTCGCGGTAAGTAATCGATAAGACCAAAATGAGTAAACGACTCGGGAGGATCGTCTGTGCTATTGGCCCACCTGGAGTCATACGTGAGACGAGCCAAATCGCCGGAGTAGACACGCGTAAACAATGGATTCCTTACGTAACTCTAATGTTAGGCCGGCCGGTTTAATCGGTGAAGGATCGTTTGTGCAGGAGACATAGCACAATATTTTGGAACAGATCCACTAGACGTAACCCACCAAGGTGTAAACGAAGCAGTTTCTGTGTAAACCAGCGCCTCCACCGGTCTTCCTTGTCTCCGGCAACGATGACGCTGCGGCGCTGGTTTACCAAACCCAACTCGCTGGACTCTCACCGGGATGTCATGGCCACGTTCGTCGTCGACGGCGACGACGGCGAGGTTAGACTGTTACGAATGATGCCGCACAGAACTCTCGGTGAAATGACCATGGTACCCTCGAGCGAAAAAAAAATATAATTTTGAGGCGGAAATATTGACTGCCACGTGTCGTTACGGGATTTGCTCGTCGCATGTCTACGCCGGTTTATGCCGACCGCACTGGAGAATCGCTCTTTCAAAGGAGTGGTTGAGAGTTCCCTTTCTGGTCTATACATAGTGTTTATTTGGTTTTTGTGTGAGATGTATGGACAAAGAAAGAAATTTCCTTGAAATCAGCTTTTCTGGAGGTCACCGTATCATACGACATTAATCACCGTATCATACGGTGAGTGTTTTCACTCTGCGATCTCACTGGACAGGAATCTACTGTCACCATATCATACGGTGCCAGTCACCGTATGATACGGTGACTAGATGCTCAGCACCCTGTCTGGTGAGATCACCGTATTATACGGTGCTTATCAGCGTATCATACGGTGATAAGGGTTGACCATTATCTCCTGTTCAATCTGGACCATTGATTCAAAATTCCTTTGATCTGGATCGTCCATCTTCCTTCAACCCTAATCTCGACGTGAATACGCCGCCACCGTTCCGCCCTCACCCCCGCGCGCGCTCCTCGCTCCCGCCATCTCCGACAACCTCGCCGTCGTCACCGTCCACCTGCGCCGCCGCAGCTCACTCCGCCGTCTAGCGCAGTAGCACTGCCACCTCAGACCGCCGCAGCACCAGCACCAGCATCGCGCAGTGCCGAAACCCTAGCTCGCCGCACCGCCGTCGCCATTGCCGCACCGTGCCGCGCTGCAGCTCCCCGTCACGCGCAGCCGCAAGAGCACTCCTCCATCCTCACGAGCGCCATCTTCGAGCTACTGCTCGTGCGCACCGAGGAGGAGCCCCGAGCTCGATTGTGACCTCACCGCCGTCTTCCCCATCTCCGGTGAGGTCCCGATGTCCTTTGGTTGATTCCGACAACAATTCACCTCAATCACACTGCTTGATTGCTTGAATTGCACAGTAGCAGGATGATTCGCTTAGGGCATTGATAAATTTCATTCTTTTTCACCTAATTAAGCCCTAAAATTGATGAATTACATCTATTCTAAGCATAATATGCTTGATTGCTCTCGATTGATGTTAGTTTAGATGGTGCTCATATCCTATGTGTTGCCTGTGCAGCAAAGTTTATTCCTTTATGCTGCACATAGGCACTAGTGTTGTTTGTTGTGCTTATTTTCATCATTTGCACATCACACTAGT
This sequence comes from Eragrostis curvula, assembly GCA_007726485.1. NCBI lineage: Eukaryota > Viridiplantae > Streptophyta > Magnoliopsida > Poales > Poaceae > Eragrostis > Eragrostis curvula. Next base: position 49,427,216 of record CM017442.1, on the reverse strand, counting down.
GTTGTTTCCTCGATTAGTGTCACATTGAGTTAATTGCCTTGCTTATATGTGCACTAGTTGATCTCCACTCATAATCGACAATGCCGTTGTTCATATCGCATAATTTGCCGGCATTGTGTCCTTCACCTCAGCGCTAGGACTTCATATAGAATTTTATGCGCTTACCTACGATTCTTTCTTGTAGATTATAATAGGTTATTCTATACTCATATACCCTGTCTATATTCCTATCGTGCAGTGGCAGTTGTCAGTGGTCAGCCCAGAGGACAGAGGCAGTTGACAGTGCAGTGATCAGTGGACGGATTTGGGGCCAAGCCCTTGATCCTATCTTAGGCAGTCAGCTTGTCGATGGACGGGTTGGTGAGCCAAGCTCACTCGCCCTATCTTGTCAGAGGGCAGTTTGACAGACAGCAGCTATGGGCGGAGACAGGGGTGCTGGCAGAGGTTCTAGTGATCAGGATAGAGGGAAGGGCAAGGCCAAGGTTGTGGAGAAGCCCAAGGCTAAGAAGCCTCGTGCTCCTACAGTACACACAGGTGATCCCCTGAATGATGCAGCCATCCGTCGAGCTCTTTGTGGACAGGGACCACCTGCAGGAGGCAGCAGAGGAGGTATGAGCCTTACCGAGGGTCAGACTCCACTTAGGAGGTCTACCCGAGTGAGGTTCTCTACTCAGGAGACTCCGACCCGAGGAGCGGGTTCGTCGAGGGCTCCGGAGGAGGTCCCATAGGATGAGGACACAGACAGCAGCTCCACCTCCAGTTCTGGCAGTGCTGAGGAGGACGAGGTTGAGCTTGAGGAGGAGGACGAGCTCGAGGAGGCTGAGGCCAGAGTGGACAGTGGTGGATTCTTCTGTGACACCCCTCTGCCTCAGGATGAGGAGTCGAGGAAGAGGAGACAGGCCTTAGCTGAGAAGGCCATGCTGAGAAAGGCTGCTGCACTGGCTGCTCACCAGAGGGATTTCCTCAAGGTTGACACCAGGACCTTGCAGTCTTTGAGGAAGGTGACAGCAGGTTTGGGCCCCCTGAGGGCCAGAGACATGATGGCAGGCTCCAGGTACTGGACCATCTTACAGAGGCAGATTGGTGAGGCCTTACTCAGAGCTGAGAGCAAGAAGGGGTCTAAGCTCTACACTACCCACAAGTATGTGGTGCCAGCTTGTTTGTCTCTAGCAGTTGGGAGAGAGATGGAGTCTAGGATGTCGTATATGCCTGGCCTGAAAACTTTGCTTGCAGCACCTATGAGGTACAGGACAGACATTGTGAGGGACTTCTATGCTGCACTCTGGGTTGCAGAGGCCAGGAGTGCCATATGGTTCATGTTCGAGGGCCAGCCTGTGAGACTGACACGAGATGATATCCATAGAGTGCTGGGAGCTGAGGCCAGTGACAGGATTCTGCACAACCTAGCTCATGAGGGAGCCAGACCACCCTGCAGACCTTCAGGGGGAGTTGTGCCTACAGATGATGCTATGAGGGTTGCTCTCCCGCCACCTTATGAGCAGGGGTACAGCAGGATGCCTCACAGACTGACGCACGAGGCTAGAGCTATGAGAGTCGTGCTTAGCAGGACTATAGTGCCCCGGGAGGGTTATCAGGATAGGATCTCCTGCTTGGTTCAGTGGACACTTGCTTCCATCCTCACTGAGTAGCGCTTTGACTTAGCAGACCTTATCATATGTCAGATGCAGGATGTGATTGCTGAGAGAGTTTGTTCCAGGATGCTACCTTTCGGACCTCTTATCTGCTGGTTGATTTGGATGAACGGCTTCATGACTGATGCTCAGTACGAGGATCTTCCTGAGGTGACCCCAGAGTATGTACTGCTGCCCCCTAGTGACCCACGTTGCATACAGAGAGCTGATGCTTCACAGAGCAGCTCCTCACAGGCTAGAGGCACAGGAATGCAGAGTGGAGCTACAGAGGATATGGACTTCTCACTAGAGTCCCCACTGCACCAGGGAGCAGACCCAGACTATACACTAGCTCCACCTCCACCAGTGAGTGCTCCACCAGCTACAGCAGCTACTTCCACAGATCCTTCAGTGCTTGCTCAGCTTGAAATGCCTAGACAGAGACTTGATCAGCAGGAGCAGTGGAGACAGGACCAGGAGAGGAGAGAGGCCGAGCACAGACAGTGGACTCAGCAGATGGCTGAGACTTTGAGGGCCACACAGATGGCTAACCAGGGGATCTTTGGCTACTTTGCTACAGCTTTCAGTTACCTTGGCCAGGTGATTCCAGGGATGCCTCAGATACCCCCTATGGTTCTTCCCTCTCTAGTGCCACCACAGACCACAGCTGCTCCAGGGATGTTCACCACCATGCTATCAGCTCCTATGACTCCCTCAGGACAGCTGTCTCAGAGTCCTTTTGGTTCCCTGTTCGCTGGAGTGTCAGGGATGGCAGGCTATACTCAGGCTGGAGCTTTACAGGCAGGACCTTCTCAGGCAGGCCCATCTACTTTGCCATTCCTGTCACCAGGGCAGTTTATGACTCCTTCTGCTTTCTTGATGAGCACCTCACCAGTAACAACATCAGCTCAGCACATTATCTCTGTCACCAGGATCTCGTCTCCATTACCAGTACGCACTCTTGACTTCTCAGAGACCGAGCTTCCTACTACCACAGCTCCTACTACTTCCAGTGTGGCTACTTCCCCAGTGACTACTGAGGCAGTGATCACCACTTCAGAGGTTGTTACCACTGCTGTTCCAGACACCACGACGTCCTCTCCTCCTCCAGAGATCATGTATCTGGATGTGCTTAAGGATATGCTTGATGCAGGCTATGATGAGGTTGGAGCAGAGGCCAGAGCTGCCAGGATTGCTAGCTCAGGGAAGAAGAAGGCAGTCCTTGATAGTACCTCTTGGACAGTGAGTGGGTCAGGATCCCCTTCTCGGTCACACACTCCCTCAGTGCATACTGCATCAGAGGAAGAGATAGGGGAGCAGGTGGCAGAGCTTCAGCAGATTATCCTGCAGATAGATACTCCAGAGTATGGTCAGGAGAGGCAGATAGTGACATATGAGCGTCGACACAGGGCTCTAGGGATGCCTATGACTTGGACATGGACAACACCAGTGGCACCCTTCTCTGAGGACAGCACAGCAGCTACAGTGGCAGGCACAGCTTTCAGGGGGAGCCAGCTCTTCAGCTTCAGAGGCCACTGCACCACCTCCAGACCCCGATGCGTAGGATAGCATATCTTTCCTTGATGATCTTTTTGGTACTTGGTGCCAAAGGGGGAGAGAATGTCTAGAGGAAGTTGGGAGTGAGACTTGATCGAGAGTGCTTGTACCTAGGGGGAGCTCTCGGGTCTTTTGGTCAAACTTTTGGAGTTGTTTTGTATATTCTTTTGGATGTTCCTGGTTCTCAATGAGCTTGGTCTTCTTTTGCTCTTGTTTTAGCCCATCGAGAATGCACTTGGTTCCTTTACATACATTGTCTCTGTATTATATATCTATCTGGTATCGTTATGCCTGAGATGTATGTGTTGATCCCTTGTGCATTGTATACTTGTGATGATCCATGAACTGACTTGTTTTTGCAGGAATTATACTGTTATCGTATCATCACAAGAATAGTGGACATAGCTCATTTGCTCTCTTCTTATATATATCACGATTGTGCACTAACTCTATTTTTGCAGGTGATACCTTTTTGAGCTATGTCCCTCTCTTTGCTATTCATCATGTTCATGTTTTTCTTTTTATCTATCCTATTACATGATGCTTAGTTCATAGTGATCGAGTACTACGCCGTCTCTTGCTCTTGATTTCTTTCGTATCCTTTACTTGACTGGTCTAGTTATGCCTATTTATCTCTTTCAATCATCTCGATCAATCCTTGCGCTTTCTTTCCATATCCTTTATGTATGTTGTCACCAATTACCAAAAAGGGGGAGATTGTAAGCTTCATGACCATTGGAGTATGGAAACCCCAAAGGTATGAATGTTTTGGTGATTGGATGATCATGTTATATGTGACTAACTCTTTGGTAGGTTGTTGCCTATGGTCACATATGATGAAGGATTACGTCAACCTTTTCTCTATTGGATATCTCGATGATTGGTTGCCTCGACAACTCGGGACATTGGACTTGATGGAGTCACGGTCGAGGAGATGGATCAAGGCTAAGGACATGCTAGATCCAAACAAGTGTTGGCTTGGTGCAGATGTAGGCTTGAGTCCATAGGAAAAACCAGACTATCAAGAGGGTTCGAGTTGGTTCTCTTAGTGCACACTAGTGGTAGAGATCATTGGATGCAATGGGAGGCTCTCAGAGACTAGAGTGGCAGAAGAGAAGATTGAGGAACCAAAAAGAGCGAAGATGAAGTCAAGGATCGAGGAGATGATCAGGAAGGACTTCAGAGAAAAGCCACCGTATGATACGGTGACTGCAGGAAATGCAGACTGAAGACTGAAGACCTCTGCTGGAAGTCACCGTATGATGAGGGATTATAGTCACCGTATGATACGGTGGTCACCGTATGGTTTCCAGAGAGATGGCAGTTTCTGCGAGTTCAGAGAGAAGAGGTCACCGTATGATATGGTGGCTACAGGCAGGAAAATCTAGAGAAAGGAGAGTCTCTGGTAGAGTCACCGTATGATGACCACAGTATGATACGGTGGGTCACCGTATGGTTTCCAGGGGAAGTGCAAAATGGACGTTTTGCTGGAGAAGGAAAGAAAGGAGTCACCGTATGATACGGTGCTAGTCACCATATGATACGGTGACTATGAAGATCGAGGAGACAGTAGAGAAGGCTGAAGGAGAAGTAGTCACCGTATGATACGGTGACTAGGGTGCCGTATGATACGGTGGCTATGCAGAAAAGACTGTTTTTGTGGCAACGGCTAGTTTCGTGGATTGAGGCTATAAATAGCTGGTTGCCTACCCCTTTGAGGGTCTCTTGGCTAGTGGAACAGTTGAGGTTGCCTGAGAGGAGCCAAGCAAGAGAAGAGAGCACTTATCAAGGATTTGGAGTGATCCAAGTGCTAGTGAGAGAGTAACAAGAGCATCGTTTGATCTCTAGGGCTAGTGTGTGCATAGAGAGTCAAATAGAGCTGTTACTCTTGGTCTATGGCAAGACCTAGACCGGTTAGGCGTCGGTGGTGAGCTTGCCAAGGAGTGTGGAAGCCGCCGCAAGTTTGTACACGGTCCAGGAGCTTCCCGTGTGAAAGAAGCTACGTGAAGAGAGTGCCCTTTGGACCGCATCACGTGCGGATCCTTACCTTCGAAGGAGCATCTGGAGTTGCCGGCGGAACGTGCCCGTGTCTTCACTTGGAGGGTGAAGAATGCTCTAGAAGGGATCGCCATCGAGCGGAGGGAGGGGTCGAGACTCCGGCAGGAGTGACCCAACGTGGAATAGGGGGAAGCGCCATCCTCCCGATACCACGGGCTAAAATCCATGAGCAATCTCTATCCTATCTCCATTACTTACTAGCATTTACTATTCTGCATTTACCTCTTGCTAGTAGAATTGCTTGATAGGGTGTCTTGTGTTTTACTCTTGGTAGAATTACATGTGTAGGGCTGCTCTTAGCTAGACTTGCTACTGTGTGCGCATTGCTTGCTTCTTGTTATCACCTAGCTTGTTTTAGGTTGCTAAAACGCCGTACCAAAGAAAGCGTTAAGTGACTACCGATTCACCCCCCCCCCCCCTCTCGGTACTCCGTGATCCTTACACCTCTTTTATTGTTACCACGTTATTTTGTTTGTTTTAATTTATGTACTATAATACGATTCGCTCATCCATCGCGTTGATAGTTTTCCCATGGGATTATCCCTTGAAGACATCGGTCGTGATTGGTTGCACGACGCAGCCCTGTGGCCGCCACGCCAAAACCTTGATAAATGCAAATACTCGTTCGGTAGCAAAAGTGTGTGGACAAGAAATGCAATCGTGACCAATTAGTTAGGCAGCGTAGTACTCTATACCAGGAGTATGTTTTAAGACATAATAACATATGTAATGTCTAGTGAAGGGACGGATAGTCAACCAATTAGTGACGAACAGGCCCAAATTTTGGGGTAGGGTTCCCCGACGAGAGCCAGGATAACTGACCTATGGGCCCGGTGCAACTTTTGGCCGCCCGCTCGAATTGGCCACTGGGCAGCGCGCTGGGGATTCGAATTTCATTCGAGGATGGGCGGAACGAGGAAATGTCGGTTTTGTGCATGTCCTCCCGAACGCTTTCGTGTCTCCGCGAAGGGTATTTTGGAAAAGTACCTCAGTCGACTCTTAAAATATCCCTATCCTTCTCCTGAACATATCCATCCCCAGTTCAAAAAAAAAGTCGGAGCCAAGCCATCCTCAATCCCCAGCTCTTCTTCTGGTCGCACCATTACTGGGATCCCCAATCCTCCCCCCCCCCCCCCCCTGTTCGCCGCCCTGTACTCCCTGGTCGCCCATTCCTGACTCTCCTCGCCGTTTCTCTCGACCCCCTTCTTCCCGAAGCGCAACCACCGATGGCACGTCTTCCTCTCAAAACACCAGTGGGGAATGCGGGACTGAAGCGGAAGCATGAAGGTACTTGTTTTCCTTGTTTCGTAGGCACAAGCGAAACACTTGATAATCGTTTAGGTTGTCTGTGATTGTTTGTGGGATGCGGTGAGTGTTGTGCAATGCTGAGTTCATACGTATGTAGCTTTGGTCCATTTTGTTGAGCTACAGATCCAGAAAAATCTTTGGATCTAGAGCGGGGATCTGTGGTTGCTTGATATCGCCACCTTAATATTGTTTTTGACTTAAAACGTAGGTTAAATTACTTCATTGGAAGCAGCCTGGCAGTTCCATTACATTAACTGCATCTGTACGTTTCTCATTCGAATGCTTGAACCATGATGATAATTTGTATTTACTTGAGTAGTATACTAGTATTTTAAGCTTATTACCCAAAGAGTACAACGCTATACCTGATGATTATGCTTCTGAATGCATTCATCAAAATGCACTGCAACCCCCAATAAAGCTTATTGCACACTTGAGTACAGCTACATACTTTGATGATTACATTCATTTGACGTCGCTTCTATATGCATGTGGAAGGAACAACAATTAAAGAAGACCTACCAGCCGAAGACCTGTTGGAGATGCTGTCAAGCCCCTTCCAGAAGGTATCACAACATTTGATTGCATCAATTTTATATCTTACGAACAGTGTTAATCTGATTTGGCTTCTTTCAATGTAAAGCATTCTATATCAGGTAACCTCATCTTACCATAATGCACCATGTGCTGAAAAAGCGTGTGATAATGGAACAAAAGAGTGAGGGGATCAAATCCATAGGGTCTCAGTGCTACATCTCTGTGGTAAGAAGCTAAAGGAACGATGCCTTAGATAACCAATCACGAAAGCTTCATTTCCTTTGTCGTTGCAAGCTTACCGTTTACATTTTTATCCACATCTTTCCAAAAGAAAGTGATGCATTGCGCTGCGGAGGTGACCGGATGTGACACTTTTGAGGATAGCCAGGATCCTTTTGTAAGTCCTTGTCCCGTTTTATCTCATCTTGCACATTGGTCCACTTCAGGCAGTCTTAGTATATGATGGAAATCTGAGTTGACGCTCTTTATTTGCCAGGATGTTGATAACGAAGTTGGTCCTCAAGTTGTGGGATCTGGTACAGTTGTTGAAGTTGTGGGCATCAAGTCACTCTTCAAGGACCCCTTCGACCATTTACAAGAGCTTCATGCTGAAGTTCTGACAACTAAAGAATGCCACAAAGCACTTCGACGACGGATGGATAAGCAGCATCAAGAGTTGGCAACGTTAAAGGAGGAGGCAAAAGAAGCAGATGCAGCAAGGAAATCTCAGTCTGATGAGATTGAATGTTTGAAGAAGCAAACTAAAGCTGACAATGTCCGCCTGGAGGAACTGTTGAAGCTCCATCACTTGCCTCGTCCTGGACAAACTGTACACTGAAATCTTAAATATGCTCTTCTTACCCTTTGGTTGTGCAATGGATGTAGTTTTGTTTGTTAGTTATTTGGGATTATGCCTCACGGCACATGTTAATGAATCGTCAACAAGAAGCTTGTATATATATTATGTCATTTCTGTTCTGTCATCTGTGTAACATCCATTCCAATATAAATGAGTTTTGGGATTGTAATTGGATAAAGAAATGTGCCAGTAGCAAAATGGCAATCCGGCCCAGCTGCTGTACAAACGGAAACAAATTACGTGTATAGGCTATAAACACAACGGCCCAATAATACACTGGGCTTGAAACAAATTGTGACGAAATGCGCACTGACATGTGGGCCTGGCCCTTTCAAGCCCACTACTAAACAGTAACAAACGGCCCACCATTGGTGGGACCCACCATCAGTACTGGCCCTACATGTCAGCTAAAACAGTAACAAAACGGCCCACTTTGTGTGGGACCCACCATATTTGTTGGGCCTATATGCTGCTGAAACAGTAACAAAACGGCCCAGCTGAAATTGGGCCGTTAGTGGACCAAATCATGATTTATGACAAAAATGGGCGATGCATGTCAGCAGTCACGTGGCCAGTGGCTAGGTTCGGCTCAGTTTATGACGAATGAGAAACCGTCACCATCCTGTGGTCTGTGTCTAAAAAAAGTCATAAATCACGACTGACCACGCTCGACTGCTGACGGATCCTAAAAGGTCATAAATCGCGATTTATGACGAAAAATTCGTCACTACAAGCAGTCGGTGACGCGTTAAGAACGTCACTATCAGCATATCTGTTCTAGTGATAATATCTTTGACCAACATTTTAGCCATAAAAAATGAGATCATATATTGCTTTGTATAGTAACCCTTATTACATCAGCATCTTTTTCAAAAACAAAAAATGTATAGTAACTCTTATTACATCAGCATCTTTTTCCAAACCAAAAATGTATAGTAACCCTTATTACATTAGAATCATCTTTGCAACAAAATTGTGCAGTAACTTCTTCTTTCTATACATTCCAAATTTGTGCAGTAACTTTAATCATAGACCAAACAAAGTCCCAAGACCAGATCTCCTTTGCGGCCTTGACGGACAAGATGTTGTTGCGTGCTCAGTAGACGCACAATATCGACAGGGGTTTTGTTTTGTTGCACGAATCTCAATCCCTCTATATCTTCTCTCCCTTGGCCATCCTTTGTCTCTTCGTAACTGGCAGGTCCTTTGGTGACAAGGTTGCGGTTTTGACATTCGCCACTGCGCCACATTAACCACTGAAACAAGTTACTACAGTAACTCCTTTTTTATCATCAAATTCATCAAGTTGTTACAGCAAGGAAACCAGGAGTTGCTATCTCAATGATGACACAAGTTGTTATAGCTACTGTCGCAACTAAAATTCCAAAGCTTTTCTCAAGGCTCAAGGTTGCTACAAATGAAAGTTGCTACAAACATTTTTATAACATACCGTCAGGTTCAAGGTTGTCCCCCGTGCTGTCATTGCATTCTATATACGCGCTCTCCCGCCCACAGCACTAAAATGACACCTACATCCATATAACATTTGATGTTATTAGCAAAATAATTGCATGCATACAATTCAGTATTCTCTCCTCAAGGCTTCTAGCAAAAGAACGGTCGAATCTCACGCCGATGCCATCATCAACACTCTGTCCTGTCTCTGAGTGTACAATTTAGTCAAATCAAGTAAAATATTGCAAAAGAAGAAATTGCTACAAAGTACTACAAACCTGAGATGTGTCATTCACCTGAACTTGAGACCTGCTCTGAGTTTTCCGAGGTTTTCTCTGAGGTTTCTTAGGTTGCTACGTTTTAGAAGCTTTCTTTCCTCGTTTCTTGTGCACCCCAGCTGCGCCACCCGGCTGAGCTTAAGAGGCCGTGTTTGACGCGTTGTTCTTCCTCAGTTGTAGCAACTCAGACTGCATCGCTTCAACGTGCTTCACAATAACTGCATACTCGTCGTCGATTGCAACCGAGGGCCAGGTAATGTTTGCAAATGAGTTGCAAAGCCTGTGGTGACGCACGGCTTGTTGTAGCGTCCCGCCTCCTCTAGGCCGGGCCCGCACGCCTGGCAGCTCTCTAGGAATCAAGACTATCTTCACAGACCAACACATGTCTTTTCTGCGCACTTTGTCCTCACTCGTGCGCACCCGGCAAGGACTTCCCGGTCGGTCACCCATCCTGAAATTGCTCCGGGCCAAGCACGCTTATCCCAGAGTTCTTTCGAGATGAGCTTCCAGAAAAGAAGTTGCAACCTTTTGATATAAGTATTCTATCAATCTTATTAGGGAGCGTATCCTATGAGAACCAGGTTCGTGTGAGAACTATGAGAACTCCAATCTGGGTCACATGATCTTGATCCAAGGGGGCGCTTGAATTCAGGTGGGAGGGGAGATTTACAAAATCACCATCCACTTAATCATACTTTTGCAAATTCCCCCTCCCACCTCTCCCTATGCGCCCCCCTTGGATCAAGATCATGTGACCCAGTTTGGAGTTCTCATAGTTCTCACACGAACTTGGTTCTCATAGGATACGTTGCCATCTTATTAAGCCTTGGGCTGGGATGTCACATACTCACCCCCTTAGAAGATCGACGTCCTCGTTGATCAACCCCAATCCAGGAACGTCCCCTCTTGGCCACGTCCGTGCGTCCAGTGCCAGCGCATATGCCATGCTGTGTGACCACTCTGGGCCCACACCAGCCATGTGCAACATGCCTGCGCAACTGCGCCCACACGCGCCCGTGAAACCGCGAGGGTCGGCTCTGATACCACTTGTAGCGTCCCGCCTCCTCTAGGCCGGGCCCGCACGCCTGGCAGCTCTCTAGGAATCAAGACTATCTTCACAGACCAACACATGTCTTTTCTGTGCACTTTATCCTCACTCGTGCGCACCCGGCAAGGACTTCCCGGTCGGTCACCCATCCTGAAATTGCTCCGGGCCAAGCATGCTTAACCCCAGAGTTCTTTCGAGATGAGCTTCCAGAAAAGAAGTTGGAACTTGTTGATATAAGTATTCTATCAATCTTATTAAGCCTTGGGCTGGGATGTCACACTTGTTTTCCAGCATCGGTCATTCCTGGAGCTTCAAGCATCTCTTCATGTTGCGGCTCAGCGCCTTCATCACAAGGCATCGATCACCGTTGCTTTATATATCTCGCCGGCACCAAGTGGACTGCAAGCTTGTTAAACACTTTCAATATGTGGTAGCACGGGACCCCATCGCTTGCATATTTGCAGCAAGTGCACTCGTAATACTCATCAGGTTGGTTTGCTATCACCCGGAAAGTCCTACTATAATATAGAACAGTGTGCGGCACTATGTCAAACACATTGGATCTATCCGTCTCACGAATAAAAAAGAAGGATGTGTATATTTCAGCTCCACTTGGAACACATTGAACAACCCCCTGGTGTATGTGCCCATAATTTGTTGCTCCATGGGATGACCCGTGAGAGAGCTGGGCTCTCTTGTTATTGTGTTGAATTCCAACTCATTCAGCCTGCCGAGGATGGATTGTTGGATCTTGATATACTGCTTCACAAAGTTCAACAGTAAGTTGTTGGGGCTCACATATTGCTTGAGGACTGCATTAAACCCCTCACTCCGAGCTGTGGTTTGTAGGAAGGGAAAGAAACAGTCCATGAAGTACGCTGGAATCTAGTTCTGCCTGATCCGATAGAGCCCCTCAAACCCTTCATGACCATGCAACTCATGAGTGTCCAACATAGCTTGCCATTTACTCTGAAACTCTTTAGGGCTGAAGCTGTTTGAAATGTAGTCATTGAAGTCATCAGCCAACTCCTTCTTTCCTGCGAGGAAGGCACCCAAGTGCTTCCTCACATTCTCCATGATATGCCACCTGCATAGCCTATGGATTTCTTCAGGAAAAAAATCTCTATCCCTGCGGCAATTGCAGTAGCTTGATCTGTTATGATGAAGGCTGGCTCACCACAAGCATGCTTGAATCTTTGAAATAGCCAAACGAAGCTCTCGGTCTTCTCGTTCCACAAGAATCCACAAGCAAGCTGTATAGACTGTCCATGCCTATTGATCCCTGCATTGTTACAAAGGGAAAAAATTGTCACACTAGCTGCCAAATGAATACAAAGACAGAAAGTTGCTACCGGCAAAAACACACAATTTTCTACTTAATACAGGGCAAAAGTTGCTAATGCATACAGACACAAAAGATTATATAAATAATATGTACCTAAAAAGATTACTACTTCATACAGAGACAAAAGATTATATAAACAATGTTGCAGAGGGCATGTAGCTATATATTGGTGCACATGATGTAATAAGAGAAACACAAGAAAACAGAAAGTTGCTACTGTCAAAAGTATACATATTGCTACTCACTAAAAGGCAAAAGTTACTACTGCATAGACACACAAGTTGCTACCACTAGGGATGGCAATGGGTACCCATAACCCGATACCCGATGGGTTTTTTCTCTATTAGGGTGCGGGTTTGGACCTATTTCTCGGCCCATGGGTCCGTTAATGGGTATTTTCATCACCCATTGGGTACCACGGGTATGGGGACATTCTTCTACAACCCATACCCGTTTACTCATGGGGCCCCATGAAATCTATGACACATGGGTCCATCAGAGGTATATAAATAAAGGGATGGTCAGCGAACCCTACTTAACATTTATTTACCTTTGAACAATTTAGCATTTGATTGTGTGAACTCTTAGCATTTGAGTGGTTAAATTTATTTACCTTTGAACAATTAAATCGTTCTAATATGTTACTATATATAGTTGGATGTTAATTTTGTGATGCCAATTAATGGGTATGGGTAACCCGATGGATACCCACACCCATATGGGTGTGGAGATGGGGGAAATTTAAGTCCCCACGTGGGTATGGGGATGGGGATGAGGTATAAAATTCTTGACGGGGATGGGGACATTCCGCTGCCCCCCAGTGGGTAATGTACCCATTGCCATCTCTAGCTACCACAGAAAACAATGAAGCATCAAGCATGTACCTATAAATGGTGCGCAAGGCATGTTATACTTGTTGGTACAGTATGTTGTGTCAAATGATATGCAATCCCCGTAACGAGCAAACTCCCTTCTTGATTCTCCATCAATCCAAAACAAGTGCTCCACTCTACCAAATTCATCGAGCGTATAATCATAGTAGAAGTCAGGGTCTTCTTTTTTCTTCTCTTCAAACAAGTCAAATGTTGCCTTCATGTCACTCCCTTCATTCTCAACACCATAGATCTTATGCAGGTTCTTGCAGTCACATAGCGTGTAGGGCACATTCTGTTTGCCTCCATACAACTCTCGCACATTAGTTGGTAAGCTCTAGATTTTTTTATAGTGCAACTATGTAGAGTTCTTATGAAATCCTTTTCCTCGGGGGGTATGTCCCTATGGGAGCTTAAGAACTTGGTAACTGAGAACTTCTTGAGTAGCTCGTGGTTGTGTTGTTCTTCAAAAGCAACTACCTCCCAGCTGCTCCCTATCAGCTTCACAACCATATTTGCAGAGCATCGTGTTCTTTCGACATGGTCCCTCCTCCTCTTCTGTGTAACCTTTTGCTCGGTGATAGGACCATCAGTAGCTTGTTTCTGCTTCGTGTTCACTCCAGCTTTTTGGCAGACAAACTTGCGCCTTGACATCCCACCAACCCTTTTTGTATCCTTTGAGTTGTCTATCCGTATTGAGAAGCCCTTGTACCTTCCATAGCTGTTGTAGAAGGACTCTGCAGCTTCAGCCGTCTGAAACGTCATGCCAACACATGGGTCATTTGTAAATTCCTCAATATCAAAATCCCCTGGCATTGTTGTTGTTGTAGGGACTTTCATCCCAGCCGACTCTCCATCCTCATCTGCGCTAGCAGCATTGTCCTCAGTCCGCTACCCCCGGCTGATGGTCTCCGACATGTGCATTGCCCAAGAAATTGTTAAGCAACGCTTTGTCTCCATCCAGATCGACAGGTTCAAAGTTGATCTCATTGGGAGCGATATATAGCTACTGCATTAACAAACGTAAATGAAAAAAAAAAAGGTTAGTAGCAATTCTGGTGAATGGAACAATGGGAAAAAAGTGAACACAACTGCATACATAAATTAGTAGCAATTTTTTGCCATCAATTAGTAGCAACGTACAGACAAACACAAGTAGCAACTCATGTACTTGTCTAGTAGCAAAACAGCATTCAGGTAGTAGCATCACATATCAAATTGTCTAGTACCAACTCACCCAGCAAGCAGAGGACCCAGTAGGGGAGCTGAAGATGGAAGTGGATCGGCAACCGGGAAGGAGGCGTGCCCCATGCGACGGACGGCGACGTGAAGCAGGCGGGAGTCGTGCGCCAGACGTCGACGGGGAAGGAGGCGGGCGGCGCGCAGCGGACGGCGACGGGGAAGGAGGTGGGCGGCGCGCGCCGCGCGCTGGGCGAGGAAGGAAGGCGGCGCGCTGTGCGAAGAAGGTGGAGGCGCGCGAGGAAGGAGGCGGTGCGCGTTGGTCCCCTTCCCGATTTGGTAGGGCGCCGCGCATGGGAACGGAATGTCGGGGTGGACGCGCCGTAACTGCCTCCTCCTTCTTGTATACAGACAAATCACTATCGTTAAGGTGGTGTTTGGATTTATGGAAATAGAAGGTGGGTTAAGGAAACGAGGAAGGTTAGAAATTATTTCCCATGCTTGGATATTGGGTTAAGGAAATGGGGATGGATTGGGTTAGGGAAATGAGGTGCCCATTTCTTGGAAATCTCATCCCACCATGAGGGGTGGGTTATAGTTGGAAATGGACTTATGCCTCTTGCACCTGTGAGTCCCATGCTCTATTTTCCTATCTCCATCCAGAGAGTAGCCAAACATTAGAATGGAAAATGAACCTTATTTCCTAACCTCAACCCAGATCGACATTTCACATTCCGTTTCCTTATCTCCAACCTAATGCTACCCAAACACCACCTAAATCTTTACGCCACGTTGGGATGAAGATTGAAGAACGGCACGGCCGTTAGAATAACAACGGTCCGCGATTTCCTTTCCTGATGCGACTGTGTTGCTGGCTGCGATATTTTCACCACTAATAATTTTGATCAATCTGGCAATCGTCACCTAAACATCCTAATAAGTTGCAAATTAAAATTCATGAGCACGTGCATATGATATATCTTCATTTTAATTTCAATTTGAAATTTTGTTTTTTAGTATTATACTCAGGATTTTCTATTTGGCTACAACTGCTTGCTTTTCAAATTTTGAATTGAGCAATGTAAGTTTGATCCTATTCATCCCAAATATATATTGCTTTATAATAACATTGGCAACATTACCAAAAAAGATTTTGTACCTTGAAACATGCTCCTATTTGTATACTAGTAAAAATGCACGTGCGCCACGCACGTGTCTAAATAATGACATCATTTGGCAGAACCAGCATTATGATATACTTAACTACATTATCTTTCCTAGCATAGATTTCAAAATAATATTTAAAAGGCTGAAATGATATTTATGATAGAGGTCATAATTACAAAAAGAGAATATATTTCTTCTGATTATTATGAAACAAGTAGTTAAACAAACACAAGTCCTGCAGCACCTTGTAGTCCTGGACAATGGCATATATGCTGCCACGCGCTGGAGCCCTCTCCTTCCTCACCAGGTCCCCTTCCTCCTCAGGTCACCGGGCAACCACAGCGCAAAAACACTGATAGAAGAAACATGTCACAGGGAATCGGATCCCGACAAGTTACAATTTGATATACCTAAAATCCTAGAGTAGAATTTCAGCTAGGTTAAATCAAGATAGCAGGCTTCAACCTTGAGGCTTGGCACAGAGTTGGAGAGAGAGAACAGAGAGGAGTGCTCACCAATATATATGGTGGCCTGCCGGAGGCGTCAGCTGTCGAATGCCCATCCGCACGGGCAATGTTGTGCCACGCGCAAGACAAGATGAGGCACTCGCCGCCCACCGGATCCGTCCGCCGCCCGCCATTGAGTAGATCGTGGAATGTACTGAACTCTTCAAATATTTCAATTTCTTCACCATTGAATTGGTAGCTTGACCTCTGTATACATGCCTAAAAATAGAGATGAAATCAAATAAAATTGTATTGCAAGGAGGAACAAAGTTGGTCTGGCAAGAATCTTCTTCACAAAAAAATTGTGAATGGGAAGGATCTTATGAAAGATCTTTAGAAGGAGGAGGGGTACCAGGACATACCTCGCCTAGGTACTGCAGTTGAAGAAGAAGAAGCAGCGCCGGATCGATGTGCCGTGCACCATGCTCTGCCTCTAGCCCACCCTCTCCGGCAGTGAAAGAGAGCGGCGCCGCCTCCAATCCGTTGATGCTTGGGAGGAAACACAGTGGTGGCGAGGACTGAGAAAATGCAACCTAAATGTATTAGATATGAGAAGTCCATCTTATAGGCAACTAATGAAAAAAAAAGAAATTAGACATCGCAATACTTACAACTCATCTGTACAGAGAAGGAAAACATGAAACCTGACCATCCGTGAGAACTCATCATTTTTACCTCGTGGGACAGCATGCATCACTAATACTGGTCTCTGTTATCCCTCTGTCTCCCACAGTCATCCAACCTGATAAACAAATGATGCAAAAACAATTAAATTGTGATCAAACAGGTTCATATATCCAACCAACTGACTTAGTAACACTGCGTCATGACCAAGGTAAATAGATGCAAAACAGATTACAACCAACTAAAATAACATGTGAAGGAGGAACCCGATGGGACACAACCAACTAAAATTTTCTAGTTCTTCGTATATTTCGAATTAGCAGGGCACACTATGAGAATAATTCTTATATTAGAAAGAAAGACAGCAACATGTCACGGTGGTAAGCATGTGTACACGCACAATTTTTCCCACCTGCAGACTGCTCACTGCTACTGAGTTATTTTAGAAATAATATTGGACAACATTATGCTCCCAGAATACCTTTTTGATTGGGAAGCAAGGCAAGCTCTGAGCAGCATTCGCCCATAGCAGTGGTAGTAGCACGTAGTACTTTTGAAGCAAAGCCCTATCTGCAGGCAAGAGGGGAGACCGTGAGGAGACGCTTGCTGCAACATTTCGTCGAACACGTCGCATTCAGGGGCAGGGCAAACGCTGAGGTAAGCGTCGTGGCTCACGTGCTCCCTCTACTTTGCTGCACAAAGGGCAATTGGAAGGTGGTTCGGGCATTTGCAACAATAATTGGAACTTTGGAAGAGTGTACTATATACTACTGCTACTGCTACATGTGTTGCAATTACATCGGTCCCAATTTTGCTTCAAATCTGCGTGGTTTACTAATTGAAAAGGTTGGGGGAATCCTGAAAATTGAGAGAGCAATTGAATATATTGTGACTTACCTCCCGGTGTCAATCTTGCACAAGCATGGAGCAGATAGGGAGGGGAGGACACTGGCTTCCGCCGGCGCACAGTCCCCAACGGCAAGTTCACAAACGAAGACACAGTGCAGCTCCGCCGTCCGCTGCCGCAGCTGCCTGCCGGAGCCGGACTTTCCTGTTTCGATTTCATCGCTCTGCTCGCCTAGGCAACCCCGGAATGAGGTAAATCCCTTTACCAAATGAGTGACGGCGCAGGTGGGCAGCGCTGGACTGTAGCCGGCGGCGGATGGGTCGAGATACCACCGCGAGCGTCCGCCACTTGGGCACCGCCGACTGCCGATGCTGGAGTCGCCGCCGTGCATCGAGATGGGGTGGAGTGCGTGTTGAACATCAGCGGTGGAACCCGACCTCCGCCGGCGGTGCGCCGAGCCGACGGCGGGATCCCACCCCTCCTCCTCCGGCGCGTACTATGTCCACGCGGCCGCCGCCGCACGTCCTCTCGCCCTGGTCCCTCTCTTCTCCCTCTCTCCGCTCTGGCTGGGGCCTTCTCGCTTCTCTCTCAGTCTCGTCTGGAACAATCGTTCCAAGGAATCGATAAAGAAGAATGGAAGTGAATGGAGCTGAAGATGGAAATCAATTAGGAAGGAAAGGTGACCGTCAATCACGCGTCACGAGAGTTCGTATAATTTTTTTTTGGCAATTCTTATTATTAGAAAAGGATAGAAAGACGAATGATTAATCTCTGGATTGGAAACAGAATTATTGACGCCCAACAATTAGGGAAACAGCGGAGATATTGGAAAACGTGAAACTTTAATTTGGAAAAGGTAAAGGATCCTAAATTAGTGGTGTGCGGCTGTATTTGCGGCTGTAAAAAGGAAAAGGAAAAAGATCTAAATCAGTAGTGGGCGGGTGTCTTGGGCAATTGGTGAAAAAAATTAAAGAAAGGGTGCGACACACATGTAAATGGAGTAAACATGCGAAGGAATTTCCTTCATTTGATGGGCCCTCTTCAATCGTGCGGTTAGATGACAGGGTGAGATATATAAGCGAACGGTTCAGATCGCAGGGTAGATAGATTGGCAGGGTACAACTGATTTTCCAGGGAACTGGTTCTTTAAGGGTTAGATTAATATTTTGTGGTGAGGTGCAAGATGATCTTTAGTTGTAACTCATTATTAGTAAAACAAAATTTTAGCACCCGTAGCAACGCACCGGCAGTTTTGCTAGTATTCTGTGTAAAGCCTGGAAAATTCGCATGTACTCCGAAGGAACATTGGGAGTCCTTCCCTTAAAAAACTGCATCCGAGTCAGCTGCAACACCCATGCCACGCTGCACAGTTGGTGAGACTGATATGGATTCAACTGAAAATGTTTCGCAGCTTTCAAGTTCCAACCTGCTTGAAGAGTCGCACTGACGTTGCGATGGTCCGTAGCCAAGGCATCATTTTACTCTTCTCTTTGCAAGGAAACAATAATTTGATTCTGATGCAACGAAGCTTTTCAAAGGAATAGCCATGCCTGGTATCTTCACATATGCTATGAAAATCAATTGGGAGGATACAAATAAAATATGATCCCTGAGTTATATTTCAGTTAGTTGGACATCAATCCATCGGGTACAATGACGGCTAGGGCCTGTTTCAAAGAGGAGGATTGCTCCAGGATATTTTAGGATTTAGTTCAAAAGGAATTTGGATCCCAGAGCCCCCTTTCCAAACAGGATCTAACTCTGCTGAACTGTCGTCTTTGAATTCATAGGCGGACTACTCTGTTACTTGAAGAGATGCATCTGAATCTGAAGCAAATCGGTGAATGCTTTGCTTCCCTACATAGCATGATTTGAGCTCTGAAGATGCCCCAACTAGTGCTTCCATTAGAGGATACTTGATTTGGTCCTCGCATATTTGCAAGGCCCTGGCAGATGGAAGAAAACTTCTTCAACTCAATCCTGACAAAGGACAAGCCATGTCTTCTGAGGATAATTGTGACCCTTTGAAGACCTCTGGAAATAATTCCTGATAGTGAAATCACAAACAAGGTTAGCAAAACATCATCAATGTTTATTTCTAAACGAAGAAATGAAAATCACAACACTTTTTTTCGGTTTCAGGAAGGAACCATGTTAACACACACCTCATGTCCAACTCAGGATGTCAGAAAGGATTCTCTCGGCCATAAAATATGGCATCTTGGGCGTCATTGGTAGTAGTACAACATCTTCCCATCAGCAGGCACAAGCAAGTAGGGTGCAAGTATGCTGACAATGCAGCCAGGTCATGGGGTAATCATGGTGTCAGAAACAGATGAGTACATGGAATTGATGAAGTTACATACAGGGATCACTAGTATTTACCTTAATATTGCTGGTGCAGTGACAGAAGACTAGTAGAATCAACCAAATCTTTTGGCCAACGTATCCTTTGGCCACATGGGCTTCCAAGCAAATGATCTACAGATAAAAGGAGCATTAGAACTTCTCGCAGCCGCCTACATTGTTTTTTTCGAGAATGTGCAATGCACAGATTTCATTAAGAGGAAGCTGCCTACATTGTTTTTTTTTCGAAAACGTGCAATGCACAGATTTCATAAAGAGGAAGCTGCCTACATTGGTAATCAATCAAATTGGAAAAAAAAAACGGTAATAGTGAGCCTGACAGCTACACCTTTTTTTTTTCTTTTTGCAAAAGGCTGTCAGCTATATTACCAGTTAGCCAAACCCGTGCAGTTGAGCATTGTATAACTTGTTCATAGAAGTGATCTTCTGATTTAATTTTGTTTGAATGAAAATTGCACATATTTGTTACAGAAAGTTATTGTGAAATAAAATTTTTAACTGTATTTAAAAAATAAGCACGAACTTAACTTGTTTCAAGAATGGGAAACCATAGGAAAACAATAAGTAACCATGTAATTCAAGAAAAGAAAAATAGAAACTACAACGATTTTAAAATATTACCTTAGTAGCTTAGGAAATGGTGATCTGCTGAAGTATTAAGATACTTTGGGCTTATCTTGGGAATAAAAAATAGTGCTTATTCTTTCCCCATCTATGTTAAGAGAAGACGTAAGTCCCGGTACTTCACCAAAGAAGACCTATGCGAAGAATGTAGAAAAATGTTATGGTCTAATGCGATTAGACGTTTCCAACAGCAGGAAGACACAACTCAAGCTTCCTAATGCACGCAACAGTGTGCTCTGTGGAAGAACTCGACAAAAAGATTGTACAGCTAGAAAATTGGCCCTGCATCTACATTAAAAACACTGTCAAGCATCAGGAATAGAGCATATGTAAAAAAAATGACTTGATATTCATAATATTTGTCTTATGCTGGGCAGAGAAACAAAACTATCACAGTCCAAAGCTTACGATATCCGAGTCAAATAACAAGGATGGAATGTTTTATCGTCTGGAAGCTTCATAAAATGGGACAACTCTGAAAGAAACCTCTGATGATGAAGCAAATCATACAGGGGTGGATACTTCATCGAGAAAGTAGATCAGCAACACACAAGTTTGTTAGGACTTTCACCTTACTGAAAATCATATATGGTGCAGAATTAAATTTTCACTGTATCTGAGTAACAGCATATGTAATGAAAATGTGTTTGTTAAGCACTTCAAGATACTTCGTACTGTATAGTGACTTAGTTTCACAGGGATAAGTAACTAATAGAGCCTGAAACAAAGGCAACTGAACTATCAACATTCTGAATGTCTGCAACAGGAGACGCAGTTCCAACATCATTATTTTTCTTTTCACAAAGAAAAATACAGCATAAGCAAATCATAGTTACCTTATATGAAGGAATTCAACAGCAGAAGGCACAACCCAACTTCCTTTATGTGTAGAGGAACTCAACAAGCCTAGACAAATGTACTGCTCGAGTTACTAGCCTTACACTGTAGATTGAAGTAAGCAACGCCGATGTCAAGCAACACTTAGCATATGCAAAAAGTGACTCGATGTTCACAGCATAAGGGAAGAGCCAGTGCCACTGACCTACATTAGTATACTTTCATTCGAACATTGCTCTTTGATATTAGGTAAGAAGTTCCAATGGATATCATCTGCAAAATAAACAATTGTAGCTAAAAATTAGGAATGTGCAAGTACCGAGGCAGAAATACCGACATGGGGTTCATTATACTCCATTGTTTAAACAAAGTAACAACTCACAAGTGCAGCAAATTGATATTTGTTGTATGCAGAGCAGAGAAATTAGAATATCAGAGTTCAAAACTAAAAAAAAATAAGATTTAAAATATTAGTAAGATGAAAATTTTCGGTATCAGTACCTCAAGGCAACTGGCTAGTAGTCGAAGTTGGTTGGATAAGGTGAGAAGTATTCCCTATAACTAGCCAAACTCAACATAGGAATACTGTAACCACTTATTGCCAATCTTGGAACTTATCAGATCCATTAAACATATGAATACCAAAACCACTTATGCTGAACCCAGAACTTTCAGATCCAATAAACATAGGAATACTGAAACCACTTATTGCTGAATTCAGAACACTTATCAGATCCATTAAACATATGAATACTGAAACCACTTATAGCTGAACCCAGATCTTATCAGATCCGATAAACATAAGAATGCGGAAGCCACTTATTGCTGAACCCAGAACTTACCAGATCCAATAAACATAGGAATACAGAAATCACTTGATGCTGAACACAGAACTTACGAGATACAAGAAACTGGACTGCTCGAGAGAACTAAACTTTTGATAAGCCTATAAGGCAAGTCAACCTGCAACAAAAGAGCTTGTTAAGATCTTCCAGCTGGTTGAAAAATTCAGTATGTGACTGAGCTATTAATTCATTAATTCCATGTGCCCAAGTAGTTACTGATTCACAGTGCATCAAGAAATGCAGGATGCACGGAAAATGATAAGAATGTAGATTGAGGCATAATTCGCGAAAAGAATCAGGGTTCCCATTAAGCTTCTAGTGGATCAATTGCAGAGTTGTGGTGGGGGGGGGGGGGGGGGGGGGGGGGAGGGTTGTGGAATCTAGTGATCAGACAAAACCATTGCCAAAAAAGTTTCTACATTATTGCTATAATGCATGTTCTTTTACAGGAACCTTTCAGGGGCAATAGCTAAGAGAATAATATAGATGATAAGGAAACTTAATTGCTTGCAAACAGATTTCTCTATTACTAGTTGACTGCAAACTGAGGATCAATAAACGGTTGGATTTCTAAACAGTATCTGGGACTGTAGGATGGTTCTGTATTTTTGCATATAGCATACTGACCGATTTTATGTACAGATCCTGAGATCTTCAGCTTGGCAACTCAGAACAGAGCATGGATGTATGGAGAATTCTACGAGGCTGGAAGAATGTACAATTCCAAGAAGAGCCCTGCATAGTAGATTAAAACATGTAGGTTTTTCAGAGTACTGGAGTGAGCTAAACATTAAGACTGACGGTTAAATGAGGTATGGAAAAGTAGGGGAAGTTGATGGTACAGACGGGAAACTGTTGTTACCTTGGATGAGTCAGGCTCTGACTATCGGGATGATTCCTCTTAACTTGCAGCACTGCCTTATTAGCTCATCACTGTCGCTGTATTGGACATCCAACTCTCGCAGTGAACTCGGGAGGCTGTCCACCTTTGGCAGCGACCTGATGGCTGGGCAATTACTGATCTCCAATACTTGCAGTGAACTTGGCAGGGCGTCCTTGGGCAGCGACCGGATGGCTGAGCAGGATTGAAGGCGTAGCTCTTGCAGTGAACTTGGGAGGGTGTCCTTGGGCAGCGACTGGATGGCTGAGCAGGATTGGAGGCGTAGCTCTTGCAGTGAACTTGGGAGGCCACCCTTCGGCAGTGAACGGAAGGCCTTACAGAAGAGTATCTGTAATCTCTTGAGGTTGGGGAGCGTATGCAGTCCAACAGGGAGGCACTGCAGCTGGTGGAAGTCCCAAAATCTAAGGTCCTGGAGGGAAGCAAGGCGCTGAAGGGCCTCCTCTTGCTCTTTTGTGAAGTGCTCCAGGTTATCGTCGAAAGCGAAGGTTAAAGTGGTGAGGGAGGAAGAGAGGAGGGTGCAGATGGGCGTGGCAAGCACTCCCACGGCGTCATCTGTGCACAGAGAGAGGGACTGCAGATCGTTGGAGGAGGAACGGGGCGGAATCCCTCCTTCCTGCGGCGGCGACTCGCAACCAACAAAGAAATTTGGGGTGCCCGTGACATCTATTGTGGTGAGGCGACCATGTGCAAGGAGAGGCCATAAGCCCTCCACTCTCAAATCCCCACAGTCAGATATGCTTAGGTCTGTGAGAGAGGTGAGGTTTGAGAGACATACTACTTGTGTCTCCTTGCCCTCGACCCTGTAAAGCTTGAGGGATTGAAGGGAGGCTGGAAAGAAGATAGGAAAAGAGGAGGAGGCCGAATTTGAGGAGAGGAACCGTGGGCACTCCCAGATCTCGAGTGATCGGAGGCAGCACAAACCTTGGAGCCCTCCTCCAGTTCCCCCCGCTTCGGTGTTAGGGTGGTGGAGACTCAACTCAATGCAGGCGTATATCTGCAACTCCTCCAGTTGGGGAGGCAAGAGCAGCAGCCCGTCTGCTGCTGCTGATGCTGCATGTATTTCCTCCTCCCCTTCCGCTTCCATCTGCTGCTGATGATGTGCAGTTTGCATGCCTTCCACTTCATTAGCGGAAGATGATGAGAATGATGTGGTTGTTGTTGTCATTGTTAGATGATCTGCAACACTCACCCCTGTTATCTTCTCAGGATACAATAAAACTAGGGTGGAGAGCCTCGGGAAGTAAGACAGTAACCGGGTCAACTCTTTTCCATTAGTCTTGCATCTACACATTCTGATATATTCAATTGGAAATTTATATTTTACACGTCCCTCATTTTCCGCCAGCCAAACAGCAGCATTTGACTCATATATAGTCAAACTCTTCAGAGATGGTAGCTTTTCAAGCTGATCAAAAGACAAAGCGGGGCATTTCTCAACTCTCAACTCTTTGAGTCCAATTAGATTATCAAAGGCCAAAACATTCCAGAACGTGCTATCTAAATCACTATCCTTACCCTGAATTCCCAATTCAAAATCTCTTGTATAATCTATCTCTTCAAAACTTGAACCAATTCCTTCTATCTTAGCAGAGCATGGAGTGCAAGTCCAAGGTACAGAAGGCAGATGTGACAGTTTAGGGCAGCCTACAATCTCGAGCTCTTTAAGATTGGAAAACGAATCCATATTCCCCACTTCCTCTAGTTGATGGCAAGTAGGATCTGAAAATGACAACTCCAGTAGCTCTTCACAATATTTAATGACAAGTACTTCCAAGTGAGAGAATAGGTGACAAGAACCAATTCCAACCCATTTTTTCAAGTTTCGAACATTTATAAGTTCTAGCCTTTTCAAATTCATAAATTTTGGACTTGGGCTAATTTCACCACTCTCTTTAAGCATGTGCAGACCACCCAAAGATGGAAGCTCTTCCCAAGCTACATCATCAAGATGGAGATATTCCAAATGTTGAACAGAGAGATTCATACCTAGCCATGTTGGGCATTTAGTTCCCCCATGCCCTCTGATGCATAGCTTCTGCAGGTTGCTATGTGGTTTAAGACACTCAAGGATATCATCTTCTTGCATAGGCTTCTCAGTACCTTCAATATGCCAATCCAATATTAACTCCTGTAACCGGTCCTTTTGTGTTAGGTTTGCCTCACTTGCCTCTTCATTTACGGCAACATTTCCAAGATTATAAATGCCTAGGACTTGGAGCTCGAGCAGTTTACCCAATTGCTTTAATTCAAAACCATTCGTTTTCTTTTTTTTAGATGAAGCATCTGTTTCCCTTTTGACTTCAAATCTTTGTAACTTCCTTAAGTGTTGGAGTTTTCCCACCTCAACAATTCCAGAGTGAAGTCTGTCATCCGAGACAAGAAAATACTCCAAATTTAGGAGGTTGTTTATGTCTCTCGGTAGCTCTGAACTACCACTGCATTCTTGTGCATCTATGATCTTCAACTGATATAATCGAGATATAGTGCCCGGAAGACATGATTTCCCAAAAATGCCTCGTTTAATCCTTATGTAGCGAAGATGGACAAGTTTTGATAAGTTTGGCAATAAATCCTCAACATTATAGGATGCTTTGCACAAAACTATGCGAAGTGTTGTAGCCTCTTTAAACAAATCACAAAATGTATTGAAAAGGCATTCATGATATTCCCCGAATAACATCAAAGTACGTAGATTTTTAACTTTTAACCTTTTGCCAAGTACACTGAGTTCCCTTTTGAAGTGTTCAAAAGTCACTCTATCCTTCACAACTTCCTCATCTATAAAGATAGACAAGTGACGTACAGTGGTCGGGATTGGTGTAGACCTTATAGACCTCACACTGGAACTAAATATGCTAAGACATTCCTCTGACGAAACCTTCACTGCCAACTCATGTAGAAGGTCATGCAGAACATAGTAAGGATGGCCATTGTCTCTTTCATTCCTTTTCAGAAACCCATGATTCACCAAGTCTTCTAAACAGCTATGTCCAACATCTTCAATTCCTTTGTTCTGGTTAGGTGAAGGCAAAATATCTAGTCCTATCCACAAATGGATCAACTCATTCCTATCAAATTCATAGTCTTCAGGAAACAAAGCACAATAGATGAAACATTGTTGCAGATGGAAAGGAAGATAATTATAGCTAAGCTTCAATGCTGGCATAATGTCACTATTGCTAGTTGGTTGTTCCCATACTTTGTTTTCTAGAATCCTTGTCCAATGTTCTAAAGATAGTTGGTTTCTTAGTAATCCACCTACAATTTTTGCTGCAAGTGGTGAACCCCTCAATGTTTCCACTATCTGCCTCCCAATGTAGTTGAATGCATCGTGACCCTTCCACCCTTCCTCACCAAATACACATGCTCCTAAGAATTCCAAAAGATCTGCTTGTTCTAACCTTTCCAATTCAATCAAACAACCATCCCTACTGGTAACCATTTTTGCCACCTGTGGAAATCGTGTAGTCACTATAACCATATTGCCTTTACCTTCCCCTTCACAAAATGGTGATAACAATTTTTTCCACTCATCTTCTTCAAAATTCCAAATGTCATCCAATACAAGCAAAAACCGCTTATTTCTTAATCTTTGTTCAATCAGCTCCTCTTGGCTAGCATTTTCCTTTTCACCTTCAACTGTGGGGATCTGTTTCAGAATCTCATGTGCCAACCTATTGGCATTGAAGTTCAGAGAGACACATACCCAAATTAAGACATCAAATTGGCTCTTGACTTCATGGTATAAGTGTTGTGTGAAAGTTGTCTTCCCGATGCCCCCAGGACCAACAATAGCAAGCACTGTAAGTTTATTAGCAGAATATTCGCCAAGTGTGATTCTATCTACAATGCTCCTTATCGTGTTACCCCTCCCATATAGTTCAGGTATAAAATATGAGGTTGTCTTGGGCTGATCCACAGCAGTATCAATTGAGGTTGTCTTGGGCTGATCCACAGCAATATCATTGATACGGTAGGGCTGTAGATTAAGAATGGTGGAGACCATAGCACAGACTTGCTTCAGCTGCTCTACGATGCCTTCCATTTTTCTAGAAAATTCCACCCTATCAAACTTCAGTCGCCGTGAGGTCGAGGGCTCCTTGAGCTTACTTGCAACAGCTCTGCGAGCATTGACGTGGACGCACCCGCCAGCGGCACGCACCTTGTTATCGATGTGGAAATAATCGAGCTCATCAAGCACGTCGTCAGCATTGTACGCCAGCCCCCGCAGCTTGAGCAGCAGCTTCCTAAGCGTGGGGCTGCGGATCTCTCTGTCCTGGGCATCTTCAAGCATAACCTGCGCGTTAAGCAGCTGCTGCGTGAGGGCGTCCACGTTGGGGCCGAGCCCATTGCTGGCCGCCCAAGCAAGGAAGCCGTCGGCGATGGGAGACATCGCCTTGCTCACGGCCCATCTCGCGGCACTGATGCCGAAATCCATAGTGTTCGCGCCGCCCGTCGCCCGAAGCTGCTCTGAACTTCTGAAGTTGCCGAGAGGAGGAAGACATCATTAGCAAATTAGCAGACACAGTTCTGATTCGGCTATTGGGCAAGAGAAATCATTGAACTGACCTGAGGACAGAGACGAACCGAAGGCGGCGCCGGCGCAGAGGAGGTGGAGATCTGGAAGGCTGCAGCAACTCAGATCTGGAAATTGGGCGGTCAACGGCGTGGAGAAACGAGTAAAGCTTTGCTAGCTATGTAGCATACCTGCCCACACGTGGCACGTTTGAGTAGTGGGAAACGTGGGTTAGGTTTGAAATTGAAAAATAACTCATAGGAGAATAAAGGGTTCAGATTTAATATAATAAAAAAATAAATAGTTTAGATCTCTCATCTTATTTCCTTATCCCAACTAGTAAAAATGCACATACGCCACGCACGTGTCTGACCAAATGACATCACTTGGCAGGACTTTATCATATAAAAAAATATTATAACGTATCGTGTACGTATCATATCTAAACACATACTTCTGACACATCATTGCATTTAAGTACCATAACGACATTAACAGGACAAGCTCAAGAATTTGATAAAATAACAACATTGTTTGAAATTAAATGTGCTAATTGACTTTTACACATAAAAGACATAACGTGACGCATAGTTCTTATTCATTGTCGGTAACGATAGCGACCATAAATAATTGAGAGTCTTCATCTTAAAGAAACCTCAAAGCACATTCATATCTTTCAGGCGGTCACGGCCAAGCTGACGTGCTTGATGAGACGCATTTGTTAGACGCGTTTGAAATCCTATAATTTAATGAAGAAAAAATCTATTTCCCAAACCACCCGCTTGATGTGGCGCACGTGCAAAGTAATAATGAACTTATCTGAAGCCTAATGAACTTATCTGAAGCCTAGTCTTCCTCAAACAGTTATTTTCAATCTCTTTTTTTTCTGCCACTTTTGGACGCTCCTGAAGACCCATCCCATCAGCAAGCAATACATCTTTGTAATGTACATAATCCTTTTTAGACGAGGCTTAACTGAATAGAGCACCTTGTATCGCAACCTGATTAAGAGATAAAGGAAAAACGACTCCAACATTAATGATATGGTGAATATAGCCCAATATTAATTGTTTTCACATAAGCTTTGGAACCTGAACTTAACAAACAGATTTTTCAAGAAATTAAGGAGAAGCCTAACATCACTATTAGCGTGTATTTAATATTGATTTTGCTATCAGCAACTGCAGTGGCAAATATTTGTTCCCACCTTTGTCAGTCCAAATTTTTCCGAAGATAACAGAATGGAAGATCAAAACAAGCCCATTTCTGAATATAACATTTCAAGCTATCCATCACAAGAATAGATTTGTTTGCATAATTTCAGAGCTAAATACAGCAATACAATATGTCAAATGAGCACAGGATAATGAGATAAAAGTAAAAAAGAAAAAGAAAAAAG
The DNA here is from genome assembly GCA_007726485.1 of Eragrostis curvula. NCBI lineage: Eukaryota > Viridiplantae > Streptophyta > Magnoliopsida > Poales > Poaceae > Eragrostis > Eragrostis curvula. Next base: position 49,398,456 of record CM017442.1, on the reverse strand, counting down.
GAGCATAGAATACAATACGAATACCCACTGGCTGCAATGCAAAGCAGGCACCGAATTTCCTTGTATGACCTTGCTCTGAACTAATAAAATCAAAGATTAACCTGCGCAAGATGGAACTCAAAATCAGTAAAGTTGTATAGAAATTATTGCTTAAGTCCCATTGAGATGAGCATGGAGTGCTCCGGCCATGAACATAAAAATATGCTCACCTGCACAGTGCATGTTCGGAACATTGTATCAAGGCCAAGAGAACCAACTTTAGGCATATAATTCCTCATTATGTCATATCTTCAATACAAAGCAACATCAATTATATAGTCAGGTTGTTAGAAACTCAACAATATTGCATAAGATAAATGCTTTTTTGTCTCAATGATAAAACATGGACTATCTCCATGTTGTTGTGCGAAGCAAGGGGAGAAGCAGCATATTATTATGTCAGCTTCTGTTGGAAACATGGTATGCTACGGGAACACTAACAAAGTTCAACAAACTAAAGTGAAACAAGTTTCAATGATATACTGTCGAGGGCTCCTCATAAAAAAAAAAATCTATATTGATAGATTCTTCAAGATAATCTTGGAAGATCTGTAGACAAAGCTTTCCTGTACCATCCATCTCACACATATTTCAACCTTTCTGCTTGTCTGAATATGAAACCAGAAAACAGAAAAACACAATCATACTACCAACTACACAGGAATTTGAGACTTACTGTCTATTATGCCTGAGCAGAAAATACTTGTTTTACAAACCAGATATTCCTCGACGATCTAATCAAGCATTGTTTTCTTGTTTGAATAGGTTGTTTCTGGATTCTTTTCCTCATTGTCATCTCTGCTGCAGTCCACAAGATTTCCAGTTGAACAACTACAAATATGATCATTGTGAAATAAAACTGATGCTCCCTCTCCCTAACATAGAAATGCTACATTAATATATATTCTAGAGTGAGAGAAAAAAAACACCAGAGCTTCAAGACAGCTCGTTAACAAACATTTAAATTCAGAGATCTGACTATTCGATGGCACGGATACATTCCAATGAACTAAAGCAAAAAATCCTGGCTAGATGACATGTAAATCTTGATTTCCAGTTGAACCACTACAAATATGATCATTGTTCGAAAATGTTGATTTTCTATAGTGTATTTCAAACATATTTATCACTACCTCAGGGCATCACAATTTTTTATATGGTAGGTGATCTATAAGCTTCTACGCGATCAGCAAGATAATTAGTTCACCAGACCCAATTGTCCATTAGAGAATGCACTAAAAATACAAATAGATGGTTTATCATTTGGCAGAGTATGAACTACCAAACATGAATCTATTGTGTGGCTCACCTATTATTTGCAACCATGGGATTGTTGCACTGATTCGAGGTGCAATCACTACCACCATGTTTATATTTTGTTGCCTGAAACAAGAATGAAAAATCAGCAAACAATTACTACCAACCTCTATTTTCTTTAACAACAACAAAAACAATTACAACATCCATAATCTTTTTTTGGTAGAGAGTTAGTATAATTTGAGAAGGACAATACTTCAGAAAATGAAAAATACTATTCCATTATTTGGTTCGTCCAAAGTAAAATGACTGGATGTTTTAAATAAATTTAGTCCTATGTATTACAATGAGGATAGATGAAGCAAAATGACTCTGCACCACCATGATCAGTTCGCCTGGGATAGATGAAGCTCAGAACTGGGAAGATTCGATGTTAGCGATGTTAGCTCATGCACAGTTTAGCTGGTAGACAAAATTACTATCTTTTAGTTATTATTCAGCTTCTGAAGTCAAGGAGAATATAATCATACAAAATAGATAATGGTCTGCATGTAAGAGTATCTCTGCTCCACTTACCACATAGCTGTCAGCCATGCCCCCTGCCTAGAGTTCAAATATTAGCATATTGCGCAGCTGTTGACGGTCCTTACGACCCATTTTTACCGTCAACTTTATGCACCTTTTGGAACCTAACACCATCACCAAGGGTAGACATAGGGCTTATTTCTAACAAATTCCACTAGTCTTGGTGAAATTATGAGTGCAGGTGCAATTCATATAAAAACAAGGGAAAACATGCACTAAACATGGACTTTGCAATCAACGGATTTTCCCGGAATAAAGATATCTTCCAAGGGCCCAATAACCGAGAGAAACACTCAAGTCTACCCATAGCACTCGGGACCAAGGTCAAGGAACAGAGGGGAGGCCACCTGCCAAAGCCCAGCCAGGGTGGGGCCAGCCACAGGTCGGCCGACCCCCCCTAGCTGGGTCGGCCGACCCCCCCTCAAGCCCAATGAGGCCCACTCTTCTATGGCGGTTCGTAACCGACGTTGCAATGTCGGTTCCCCCTGCAATCAATGATACCACCTCGCAGAACCGACTCAATTCCACCGACCTTGGAGGCTATAAATAAAGGGGCACCCCTCCCCCTCAGACAAGATCAGAAGACAACACATTGACACCAAGAGGAATCCACTCTCTAGCATTAGACTAGTCTCTAGGCTGTAGAGGATTAGAGGGGAGAGTTTGGTAGAGGAGAGGGATGTCCTCCCTTTGTTAGGACTTAGCCCAATCTTGTATCTTGAGGATACTTGCTAATAATATATCGTTCGTTCGTTGTTCGTTTATCGTTTGTTCGTCGTTCATCTCATATTAAGTAAGTATCAAGGTCCACCCCAATAGAATTATCTTCTTTATTCCTCATGCCTTATGATTGTACTAGTATGATAGCCATGTACTTTCTATGTGGTTGTTATCTAGTCATGATTGGTTGCTTCATGCTTGACATGTCTTTATTCATTCGTTTATGTCCTTACACTCGATTCATGTATGAAGTGGTGAGACATGCTCGGGCCCATGACTTGTTAATCCGTAGGGTTAGAGTTATGTGCGATATAGATCGTAGCTTGTTAATCCGCAGGGTTAGAGTTACGCATGTCTCACCCGTTGACTTGATGATCCGTAGGGTCAGAGTCATGCATGATCTAGCACCTGATCTGTTGATCCGTCAGGTCAGGATTAGGTGTACTCTTATTCCCGACTTGATGATCCGAAGGGTCAAAGTCCCGTGGGAACCGAGAGTACTGTTTAGCAATGTGAGCATGGTGCTTAGGTTGATAAACAGCTTTGGGTGTTTGGTTGTCTGTTTGAACAAGAGAAGGTCTGGCAGTGAGGACTTAATTGCCTTGCTGTCACGTGACCCTAGGACTGGCATAGGGACTTAATAGCCCTAGTGTCACGTGTCCTGGTAGAGGGTTGCCGGTAGGTGGTGACAGCCCTGCTGTGCTCAATCCTCTTTGTTCTACGGTAGATAACCTTGATTGCCTGGTAGAAGTAATACCGGTAGGTGGTGACAGCCCTGCTGGTTACCCCCCTTGTTCCAGGTTGACATAGAGCTTAGACTTGTATGTGTTGCATGAGCAGGAATATAAGAAGTACATAAGGACCCATCTCGGCTCTCTTCTTAACCCTGCTTAGCCTAGGCTTAGTTCTAGTGTTAGATTGGATTGCTCTGGTTGTGTTGTCACACTACCCCTACCTTATTATTATCCTTACCCCTGTTTAGACCTTGGTACATTATTAGTTATGTGATTATGAACATTGCTATCTCGTAAACCACCGCCTTCCCTGTGGAAAATACGATACCCTTTAATACTCACGGGTGAAGTGCTACAACGGTATTCTCCGTGCGCTTGCGGATTTATCTGTGACCGTAAGAAATACCAACAAGCATTTCTGGCGCCGTTGCCGGGGAAGGCACTGGTTGAAGAGTCACTAGCATTGTTTATAATTATATTTCTTTTAATTACCACTGTCTAGATAGGTCTATCTTTGCTTTGTTTTCTCTTTATGTGAAAACAGGGTAGTGTACCTCTGGCATTGACCTATCGAGGCAATACACAGAAAATCAAGAAGTAATCTTGAGACGAACAGAACCGCGAGTCACCCATCCTCAAGAATACTCTCGATAGTCAAGCTCTACACCAATGGGTCAAAAGCTTTCCCACGAATACTCCGCAGCTACATCCACACCATCAAGCTCAACGCCAATGGCTGAAAAGTTGTTCCAAGAATACTCCGCTGCCGTTGTTGACCGTATGGCACTTGGGCCACACGTCAGCACTGGAGACGGAAACTTCAGACTTAGAGCCAGCCAAATCTACATGGTGCAGGCCAATCCATTCCATAGAACGGCCAACGAGGACGCAAGCACCCATCTTCGAAAATTCCTGAAGGTTTGCAAAACCTTGTCCATCAAGGGAGTCAACCAAGATGACATCCGACTCCGTCTATTTCCCTATTCTCTTATGGGGGAAGTAAGACAATGGTTCTATGCCAACCCAAGTGTTGTGACTACTTGGGATGATTGCTCTGAAGCGTTCCTCGAGAAATACTCTCCAAGAGGCAAAGCCTATGCCCTTCATGTACAAACTCCAAACTTTTGGAGAGCACAAGAAGAATCCATTCCTAAAGCATGGGAGAAATTTCAAGATTATTTGACAACATGCCCTGATCATGAAATGGATGATTGGATAATATTGATCAATTTCTACCATGGGTTGACACAACCAGCTCGTGACTATCTTGATTCTCGTGCCGAGGGGAGCATCTTCTCACTTACCGCTGCGGAAGCAACAAAATTAGTTGAGAAGGTAGCTATCGGTGAAGGGTGGAGACCACACCCTCAACAGGAAGAGACGCCTTCCAACATCACCCTAAAAGGGAAGCACAAGGGGAGAAGGCTTCGCACAAGTGCTTTGAAAAGACAGCTACAACCCCAACACGAGAAGTTGTTTGCATCCTCATCTCCGGGATCAAGCACCAAGTCGCCAAGCTAAACGCAATGGAGAGAAGTCTTGCTCATTGGACTTAAAACGATGATGCCTTTGCCAAAGGTAAATTGGTAGTTACCTCATATTTGATTTCCATCTCCACATGCATATTTGAATTCCCTCAATTTCATTCATGCATTTCACTTGCATATTTGAATTCTCCCTCGACATGCATTTCCATTGTTTGCATGTTTGAATCTTTCCGACTTTTGTTTGGGATTTTTCAAACCACATTACATTTACAAAAATTTCTTTATTTTTGAAAATGAGTTTGAGGCAATCTTTTTTATGGAGAATGTTTTGAGCAAAATTTTGGAGGAATTTTTGGCACAACTCCCTCTGGCTTTCCAACACATAGCCATCATGAGGTTGTCAACCAAAATTGGACTTCATTTCATTATATTTGTTTCCAGAGTGCTTGGTGCCTTCACTTTTCATTCCACTCAAGCACTCTTTTCCAAAATTCTTACTCTTGCATTTCCCGAGAATTTTCATTGTTTGCCCCAAGTTCAAGAACAAGATCTCCTTGAAAAAAAAATCTGAGAGAATAAATTTGGTAAAATTTAACTTGAGCCAACCTTTTGGAAAATGCTTTGAGCAAAAGTTTTGATGGAATTTTGGCACAGCCCCCTTGACTTTAAAGCATATAGCCATTGTGGGGCTGTTGACCAAGTTGAACTTCATTTCTTTTTATTTGGATGCAAGGGTGTTTGGATTCTTCAAATTCATCACTTTCGTACTCAAGCACCCTTAAAACAAAATTCTTGCTCTCGCATTTCTCCAATTTTCCATGATGTTTTGTCTCAAGTTTAAGAAAAAGATTTTCTCTTTTCTTTGGTTCTCTTATTTGCATAGTTGGAATCTTTCAAAAATAAACTTCTTCGATCTTCAGTCGTCTCCAACTCTTCTTTTTCTTCTTTTTCGAAAATCATTCTCAAAGAGAGATAATTTTGAGACAAACCCTTTTGGCTTTTTGTCTCGAAGTTAAGAAAAAAAGATTTCCCTTTCTCTTCTTTTCTAATTGTTCAATAAATTGAGTTGCGATAAAAAAGACATCCTTGCAAAGGCAACCGACGGGAAATCCATTTGGTTTTCACTAACGTAACCCGTGCTCGAGTTCGCTTTTGTGTTCTTGCTCTTATGTGCAGCCAGGGTAAAGGCCAAAAATCAGCTCATCAACACGTTGCAGAAGGCGACAAGTTCAAACACAAGTCACCCCCGACGTGACACATACTCGTCCCCCTCCATTGAGCTCATGCCTAATGTGAGAAGATTGGCATGAAGAGCCTCACGAAGATCCCATGGAGGAGGACCATGATGAAAACAACACGTCAAGACTCCTCTTCGACACCAACCTTGTCTTGGTGTGCAAAAAGAAGGTAGAAGCCTACAACTTCAATTCGAAATCTCTGCACAACGAAGGTATGACCACATCCTTTGCTAATAATTGGAAGCCCAAGGGTGATATGGTTTTTGTTCATGTGGATGAGTATGGCTCCCACCTACTTACCACACGATTTCCCATGCATCCTTGTAGTAGTTAGGCAATGGTACTACCCTTCGGTTCTTCCATAGGGAGTATCACCCTTCATGCACACATCCTTGCTTTCTACTAGGCTGTCATGAGCATTGCTTGTCAGACTTTGAGCCTTCAACTCCTGATCTTCACAAGCATGCTCTTTGGCAATGAATCATATCCCTTCTTGTGCTTGATGCATGGTTGGCTTGCCATGACTTGTGTTCCTCAAAGCAATCATAGACATATCTGTATGAGGAATGAGCTTAGAATCCTCTTGCCATGGTTAACAATATCAAAATCCCTCCTATGCAATGCATGAATGGTTAGAACTTTCCAAGCAATTTGGACTTCTTGAGTGCACCTCGTTGTTTTCTCATATCATTCATGGAGTTGGGGCTTACATTGTTTTGAGTTTTCATATCACTAAGCCCCAAGTTGCTTTTAATCAACGAGGATTATCTTGCCCATGGTCACACTCAATCTTGGTTGCCCATGGTCACACTCAATCTTGGTCCACATGACTTGCTTGTGCCTTTCTTCCTCGGCTGTACAAATGAGGTCCGGTCATCTAACCCGGGACCTTGTTTGTATGTGCTCCGAGAGCTAACCATGCCTCTCTAAGCTGGATAAAGATTGCTTGCAGGAGTAGTGTTTCCGGCAGGATTCTCAAGAGCTGAATAAGAATTGCAGCCATGCGAGTGCCACCACCGTTGTGACACTTAGTGGCAGCAAAATATGGAAGACAAGATCGCCACTTCACAGCCACGCTGCTCAAAAACCCAAAATGACTGTATGGCCTACTACCACAACCACATGGGACGCAATCCCAAATCATGGGCCGAGAGCAAAGAACAAGTGTGGAGGGAGGTTCCCCTCCCCCACAAAGGTAACTTGTATCGCAACTTGTATCATTTTTCTTCCACCTTGAAAATGTCAAAATAAAATAAAAATTATAAAATTAAAATCAAAATAACACTTGAAAAATAAATAAATAAATAAATAAATAAGTAAGTTAGGTGCTTCTTCTCTCTTTTCTTTCATAAGGCACCTAGAGTTTAATTCAATAAATCTAGGCTCCCCGGTCTTTAACCCCGATAGAGTCCTCTTTGTCTTCGCTTTGTTTTTGTTTGTTTTGAATAAATAAAGCAGGTACAAGAACAAGTGTGGGGGGAGATCTCTTGAGTTCTTCATCACGCACACATTCGAGATCTCCCCCACCAACATGATGCACAACCTCGCACTGATCGACATGTAAAACAGTGGAGCCCTCGGGACAAGAAAACAAAGTTAGGTCGAACCTTTGGGTCGATCAAATATCTCATGGCCCTCTTGATCTCCACTTCATCCAAGGCGACGGTTTGCGCATCCTCTCTACTCCATCTCCCCAATTCATGAGTTAAAATAATCTTTTGAGTCAATCACTAAAATTTAACTCAAGAATAAAATGAACTTTGTTGTTCCCTCAACATACATGCTTCTAGTTGATTGGCCTGCATACTCTTTATTCCTCGCATCATACACCTGTTGCTTGTGAACACCAATCTCATAGGAACCCTTGTTTATCTAAGTTGTTGGTGAATGTGATATGGTTGGATGAGATGAATCATGCTTCTTCTGCATAGAGTGCTTGGGAATTTATCTTGCAAAAATTTAAAATCTATAGCTCTATGCTCCTCGATGATCTTATATTCCTACCAAAGCCATATGTTGACTACATTGGAAAACCTACACACATATGCTGCTTGTCATTACATTGAGCTTTATCAAAATTGTGTGACCCTAGTGAGAAACTTGTCATACTCTCTTGATCAAGATCACGTACACTCCACCTCACATGCTGAACTTCTACACTGAAAGTTAAGCAATACCACCATCCATCCACCAAAATAAGTACTCCACAAAAGCATTGTTACCTTTCTCTCTCTCTAATTATCATTGGAGACATGGCTATGCAAAAGAAAGAATAATCCCTGCTCATACAAAAGTAGAGCATGATGAAAAAAAAGAGAAGGGATAATATTGAAAAAAAAAAGAGAAAGAAAGAATCATAGCCATGTCCTCCTCAAACATTCAAAAAGAGAAAGAGAGAAGGAACGCAAAAAAGGAGTACAATTTCCACCACACCACCCTCATACACACTTGCACATCTTGATCAAGGTTGTATGACTTGCATTCTCCATGGATCCACCCTTTTGGTTCGGCAAAATATGTGATACAAGTATGCCTCTCTTTCATTCCCTACCAAGCTCCACATAAAGCCTTTTGTAGAAGTAGGATGAAAAGAGGCAAATCCAATGCCTTGGTAAGGAACCATACACATTGAGCGATTTGAGAGTGATCATTTGAGGAGTATGAGCTATGTTTTTACTTTGAAAATCTATCAAAAACCCAAGTTACTCAGCAGAGGGAGTTATGATGACTTGAATCAAGACCGTTCCATTCCTCAACCGCCCAAGATGACATGGTAGACACATCAAAAGTTCACGGGTACAGGTATGGCTTGGAATAACTTGTATGCTAGCATCATACCAATGGAAGTCATGTTCCACCTTAGTCCTTCAAACTTTACTCGAGGACGAGCAAAGGCTAAGTGTGGGGGTCTTGTTGACGGTCCTTACGACCCATTTTTACCGTCAACTTTATGCACCTTTTGGAACCTAACACCATCACCAAGGGTAGACATAGTGCTTATTTCTAACAAATTCCACTAGTCTTGGTGAAATTATGAGTGCAGGTGCAATTCATATAAAAACAAGGGAAAACATGCACTAAACATGGACTTTGCAATCAACGGATTTTCCCAGAATAAAGATATCTTCCAAGGGCCCAATAACCGAGAGAAACACTCAAGTCTACCCATAGCACTCGGGACCAAGGTCAAGGAACAGAGGGGAGGCCACCTGCCAAAGCCCAGCCAGGGTGGGGCCAGCCACAGGTCGGCCGACCCCCCCTAGCTGGGTCGGCCGACCCCCCCTCAAGCCCAATGAGGCCCACTCTTCTATGGCGGTTCGTAACCGACGTTGCAATGTCGGTTCCCCCTGCAATCAATGATACCACCTCGCAGAACCGACTCAATTCCACCGACCTTGGAGGCTATAAATAAAGGGCACCCCTCCCCCTCAGACACGATCAGAAGACAACACATTGACACCAAGAGAAATCCACTCTCTAGCATTAGACTAGTCTCTAGGCTGTAGAGGATTAGAGGGGAGAGTTTGGTAGAGGAGAGGGCTGTCCTCCCTTTGTTAGGACTTAGCCCAATCTTGTATCTTGAGGATACTTGCTAATAATATATCGTTCGTTCGTTGTTCGTTCATCGTTCGTTCGTCGTTCATCTCATATTAAGTAAGTATCAAGGTCCACCCCAATAGAATTATCTTCTTTATTCCTCATGCCTTATGATTGTACTAGTATGATAGCCATGTGCTTTCTATGTGGTTGTTATCTAGTCATGATTGGTTGCTTCATGCTTGACATGTCTTTATTCATTCGTTTATGTCCTTACACTCGATTCATGCATGAAGTGGTGAGACATGCTCGGGCCCATGACTTGTTAATCCGTAGGGTTAGAGTTATGTGCGATATAGATCGTAGCTTGTTAATCCGCAGGGTTAGAGTTACGCATGTCTCACCCGTTGACTTGATGATCCGTAGGGTCAGAGTCATGCATGATCTAGCACTTGATCTGTTGATCCGTCGGGTCAGGATTAGGTGTACTCTTATTCCCGACTTGATGATCCGAAGGGTCAAAGTCCCGTGGGAACCGAGAGTACTGTTTAGCAATGTGAGCATGGTGCTTAGGTTGATAAACAGCTTTGGGTGTTTGGTTGTCTGTTTGAACAAGAGAAGGTCTGGCAGTGAGGACTTAATTGCCTTGCTGTCACGTGACCCTAGGACTGGCATAGGGACTTAATAGCCCTAGTGTCACGTGTCCTGGTAGAGGGTTGCCGGTAGGTGGTGACAGCCCTGCTGTGCTCAATCCTCTTTGTTCTACGGTAGATAACCTTGATTGCCTGGTAGAAGGAATACCGGTAGGTGGTGACAGCCCTGCTGGTTACCCCCCTTGTTCCAGGTTGACATAGAGCTTAGACTTGTATGTGTTGCATGAGCAGGAATATAAGAAGTACATAAGGACCCATCTCGGCTCTCTTCTTAACCCTGCTTAGCCTAGGCTTAGTTCTAGTGTTAGATTGGATTGCTCTGGTTGTGTTGTCACACTACCCCTACCTTATTATTATCCTTACCCCTGTTTAGACCTTGGTACATTATTAGTTATGTGATTATGAACATTGCTATCTCGTAAACCACCGCCTTCCCTGTGGAAAATACGATACCCTTGAATACTCACGGGTGAAGTGCTACAACGGTATTCTCCGTGCGCTTGCGGATTTATCTGTGACCGTAAGAAATACCAACAGCAGCTAAAGTAAAATATCTTTTCAAGTGGCCAAAGCTCCAAAAAGCCAATGCTGACATTGGCATTTACCATAGAAGCCGCAGGTACCAATTGTCATATGGTTGGAAAGAATTATCTAATGCATGCCAACAAGTTCACCGAAAATGTATACAGGAAACAAAAGGTTTGATGTTATTTTCACCCCTTCCATGTCGCTTTATAAAATCAGCCATGAACTAACACATGTTCTCTCCCAACGGAAGCACACGTAAACTGCTAAAACTGCAGCCATATCGCCTCCATTTACCAACAAACCAACATATATAGACATATTATAAATCAGGAAACCATCTCAATTGAGACAAAAAAAAATGTAACCTCATAATGCAAAATCAACCCAAATCGACAAACAAACTCCTACATATTATTGACACGTTTTACTTAAACAAGGCAATCATGTGAATTATTCATGGCTGAGATGGATAGAAACAAAAAATAGTATTGCCTACCTCTATGCAATCTTCCCTGAATCAAACAGGTAATGCATGGGGAATAGGCAATGTAAAATACATGTGCGTGACACAGGAGACAAAATTAGGTAAAACAAGATGGAAAAGCTGACCATGGTACTATACTTACCCGGTTTTCAGATATAACGCAGCATGCCCCAAAGCTACATCATTTTGAATGGAAGCCCGGAGTACATAGTATTGAAAACTTCAAAACATGTGAACAGGATAGCTATAGGTCCAAAACGCACCGGCACCATTCCACTCAGTAAAGTTTTTCCGGTATAAATAAAGTAAGTCACACGTTGCCTGTCAAGCAGTAAGAATAATGTCACCATAATAAGACCATAATATCATGTGGGCAATTTACAGCATGTAAATCTCCACGATGGACATACAAAGATCAGATCCATTGCTATCTAGTGAAACCCCATATTTGAAACTTGATAATAATTATACTGTAACACTGAAATAGGACGACACTATACAACAATACAGCATATTAGGCTTGTCTGTAACCGTTAATGGAAACAATAATTAGGATAAACTCTCTTATGTTTTGCCAAAGGCAAAAACTCAACACGATACACTGAAATCACAATATTGCTTCAGTGTAAGCATATATGACTCTAGAAATAGCTACATTTAGAAAGAATATTGAGGTCGCTATCAATCAAACCACGAGCAGACCTTTATCATCCATTTTGAAATGGTACAATATGTAGCTAGGAAAAAGAGCAACCCCTCTTCGAGCAAGCAAGCTCCAATTCAAAATATAGTATCTCCATAATTTATGATATTTTAGCCACACATGCATATGCAAAACTAAAGAGCAGAGATAGCAGTGAGAACATATATACATTGTGGCGACATTTCCAAGTGAATCAAAATAGCAAGGCAACATATTAATATGTTTCAGGTACCATTACATATGCATTTGCAAGCTAAAGAGTGTGATATATATAAAACATATTACCTTGAAGGACTAAAGAATATATGCAATATAAGCTCTGAGTAAGGAAATAAAATCAATGCCTAGTCTCTATTATGAAAGGTCGGTTCTTAATTGCAATTTAATAGTTTTTAGTCGCATACTCATTGGTCAAATTACCGGTAATCACTGCATCTAAGAAATTGAGAAATACGCATATAACAGTGGAAATGGTTAATATTGCAAAAATTACCAATGATCACTACATCTAAGAAATTATGAAATCTTACATGCGACATTATCACACTTTTTACTCAACAAAATAATCTATGCAGTCTATCCCTTGACTGTTCATTCAGTACCTAAATGGAGGCGATGTAGACCAATTCTCAAAATTTGAAGGGATAAATATCACAGATCATGCTCCGGCGGCTGCTGCTCCGGCGGGACTCCTCTCGATCGATTTGTCAAGGTTGCTGGGAAGAAAATGACAAAACTTCTGAAATTGGTGAGATTGCAACAAGGTTTCTCAATAGGACTCAATCCATAAGCGCGCAGAGATCTCCCATGTGTGCGACGGCCGCGTCGAGGAGCCGTGCGGTGTGGCGGAATTCTGGGCTGGGGAGGGGTCGGGGGCGGTGGTGGGGTGGAACGACGGGGAGGAAACCTACTCACCTCCCTCCTTCAGTCTCCAGACGTCTCGCCATCGCCGCCCGCAGCTGCTCGCCAACCCCGCCGCTACGCCGTCCCAATCGAACGCCGTCCCAATCGAAGAGGATGAGGGGGTAAGATTGCAAGCCAGAATTTCGGGCGGGGAAGGAAAATGTTTGGAAACCACGCTGTAATCAAGCACGGTAAAAGGAAAGCAATAAACATAACTGGTAATTAGAGGAGGTGGGAATTCCGTCTGGCTACCAAATTGATCGGTGAGAAAAAACTTACGATCGTCATCCAAAAATGAACTAATTTGGACATTTGTCCATGTCCAATGTCCACCCTTGCGCGGGCCCGGGCCTAGCATGGCAGGATCTGATGGTAGATATTAAAGATGACATTTTAGATCAATGGCTAATATACAGGTGGGTACAATCTGACAGGTATAAAGTGTATTTTTCACAACTGGTTCTTTAAGGGTTTAGATTCCCAATCCTATTTCCCAATTGCCAAATGCTCCTTAATAAATCTCAAAAAGGTCGTCAGCCCAAAATTTTCAGACCCCCTTTGAATTCGGGTCGAATTCATTAAAGGTTTTAATTTCCGAATTAATTTGTTTGTGTTATATAGTAATGGAATCGTTAATTTCCACAAACCATAGCGTGGTCTGGTGGTAAGTGCGGTCCTTCACTTCCTACTGGTCCAGACTCCAGAGTTCGAATCCCTCTCGCATCAAGTTTTGAAATCTTTTTTTTCCTGTGGGCTGCACAAAATGTGCTTCTTTTTTCAGTGGGCTGCATGGAATGGACTGAACTGTGTGGGCCGCGCAGAAGGGAAGGGAAAGAAGTTTGGGCTGGGACAGAAATTGATAATAAAGCTCCACAATATTTGTTGTAAGCCCTTTATGATTGGCGAATTTCATGTTTCAGATGCAGCAATACACTGTTTTGCAATTAGGTTCTTTGTATTTCCATATATTTTTGTTTAGCCCAGTGTTTTCTCACAATAAATCCCAAACTTTGTGATACAAAATAGGCCCTTTATTTTTGCAACATGAATATTGAATACAAACTTTTATAAACCTATTTTATTACTTTTAGATATTTAATCAAGAAACATGTTTTATGAATTTTATAAACCTTTCACTACTTGATGTAGTCTTGATTACATGATAAAATAATGGTATTGTAGTCGTTGTTACAAACCCTAATCTCGTGATTTCATTTTTGCTCATATTGAAATGCATATGCATACAAAATATTTTTTTTACTAAATTCATTACTTGATTCACACGTGGTAACACACGTCACCTCGTAGCAACGCACGGGCAATTTGCTAGTAGAATCAAAAGTCATATAGCATACATGAGTAAAACCCGAGCTGGGCTCAGGCCGGGTTGACAAAAAAAGCCCAATTCATTTTGGGCCTGAATCTGGTGCCTAGACTCAACCCATGATTCTATCGAGCCTACAAATTTGGGTCCAATTCAGGTCAGGCTCATACCGAGCCGTCCACTATTTTTCAATGTACAATTTGGGCCAGGCTGAATTTTTTTTCGGCCACAAAAATCAGCGCCAAGGCCGGCCCTAAACCTGTGTCGGCCAAGCTAAGCCCATTGGGCTCGGACCGGACCTCATTTGCTCATGTCTAGTCCCTCCAATTTTTTCTTTGATGACCTAGTTCTCTATGGTCTGGCAACCATGGCGGCTACTACCGTTAGCGTGGGTTTTTAATCGGATCGGCGACCAGAGATCGATTTCTCGACATTTGTTCACTACTTGGGCTGACTACGGGGCCGGCTTCTCCAGCTGCCCGGCCTTGGTAGCGCCAGACTAGGGCCTCGTGATCTGGTGGCTGGTTGGGAACGAGTATGGTGGAGGAATCATCAGGAGAGCACAAGATGGGCAACGAGGAACTAGCTACAAACAACGGGGCTCCAGTGTGGAGTGCCGCTAGTCAATGTGTTGCCTCAGTTGGAATTATCGCGGGCTTGGCAGCGCTGTGACAATTAAGGAACTTTGCGAGCTGGCAAAAGATTTTGCCCCATCAGTGCTTTGTGTCCTTGAAACTCAGGTGCACAAGACACGGGTGGAAGGACTGAAGTAGACACTTGATTTTGATAATCCTTTTGCTATCAATAGTTTGGGCCGCAGTGGCGGATTAGGTATTTTCTAGAATAATAATACAAGTGTGACTTTGTTACCTTACTCTCAGTACCATATTGATGCATTAATCCAGTAAGGGGATAGCAACCCGTGGCACTTGACTTGTGTTTACGGGGAGGCACAAAACGTGGGATATGTTGAAACATATTAAGTCATCATCGCATCTCCCATGGTTGTGTATTGCTGAGTTTAATGAAGTGTTACATCGAACGGAACACGCAGGCGTTCAGGAGAGAAGCCATGCTCAAATTGCCGGTTTATGTGAGATGGTGGATGTATGCGGCCTCCATGATTTAGGTTATGAAGGTCATATTTAGACGTATGAAAAGAAAGTAGCAGGGGGCTCCTATTGTTGGGTGCGTCTGGATCGTGATCTAGCACCCCCAGACTGGAGTGTGCGCTTCCCATTGGCGACGTGCAAGCATCTGTCTGCAGCTGCCTCGGATCATGTGCTGATTGTGTTGAGCTGGAGATCGAAGGAGCCACGGCCTCGAGGAAAAATCCGATTCAGGTCCTTCAAAATAACACCCACTCCACTTGTTCTTGAGGCACTAGTCAAGTGGATAGAAGGCATAATGTCTCCACTTATTCTCGAGGCCTGAGCTTTTGCATTGGTCTAGGGAATCGAAGGTGAAGATGAACCACTTTTCATTGCTGCAACTTTTGCAATATCTCCATACCTTTTCGTACAGGCCTATTCAGCATTTACCCTCCTTACCAATGGCCAACATCTATTTGCCCTCCTTCCAAATGGTTTGCACGGGAGTACACGACGCCCGCCTTGGCCAGCCTGTTGAAGAAGAGGTCGTCCTCCGTCACGCTCGTCTCGCGCTTGCATGGGAACCCATTCAGCCTCAGCTACAACGCCGTCGGGGTCACCAGCTACAATGAGAGGGAGGAAATCTTGCGGGAGGCGGCGTGCGGCGGCTGGGCGTAGCGGTGCGAGGGCATAGCTCGGCAACAGGGCGTGCGGCGCAGGACGCGGTGGCGCCCATGGTGCGGTGACCGTCGGCAGGAGGAAGAAGATGAGGGGAGGGGCAAAATCAAGATAAAAGTGGCAAGAGGGCAAATTTTAGATCAAAAATTTGGATGGAGCGTAAAAGTTGGAAGGCATTTGAAAGGAAGGCAAATGGATGTTGGCCATTGATAAGGAGGGTAAATCCTGAATAGAGCCGTCTTCGTACGAATCCAACTGCATAGAAAAGTGTTACAATTTGCTACCCTGAAAACCATCATAGGACAACAATTGAAGGGAAGAAAATTGAAATCCAATGTATATGCACCGAGCTTCTGAAATAAAGAGAGGGAGACAAATTGCAGAAGCTCACCAGCAGCTGCACAGGTCCTGACCTTGCAGGAAGCTTCAGCCTTCAGCAGGCAGGCATCCGGGCAGGTAGGGGCAGCAGGGCACGCAAGCGCAGCCCCTGGATGGCCGTGACCCTAGCTTGGAGTCGTCGTACACCGTTGTATCCGTCTCTCGGCAGCGCTCGGCCTTGGTCTCGCTCGGCATAACTCTTTTTTTTTTTTTTTGAGATTGGCATAACTCGAAACAGAGGAGGTGGGGGGTCGCTTGCATGGCAAAATCTGGGGGAGGGCCGCGGCCCACCCTTTAGACTCGCCCCTGCCCATTCTAAATTTTCTAACTCTTTGCTTAGTCATGGCAGATGGAGAGAATGAGGCAACGACCCTACGGGAATTGTAGAGCATATTGAAAAAAGTGGGACAGGAACACGTTTGGGCATGTACGCAAGGAGTTGCGCAGACTACAACAAGACCTAGAGCGGTTACAGGCCGATCCGCAGCTGATGGGTCCAAGTCCTGTGGAGCTCAAGATCAAGGAGAAAATTTTGGAACTTAACCATAGGGAAGAAATAATATGGACAACCATAGGGAAGAAATAGTATGGACAACCATAGGGAAGAAATAGTATGGAGACAACGTCCCAAAATTTTGTGGCTTTTTGCAGGTGGCAGAAACACTAGGTTCATTCATATCCGAGCCAGCAGAAGGAGGAGGAGAAATAGGATCGCACGGTTGGAAAAACTGGATGGACAGGTGACGGAAAATGTCTGGGAGATGAGCGACCTAGCAACTAGCTTCTATAAGGAGTTGTATACTTTGGAGGGGACCAATTTTCCTCTTTAGTCTACGGTTTCACCCGTCGCAGAAACACACGCCACGTCAATCCTACAATTTTTGACCGCTTGATCAGCATCAGCCCATTTTAACGCAACTTGGTTAAGTTTCCATGTGGTGAAAATTTCTCCCATGTACAGTGATCCACGCGTCTCTCTGTCTTTCGTGCGTCGTGCAACGGGAGTAATGGCGATGCCTTGTATTTGGGCCGGCGTTCCTTCCTCCTCGCCTCATTCGCTCCGCCTCTTCGCATTCGTTCTTCCTCCACACCTCATTCGCCTCCTCTCCTCGGTTGCTCCAATCTGCACCGGCAACTGCGTTGGGTGAGTTCGTCGTCGTTCTTCCCCGGTTGGTTCACTGCTACAGAACAGGCCTTCAGCGACGCATACATCAGCGACGCAATACAGAACCGCGTCGCTAAACTTGAAACTAACTTAAAAAACCCGTCGCTAATTTAGCTGTGTAAAACACCGTCGCTAAATCTTAAACTGTTACAGACGGGTTTTCTCCAAAACCCGTCGCTAATAGATAGCCCGTCGCTGAAGTTCTGCTGTTTTAGACGGTTTGTGAAATACCGTCGCTAAGTTTTCTAATATAGCGACGGGTAATATAAACCCGTCGCTAAGTTTTCTAATCTAGCGACGGCTCCGTGGAACCCGTCGCAAGTCCTCGTCGCCCAGTGGTGTTGCTATTGGAAAAAGAGAAAAAAAAAGCTACGCGCGCGCTGGCTTCGAACCCGGAAGCTTCGGTTTGCTACACGAAGGCACCAACCACTCCACCATCTGCAGTTAGTGTTTAAGGATGGAAACATATTCTTTATATATATAACAAAGGAAGCATCAACGTTCCAACCGGCCCGGCCCAGTTCACTCCGTCGCACATATATCAATCGCGTTCATTCCTTCCTAACCCTAAGCGCCGCGGGATATTTAGATTGTTGCCATGGGTAAAGAGCGTCATCCAAGCTTTACCATCAGTAAAAGAGACATCTAAAGATAGCCATGACTTAGACTTTTGCTCCCCTATTCTTACCACTACCCGCACTTTTTATTTTTCTGAGGCCTAAAACACACATGGAAAGACGACTTTGCCCTTGCCTTCATCTGAATGGAAATGGAGCCCCGAATCGCATCCGCCCCTGAATAGCTCATCCTGGCGCATCGGCGGTGGCGGCGCCCCATGCGCGAGGTGGTGGCCAGGGCTGTGCTGGCAGGGGCGGCCAGGCCTGGCTTCTGCGCGTATCCCTTGCGGTGAAGCGCGGCGAGGGGAGGCGTGCTGGATCTCGTGGCGCGCGGGCGAGCAAAGGAGGAGAGGACTAGGGCAGGGGAGGCACGGCGCGAGCAGGCGCCAGTGATGATGCCGCTGACGAGGTGCGCGCAGGGAGGAGCTTGGGCTGGCTGGCGGCAGTGAGGTGCGGGCAGGAGATGAATTGAGCGCTGCGCGTCCACGACCCGCCGCCCTTCTCGCCGTGCCCGCCGCCGCCCCAACTCGCCGCTCGTCGGCGTCCCGCCGCCCTCCTCGACGCGCGTGCGCCGGCGCCCCCGCTCGCCGTGCGTTCCGCCGCCCCCACTCGCCGCGCGTCGGTGCCCCGCCGCCCTCCTCGACGCGCGCGCGCCTCTGCCCCCACCCGCGCCACTTCGGCGCCTCGCTGTGCGCGTGTCGCCGCCCCCGCTTGCCACGCGTCCCGCCGCCCTTCTCGCCGTGCGCGCGTCCCGCCACCCTTGCCCGCCGCGAGCACCGCCGCCTGCCACCTTCATGCCGTGCCCCGGTCAGAGGAGAGGAGAGGCAGGGGCAAAGTCGTCCATCCAGGTCTGTTTGAGGCTTCAGAAATATTAAAAAACCTGACCATGGCAAAATTAGGGGAGCTGGTCCTCAAGTCATGACAATGGTTGGATGTCGTCTTTACTCATGGCAAAGCTTGGATGACGCACTTTACCAGTGGCCTCAATCTAATTATCCCGCCGCGCCGCACTTCCTCCCCTTGCCGCCCTCTCGCTTGATCTCTCTCTCGCTCACCAGAGCGCCCTCCTCTCCTCCACCTTGTGCCCCATCCGGCGCGGGGCCATCTCGACGACGTGGTGGTGGATCCGTCGCGGGGGTGCATCTTCCCCTCGCGGTGCTCCAGATCCGGCGCGGGGGTGGATCCTCCCTCTCGCGTACGGTGGCGGGCGCGCGGTGGAGGCCAACAAGTCGACGGCGGCGCCCTCTACATCGTAGTCCTCCACGGCGGCGATTCCCTCCACGACGTCGACTCCCTCGGCTACAGCGCTCCCCCTCGACCTCTCCATGACGGCAGATCCGGCCTCTCGATGGCGCGGTGGCGGATCCGGCGCGGGGGCAAATCTTCCCCAGCGTGGCGTGCGCGTTCAAGGCGACGAGGTCAACGAGGTCTAGAGCTCTCCCTGGGGACTTGCTCTTTTTTTTTTGAAAGAATAGACGCGTCCTTATTACTTGTTGTGCAGGAGATCCGGTGGCATGATGATGGTCGAGGCCGCGGCGAGATGCCATGACGCGGCAGCACGGCGAGGACTCCGGCGGTGGGCTGCGTCTGAGGAAGAAGCCGAGCCAGATCCATTGTGGTCAATCCGGAGTTTGTGCGTGAGGATCTGTGGTGTGTTCAAAAATAGCTGTTTGTGTGCGTGAGGATCTTTTGTTGAGTTCGTGTGCGTGAGGATCTTTTGTGTTTGGAATTAGTTGTTCGTTTGCATCAGAATCTTTGGCAAGTTCAGAATTAGTTAACTACTGGTTGGATTAAAACTGTAAATGAAGAGGGCACAAAATATGTAATAAAGAAACCGTGACATTTTTTTTTTGTTTTTCATTGCTCTGTAGCGACGGGTTTAGCATAAACGTCGCTACCAGTAGCGACAGGTTTAGCAGAAATGCCTCCGACGCCATTTAGTTAGAAACCCGTCGCTGCAGTTGTTCTCAGCGACGTGTGAAAACCCGTCGCTACCGTCCACCCTTTAGCGACGTATTACTAGCGACGGGCTTTTTCCCGTCGCTAGAGGCCCAAAAAGCCCGTCGCTGAAGCCCTGTTCTGTGGTAGTGGTTTCTGGTGGGATCGCATGGCCGCAGTCAGTTTGGGTCGGATTGGGCGGTTTAGTTCCCTTGTTTTCCAATTCGTCGTGGTCTTGGTTCAGATTGCTCGCTCATCTACTTCCTCGGTTTCTTGCGCTGGATTGTTGCGATGTGCATGTGTTTGGAGTGCCTTTGTTTGATTTGGAGCGATTAGGGTTTATCGGTTCCTAGGCATACGGATTCGCTTTATCTTTGGGCGCTGAACGTTTGGTTTTTGGGTTCCTTCCTTTTTTTGTGTGCGAATCTTGTTCTTGGTCGCGTGGACTTACCTTTTCTTTTGCTGCTTTGTTGCAGTTAGGTTCGATCCGTTCGTGTTCTTGGTGGCTTCGGGTCCTTCGTCTTCCCCGCAGACATGGGAGGGTTTGGATGAGGTGACTCGCTGATCTGGGCATTCTTGCGCTCATTCCCTCTTTTTTTTCCTGTTCTGTGCTATTCTGATGCGTTGTTTGGTGCAGGTCGTCGTCCAGCCTGTCTGCCTTCGATTGGAGGCGTCTTCCAGTCCGTCTTGCTAAGATGTAAGGAATTCTCCTGTATGCATGCCTGCTTGGTTTTCTTTGGTTACGTACTTTTACTTCCATCAGTTCGTCTCTTTGGATCATCCATGCATAACCTTGTCTGCGTATGTGATTTGCCCTGGTGGGGTTAGATTTTGCCTTGTCAAGTTCTGTTAATGGATCAGGTGACCATTTTTTGTTGACTTTAGTAATTGTTTGTTCTGTTTTCCTGTCGTGTGCTTTTGATCCGTTGGTCTTGCCGGTAAGGTAGTAGTCATGATGCTTCTGTGGCGCCATCTTCCATTTACCAGTTTTTGGTGCTCTGTGAATAAAATTGCACGTGGACTCTGTTCTGCTATATTCGTTGGTTGTGTGCCCATTATTGTTGATCTCTCATTGGAATTTTTTATGCTCGTCATAAAGCATGGTGATCTAATCCCTGAAGTGTGGAGTGTTGCTCCAGTTTTGGCCTGTTGGTTGAGCGTGTCTTGTTTTTTGCCGTTTTCTTTTACTTTGCGTTATTTCCATCTTTCCCTGTTCATGTTGCTTTTCGTGTGGGTTTAGGGTTTCTATGTTTGGATTGGGCTTGGATTCTGGTTTGGGTTTAGGTGCAGCGAGGTTGGATGCAAGCGGAGGGTGCTGAGTGATCTTCTTGCGCTTTCTCTTCAGCTGATGTTCCTCCTTCTTGATGTGCTCTGTGGGTCCTGCAAGAGTGTGCAGGAACTCGGTGCTGGAGCTGCTCACATGTGCAAGGCAAGGTATCCTCATAATCTTGGTGAGTCGATGTGTTGCTTGTGATTTCTTTTCATGACAGATTTGTTCAAATCAAACATTTCTCTCTTGTTCCTGTAATTAAGTTATCTTACTGCGTATAACATCCTGCAATTTTGCCATAATGATTCGTTTCATTGTCGGCAGTATCCACGAATTAGATAAAGGATCAAGATGGCTCCAGGTTGAATATTTTTCTTATGCACATTGCAAGTTCATCAGCTTTTCTTATCTCCGGTTTTTATTCTTGGCAATTGAAACACCAGAATTTGATAGCACATCCTTTTATCCTCTATGAATGATTTGAGGTCTATTTTCAGTAGCATTATCTGGTTCCGGCAAAATAAATTTCTGCGAGAAAATATATGTCCAGTTGACCTATGTGCTCGTTAGAGACTTTTTATCAGAAAACACAGCAGATCAGTTTAGCGATTGCTTCGTTTTGCACATATTTTTGATCCAATTTTCTTTCCTTTGTGTTCAGTTTCTGGGAACTACATGCATGCTAATTTCTTCAATGGCTGCAAATATCCACCATGCATTCTGACACTAGCACATACAACTGAATTTCGCAGTGAAGTATGCATTGCTTGCGGGAAGGGAGTGTTGCTTGAGGTTTTCTTCATTTGATATCACCATCCCATTTGCTTTGTTTCATCTTGTTATGCCTAACAAAGACGGCTTTTGGTATTTGAGCAGATTTCTGAAGAAAATGGGGAACAAAGGTTGATCATTTGCTATGTGGCAATTTTGATTGATTTTAATTTATCATTGAAACAATTCAATTTGGTTATAAGGTAAAGATATGTGAGGCCTCCCCTTGAATCTTCTAATTCCAAACCTTTTTTCATTTTGCTGTGTATACGTCCTGTTGGTATGTCATACTACTAATTGGAAATTTAGAATACAACCAAGATTCCATGCTTTGCAATGTGACTTATCTTTAGTTTTCTTGCAAAGGAATCTTGACCAAGTAGCAAACAATTGCTGATAAAGGTGGTAAATCAAAAAAAAAAAAAGTCCTTGACCTACATGCATCAATTCTCTGATACGGTCAGTAAACCTGCTCCCCTTTTGATATATAGTCACACTTAGATTATCAATGATCTGAATGCACATAGAAACTAATCTATTTCTTCATTACCTTACCATTTATCACTGTCCCGCCTGGAAAAGAAAAAAAAAATCAAAGGTAGCCTAGCCTACTTCATTATTGTGCAAGTGTACATAATGAATCATCTTAAGCATCGAATAATTATTCTTAGGTGCCATTGCAAATTTGCACAATCCCGAATATGCCACTGTCAGTGACACAGGTGGGCCTCACCTGTCACTGAGAGGCCAGTGGCATATACATGATTAAATTTTTTTTGCAATGGCACCTAAGGAATTGCCCCATTAATATTTGTATGAGCAAAACTATGATGGCTGTATGTTTTTCTCTGTATATATGCAGGGACAAGTATTATAGGAAATATTCATGACAAGAGACACAACCTTCATCTACAGGTAGTGTTGAGCAATGATGGCTTATGAATAATTCCTTCAATATTATGCATTATTGCATTTTGTTCCTATGATTTAACTCTTCTGTATATTTTGATTATCATGAGCACACATAAATAAAGATTAATGACATTTTGTATCCTTGTTTTGCAAGGTTGTAATGTTATACAAAGATTTTTTTTTTACTCATGGTTATAGTGCCATACATCTGAGTACGCATTCACAGACTGGGATAACTTAAGCTTGTCCTGGTTTAGACACATTCTTCTGCAGAGGTTTCACACATTAATGTTAGGAGATTCCTATTGGTGGTGGTGACCATACATATGCAAACTCATTTTACGTGTCTTTTTCTTCAAATGCAGCATTATTGTATCTTTCAGTCTGAACAACCAGAGGTACCTAATGTTAAACAACCTTGTCTGTTCACAGTTGCACTCAAGATGCAACGATGTTTCAAGCACTAATTATATTTCTTTATTAAGGTATAGTTATGTCAATGTATTGAACCATGTATGAGATGCGTATCTATGAAAGACTATTTGTATCCGTTATTGTAACCCTTCATATGTGAAATTTCGTTGGAATTTTAATATACGTTGTTGCATCATATATCTTAGTTTCAAACTATCATTTATATTACCATATATATTTTGTACTTTTTCATCATGTTTTGTTCCAACTCAAATTTTAGTTGACGGTGTTTAGCTGTGTATACCTCTAGCTTTTTTATATGCCTCCACCAAAATTTGGTTTCTACATAGTAAATATACCTTCTCAATACTTTCACTAATTTTTTCATAAACGGCGCGCAAGGGCGCGCCGCCTTCTACTAGTAACATGGAGGCAGTGTTGAACACACTCCCAACGAAGGTTACTGCAGCAATGAACAAGTGCTTACGTGCAGCCTTTTTAGAGAAGGAAGTCAAAGAAGCTTTGTTTCAAATGTTTTCGACAAAGTCTTGAGGACCTGACGGTTTTCCGGCACACTTCTTCCAATGACATTAGGACTTACGTGGTACCGAAGTTAGCTCGGTTGTGTTGAGGATATTGAGAGGGGAGGAGGACGCCACAGCAATAATGACACTTTTATTATCCTAATCCCTAAGGTCGCAGATCCAGAGGAGTTAGGCCATTTTAGGCCTATATGATGAGGACATGATAATCATGATTATGCATGGAGTAGAAGTTCAGCAAGGATATCCAAGTCATGAAGGAGGCCCAAGGTTGATTCGGTTCGAGTCCCAAAGGTGGAGAGCCAAAGCAAGCCGAGTTCGAGTCCACTTTTGAGTCTAGGAGCAGTCTGCACCAAAATTTACGTCCAGGAGCAGCCTGCACCAAATTGACGTCCAGGTCGCATCACACTTCCAATGGCACTAGTATCAAGCCCAAATTCACTCGAAGGCAACGGGAATTCTCGAAACCAGTGGACATCCAGAATCTGTCAGGCCAACTTGGCCTTGTATCGTGTCGGGCCTTAAGCCCATGTTGTGGGCGCCCCTCCCTTGGTCGCCCCAACCCTAGCTCGCATCTTTTCATATAAACTCAGTAGCCGCCGCCTTAGAAACTTGGGTTTTGTTGGTTTCTAGTTTTCTTCAAGAAAAAGACATTTGTTCATTGTACTTGAGGGATTACCTCGGCTGTTCAAATCATGGCCCCTGTTTTTGTTCTACTCGTCTATGGCGATTAGTCCTTCCGACCAAGAGCTTGAACCATTCATCCACTTCTGTTCGTCATCCATATTTGCAATTTTAGATTGCGTTCTTATCGTTCTTGCTTGTGTTCTTCGATTCGCTTGCAGGAAAAGCCTTTTGGCAAGGTCAATTGAGTTGTACTTTTTTTATAACCAACGGAGCAGCAGTGTAATAGTTGCAGGGTTTGAATCTTTTGGATTAGAAACCGGATCGCCAACGTCGATGCACCACCAATCAAATTTACCCTACCTTTCGGAAGATCGAGACCTCCAGTTCTATCACTATAAGCCTTTGTAACGTTCTGTATAAGATTGCCTCAAAAGTTGTTGCAAACAGGTTGAAGCAAATTTTGCCCGAGGTTATCTCTGAAGAGCAATCAGCGTTTGTGCCTGGGCCTCTTATTATAGACAATATTATATCTCTATATGAATGTCTGCATTTTATGCAGCAAAAAAGGCCTCGTGAATCTAGATGTTGTGCTTTGAGGTTGGACATGAGAAAAGCATATGACCGAGTTGAGTGGGACTATCTGCAAGCGATCATGCTCCGGTTGGGCTTCCACCAACATTGGGTTGAGACAGTGATGCGTCTGGTAACGACTGTCTCATTTTCAGTTCTTTTTAATGGTGATAGTCTTGACAATTTTAAACAATTGAGGGGTATCTGACAAGGTGGTCCTATCTCTCCTTATCTGTTTTTGTTGGCAGCAGAGGACCTTTCATGCCTGCTAAAAGCTAGAAATCGGTCATCCGTACTCAATGGGATTAAAGTGGCGTCATCGGGTTCCGGTGATATCTCACTTACTCTTCGCAAATGACAGCCTGCTGTTTTCCGGAGCTAATAAGGAAAGTGCAGAGGAGATCAAAGAGGTACTCAGCATTTATTGTCAAGCTTCGGGAGGTGATCAAGGGAGTTCTTGATGTTCACAATGAATCTCTTAGTGAAAAATACTTGGGCATGCCAACAGATGTGGGTGTTTCCACTAACGGGGCTTTCAAATATATTAAAGACCGTGTGTGTAAAAAGGTCCAGGGCTTTGCTGGAGCAGTACTTATCATCCGCGGCAAGGAGGTACTGATTAATTCAGTTGCGCAGGCTATACCTACTTATTCAATCTCTTGGTTTAAGCTCCCTAGAGGATTATGCCATCATATCAATAGTTTACTAAGGAACTTCTGGTGGGGTAGCAAGAATGGAAAAAGGAGAACATGCTAGGTTGCTTGGGATGACTAGTAAACATGCACGTGCGCCACGCACGTGTCTAAAAAATGCATCACTTGGCAAGACTATTACAATTACAAACCACCAGAAGTTCTAATTACAATTATGTGGGACCTGCCGGAAGTTTCAACGTTGTGCTAATGCATTCATGGCCTTGATCACCATCCAGATACGTACATATGATTTTACACAGAATAACACATGAATATCAAAGTATTATCAATGAAAATACATATGGATAAAAAATTGGGATATCAATAATTCCATCAAAATAAAAAAAATGTAAACTTGGTTCAAACTCAATGCACTTGAACAAAACAGCAGCTGGTTCAGATTCCAAAGGTGAGTAAATTAAAGCTAAATAAAATGGCCCAGTGTGCCTATTTCCATATTATGCCTACCTCATCATCGACCAAACAAAAATCTACATAAACCACATTATAGAAAGAAAGTTTAATATCTGTACAGAAAGACAAAGTAGGTGATGGTACTCAGGGGGAAAATTGTTGCAAGCCTGCAAGACAATACCACGCTTATGCACCAAATTGATAAGTATTAATTTCTCTACTTTAGCTGCAGAAGAAAAAATAACCCAAGTCATTGATCAATGAACTCATTCAACAAGCAAACAAATTTATTGATTAATTACATGATGCGAAACCTTCGCCAACTCGATTAGCAACAAATTATTTCAATAAATAGTTTAGAATAATGCATACAAAGGATTTCACATCACATGAATCTGATAATCACATTCACAAAGGATTTCACATCACATACAATGCATACTCAGTATGACTACCGTATGGATAGTCTTAGTATTTTAAATTGGCCAAGGTCGGCTAGCCTGAAGTAATTAAGTAATAGAAGTGGTCCAACTTTTTTGTGAGAAAAAAATGTAAAACATATAGTGAGGATAACAATGAAAATGACATAAAGTCTTTTTTGGTAGACTCACAATATACGTCCTTTGGATTCCATGCTGGGAATAAAGCAGACGAGTTGGCGCCACTGCCGACCCTGATCTTGCATTCACTGCAATTCTTGGAAGTGAAGGAAACCTAGCAAAGATTGAAACAAAGTAAAATTAGAAAAAGTGCATACCGGAAGGTGATATGATGAGTACTCATGAAAACCAGTTGCAGTGAATAGCAGTCTCATAATTAACAAACATTAGTAGTTTGGCACCTGGCCTATTTAAAATATGGGGACAAAAACGAATAAATCATTTTATCAGATAATTAAACCTTCACCAGGGCAAAGACCTCCCATATTTTACTAACACCATTGGGGGCTGCACAAATCACATAATTAAAATTACTTTAATTGTTTTGTTTAAGGCATCCGTATCCACCAGAGCACTTGACGGGCACTAATGCATTCACTGCACATGCAGGATCTCTGCATTTGGGAGAAACTGCTGATGGTGCTCTGGTGGGACTTATAAGGAACAACAACACTGCCCATTCAAAAGTTCAAGGTGCACATCACGCTACACAAACCTTCTTCATGGTGCGCTATTTCAAAAGTTGAATTTAGAATGAAGCACAAGTGATACATATACTATCTATATCCTTATCCTTTCACAAAATATTCCCTGATAAGAGCACCTTACCATCTTCAAAAGTGGGGAAGAGATGCAGCAGCTCTGAGAGTCCTCAATCAAATTGGAATGGGTGCTGATAGCATAAATTTGATGATTGTTGTCATAGCATCTTAATACATTCCACCTGCAAATCAGTAGCTCCACATTAGTACCAATCCAGTAGAAAGCTACTCCTGCATGAACAACTATCCCTAAGAAAAAGAGAAAAAAAGTCAATTCAGAGGTACTCCTACATGTTATAGAAGATTCATGTTGCAGACGACAACCGCACTACCTTGAAAAACACAAAGAACGCAAGCAGGGTACCATGGGGCGCAGTTTCAGAGAGAAGCGCTAGACTGCAGTAGCGTATTACAACTTGGCCGGGAGGAAATCGATGGAACTCTAAAATTGTAGAGAAAGAACCAGGAATCATACGCATGCTTGGAATTTATAGATGCAGACGATGGATTTCTCACCGTGATTTGAACAAGAGTGTTATACGAGCCACTAAGATGACCCTCAAATAAAGCGTCCTTGCTCATGGCCATAGCTAGCATCGAGCATACAGAATACACCTGCCCATACAGATCATCAATCTAGTACGAAACATTGTCTCCCATATATATGAAACTATGAAGATAGTAAACAATTTCTTGGGTCAAGAAATTGTTTACTATCTTTATAGTTACAGTAATATTGGAGAAAATTCAAAAATTCCATGGAAAACAATCGAACTCCAGAATTGACAAAATGGTGATGAAAAGAATGCTGAATTGTAAATATTTGATGGCAGTTTAACAATTATATCAAAAAAGTTAATGAAGATAAGGTGGTTGGATATCCTATTGTGTTCATGATATCAAATGTTTCACTCAACAAAATTCCCCTATCCTAAAAAGAAGGAAATGCTGATCACTGATTATTACTAAATAAAAGTTTTTTCTATTGATAGGAACACTGGAAAATAAACTATTTCTTTTATTGCTTGATGACATATGCTAGAAAAAAAAGGAGTACTCAACAAGACCAATAATGACAGATATAATTTAGAAAGCAAAATTAGCTAACCTCTTGAGGACGGTCGATTCAAGCATGCTGTAGAAGGCCAACTGAACTCAGCAAGATAACACATTAATATAGCTTTGCCATATGCTGCATCCAAGTGCAGAGTAAACAAATCCAAAATTATTGTTCGATCTTTCTTCAAAGTTTTTTGATTAATGGATCGACAATCATTTCCGTCTGAAACAAAAACAGGATACATATCAACAAATCAGGGGAAAAAATAATAGGTTGCCAACTTACATGCACATATAGGAGATACAATCTTGCACATCTACGACCTGTATAGTCAAATAGTTTTTCTTTTCCCAGTAGATGGAATCACTTATACATGGAAATAATCAAATGCAGATGCAGGACGTGATAGTACTATGAAACCAGCATGGTTACTATTTTTATTCAAAGCAACTAAACTGTAGATACAAACCTGCAGCAAACACATTGCGACCTTGAGGACTGTCTCTGTGTAGCCGGCTACAAGACTCAGAAGTGCAAAATAGCATATGCAAGAATCTGAAGAATAGAACTATTCACAAAAGGGGGGAAGCTACAATTCAGAAGTTTTTTTTTTGAGACGGAACAATTCAGAAGTGGTGATTGTTAATATCTCAGGAATAACTATGGCTATCATATGAGATTAAAGAATAGATCAACAATCCTCTTTCCAACACTCTTAATCCAAAAGGTAGAGTATAGATTGACATTGCTATCTTTCTTACAATCTTAATTGAGGAGATAATGGGAAACTAATTAGTTTGATAAGCCTACTAAGATGCCTCTGTAATCTGCTCACATTTCTTATTTTCTGATTCACATCCAGGATAAGGATCTAATTAGCTCACCATATTTCCTTTCTCCACCCCTGTTTATCAACTTCAATTAGTAATGATTGACTCGAACTGGAAACGATCCTCACTGATAATTATCGCTTCAATGCAGGTTTACCAACTAAATCCATGTGTTAAAAGTACCAGATCTACCAACCAAACCACTAATCAAATCACGACCCAAACCCAAGGACAGTAGCATAATCGTGTATGGGAAAATCAGGGACGACACAGGGCGCTGGGCGCCATCCATGTTTCAAGTGGAACCAGCAAATCAAAATTTATAAAGCGCAAACAAGTTTCTTTGTCACAACAGTAGTTCAGAACAATGCATTCATAAAGGGATATGGTCACAACAGTAGTTCAGAAGTCAATAATCAGCTATCCAACTTCCTGTTCCCTACAAAATGACATGTAATGAATTTTCCCCTTGTAATGAATAGTGCGTCAAAATGTCCTAGCAAAGCACCTTGAAATTATATGTGTTGATTCGACTAAATTCCAATTGGAGGTACTTTAAGTCCGGCCAGGCGAAATGAGAATTTTGGGAGCACCTTGAGGTCCATCAATGCCATGTACATGTATCAACGCTGGGTTCAAAAATGCAATGCTGAATCGCTGGGTTCAAAAATGCAATGTCAAAAATGAAATAGTTGGATTTCTGAATATTTAATTGAAAGACTACCAAGTGACTTACAAACTAAATCATGTAAGGTATATTTTAACTCACCATAATTTGAAAGTAAAATAGTAGCTTTGAGAGCTTCTTTGCGTGTTTTATGACCCTAAGCATCTCCCAATAGTCCTTCATTCTTGACCACGTTCATTCTCCTTCCATCTGTGCCCTTAGTAAATTAGTAAGCAGTAGCACCAATGACGTTAAATGTTTTATGCAACTGAACTTAAGACTAAAGTTAACTGTCATGATACATTAATCGAGATAGATGATTTAGTCTAGACTTGAAACCGCAGGAATTCCAACAAATTTATAAGATAGGAATTTGCCCACTGCACTCGGATTATGGGACAAACTTCTTGAGCAGAGCTACATATGTCAGAGAAGATATAGCATGCAGTTCTGATGGTTACAACAATGATAACGAAATAACATTATGAAGTACCATTTCCATTTTCCAGAGTGCATTGCGGTGCTGAGCTAAAGAAAGGTACAACAAAATAAAATTGAAAGCAAACAGTATACGCCACTAAACAGCACATACATTTACACCACTAAAAAATATTCAAACCTTTGCTTCGTGTCTAGGAAATTTGAATACTTAAACCAATAACGCATGAGTTCATGCCGTAATTGGAAGAACAATCCAAATTTCAGCTCTAGCAATCCAAATTATAAAGTCAGATGAATAGGTCCACAACTCTAACACTCTAGTCTAACCAGACCGATCAAGACAGCAATCAATCGAGAGAATACTTCAGTACTGCAACACAATAAAAAGAGATACAGAGTAGAAAAAAATATATTTTTCATTATCGAACGTTTCTTGAAAACTATCAAAACAGTCTACATATTATATAAGTACCTTTTCTCCTGCACACACAACAAGACACTTGTATATCTCCTGAAACAAACATGGATATATCTGGTCTTCCAAAAGGATCTGATGATGGACACCATTCATGGTATATCTGCTTCATCGACTCCCCTCATCCTTGTGCAACCGAGGATATCTCAACAGCTTGATATATCCTAGAGGCATGCAACATATCATAAATATTAAATAAAGAGGAAATTTAGAAGTACTTCTGCCATTGGCATTACATCAAACACATTATAGGCAACCCCTTCATCATCCTTCACATGCAGTGGGCCAGTGGCAGTGATTTCATCTAATCATGTGGACCTCAACGCAAAAAGAAAAGAAATTGCCAGATTGTTTATCAAAGAAACATTTGTACAGTACAACACACAAGTAGATCACTTTATTTTTCCTAGAGTCTACTCGCTGCTGGGCTAGACGAAAGATCAAACAAACATAAAAAGCGTTTATGCCCACTTATTCGAGCACTCTAGCTCCACCTGGTTCTGCTGGTGATGGAGTCAGATCTATGGGGATTTGGGGACCTGAGATGAGGACCGATTCAGGGGACTTAAGCATGAAGTACCTTTTGTTATGTTCGGAGTAGAATTGCAGACCATGGCGCAGCCTCATAGCGTCGCATGAAAGCAGAACTCGACGCGGTGCTGATGCGAAAGACGGCGACGCGAATCCTCGACTAAGGACCGGACGAGTCGGTGAAGAGATCGAACCGCCGCGCGAGCGAACGTATTGGAGGATCTCCTCCATCCTCCATCCTCGAGAACCTGCGCCTGAGGGAATCTCATTGGGCTGTTTGATCCTGAATCAGCTCCAGAAAAAACCAGCCACCGCGAGACCTAACGATGGTCGTGGAATGGAAGGCAATCACGATTAGGAGGCAATCACGGGCAGAAGGAAATATCGGTGATGGAATAGAATTAAAAATTACCGTAAAAAACGGAAGGCAATCACCATTAGATGAAATCGGGAGGTGGGAACTGCGGCCGGGTAGAAATCGCTGCGCGGTGACAAAAGTAATAGGGATGTCACGCTTTTTGGCCTGCAAATGACGCAGCCCATTACATTTTGTACTGGTCCCACTGTTTAAAATTTCTGTGGCAGGATCTAAGGGGGGTTTAGATGGGATTAGTTTTGATCAACGGTAGATATACAAGTGGGGTAGAGTATGGTAAGTCAAAAGTATATTTTTTCCAACTGGTTCTTTAAGGGTTTAGAAGGATCTAAGGGTGGTTTAGATAGGATTAGTTTTGATCAACGGTAGATATACAAGTGGGGTAGAGTATGGTAGATCAAAAGTGTATTTTTTCCAACTGGTTTTTTAAGGGTTTAGATATAATCAAACGAAAGTTCATGGGCGGCCTAGGCTTCAGAGCTTTTTAATCTCATGTTATTGGCAAAACAGGCTTAGCGCATTCTCATGGATGGGAGTTCTCTTTAAAAGTTGTTTACTTCCCAAATGTGATTTCTTAGATGCTAATCTGTGGTCTTCTCCCTCCCCAATATGGTGAGCCATACTTGATGGAAGGGAAGTTCTTGAGCGTTGACTGATCATGAGGATCGGAGCTGGAGAATCAACAAATATATGGCATATGAATTGGATTCCGAGAGCAAACTATCTTCGCCCTATTAGGTTGGACTTGACAAATCCTCCACGGATGGTTAGCGAATTGATAGATTACACGACGGCCTCATGGGACGTCGAAAAGCTTAATTAATGATGTTTTTTTGTCCGTCTGATGTTGAGGCGATTCTGAACATACCCTTGTACATCGTGAACGTGCGCGAACTCACCGTGTCCTGCCGTATGAATTAGCTTCTCTAGTCGTCCCGGCGTAACTGCGCTGAGAGTGACTTGAGCTGCTCGCGTGTGTTTCAGCCAAGGTTTGAAAAATCGTTGAAAACCGGACTTACCGGTCCGGTCCGGTAAGTCCGGTTTACCGATTTTCGAATTTGAAATTTTTTGAATTTTTTTTAAAAAAATTGAAACAAAAAATATGTAAAGAAACTAGACGTCATTTGCAGACCATTTGTGCAAACCATACACGAATTGGAGTTCATTTGATGGGTCAAATAATTCTCGAAGATTTCTCGGTGAAAAGAAATTAAAAAAAAGAAAACTAACCTTATCCCTTCCCGAGCGACGCCCCCCTGGTCCCCCACCCCACAAACGACGCCCCCTTCGGTCCCCCTCGGTCCCCATCGCTCCAGGTCGCCGATTCCGCCGCTCGTCGTCGACATCCGGTCGCCGGAGCCGCCGTCCGCCTCAAAATCGGTCGAGTCGAAGGCCTATCGATGCTCTCCCTTCGGTAATCGCGGCATACGGGCCGGTAATCGAGCGTCCCGTCGATTCGCTGATGGCGTGGCTCGATTGGACCGAGAGTGCTAGGCCGCGACGTCGATAATCGACGAAATCGCCCGGCAAGCCAAGCTTTTGGCCCGGTAACCGAGCTTGCAGAGGCGGCGGCCCCCTGAGGTGAGCTGCCCTTGCTTCTTTTTCTTTTCTGTTTTGTTTCAATGTAGGCTGTAGCATGATTATCAATTTGTCGAATGGTTTCATTGAAGTAACAAAGGGATTGCAATATATGAAATTTTGATATAGGTTGCAAATGAGGGATTAGAAAATACAAAATGCCGATGCCATTGTGGATGATATTGTGTTGTTTGTGCAAAATTGTGATAAGCTCACATTTGCAATTCGTATATGAGATATTGACGCAAGTATATGTGAATTTCATGCAGGAACGATGGGTGATCGTGATAAAGATAGTGTTTGGGAACATGGAGAGGCTAAGGGGATCGGGTTTCTATGCAAGTATTGCAAGTTAGAATATTTTAGCAAAGGTCATGCCAAAAAATTCCAACATTTTGAGCCTTTTTTCGCCATTTTTTGTTTTTGTGTCGATAACCGATGAAATCGACCGGTTATCTTATCGACCAAAATCGATCGATAACCGGTCAAAATCGGTCGGTTTGATGATTTTCAAATTCAAAATTTGGTTTTGAATTTTCAGTCGAAAACCGCTCGGTTATCGCGATAATTGGTGAAATCGGCAGAATCGGTGGCGGCCGGTTTACTCGATCTGAACGATAATGGAAACCTTGGTTTCAGCCCGTTCGATCCCGATCGCGTGCATGTGCGCGTTCACGGTGAGAAATTTTTACTGTATAGCTCGGCGCGCGTGTTGCCTCCGCGTTCGTCCCGTACGTCCTCCCGCGTGCGTCAGTTCGTGATTATTGCGGTGGTTGAGCCGATGGCATTTAGACTGACTCCAACAGTCCTATGGACCTATAACCCAAATTGAGTGTTGAAAACCTTCAACATACAACCTCAAAAAACTTGCATCTCCAAAAGAACACCTAAAATCTACATTACCTTCTTCCTCCTTTCTTCATCCTCCCTCCTCTGTGAAGCGCGCCGCCCCGAGCACCGCCGAACCGCCGCCGTGCTCGCCCGACGGCGCCCTCCCCGACCACCACAGCGAGCTCGACAGCTAGTTTCAGCATAGATTTTCGACAAGGCAACTGAGTCAGAGAGGAGCAGCACAAGAACAATTGAGATGAGGATCTTGGATCACAGACATAGGCGGGAGGAGCAGAGGCTAATTGCTTACTCGTAGTAGAGGCTCTCGACGGGGCAGGGATTGAAGCCAACCATGGTAACCTGGGAGGTGTTGTTGGGGGCGCTGCGGTGAAGCCGACCATGGCCACCTCGAATTCCCGCGCCGGAGGTCAAATCGGTGACGCTGGAGCTCGACTTTCTCCCCCCAGGTCCTCCGCGGAAGGGGAGGAAGGGGAGGTGTGCTGCCGCGGCGGTGCTGCCCTGCACGCGCGATGCAGGGAGAGATGGACGGACCGGTAAAAGTCGAGGCGGGGCACCAGCACCTTGTCGAAGTCGAGGCGGACGAGGCCACCGTCACCGCGTCCCCGAGGCGAGACAGCGGCGGTGGCGTTCGCGGCCTCCTGCGCACCCTCACACGCGGATCTGGGCGCCGCCGCCGCCGCCATCGTAGCGGCAAAGGGAGCGGGCAGCGGCGGGGGAGGATGATGAGCTCGGGGACGGGGCGGCGCGACAGAGGGCGAGGAGGCCGGCACGAGCGCGCGGGGACGCTGGGTCATCGCGTTCTCGCGCCCCATCGCTCGGTCTCCCATGGGTGCGGCTTCGAAAATAAGGAAGACCTTTGGGTGATCTGTTGGAAGGCGTTTTTTTCATGTTTTAGCACCTATTTTGAGGTATAAGTGGCTTTTGGGGATTTTGGGGACTCTGTTGGAGTTAGTCTTACCCCAGACTCTCTGCCTCCGCTTTTGCTCGATCCCTTCCTCGCTCCTGCTCGGATCGGATCTGCGGCTGCCTGCCTCGCCTCCTCGTCCCTCTCGCCTCCTCCACACAAGCAGCACGGCAGCCCTGGACAGCGCGCGGCGGCGCAGCTTGGTGGTCGCGGGCGGGGCGAAGCGGAGCGGCGTGGCTTAGCGACGACGGCGGTCTAGATCTGCGGTGGTGGAGGACGGCCTCCACGACGGCGGTCGAGATCTGCGGTGGTGGAGGACGGCCTCCACGACGGCGACGCGAGGCAGATACGGCCCCCTCTCCCTCCGTCTTCCATCTAGGGCTGGCGGCGCAGCCCCCTCCGATGTGGAGGTAAGGGCAGTGGCTCCGGCTTCCTCCGCTGCTCGTGGTCCCCTCCCATTTTCCTCACTGCGTTGGCGACCATGGCAGGGCTGCCCCGTCGTCCGGTCGTGTGGAGGCGGCTCTCTTTCTCTTCCATGGCAAGGCACGGACCCCATCTTCATCCATCCAGGGGCGGGGCATGGTCCCCTCCGACATGGAGACGAGGGTGACGACGAGGAGACGAAGGCGATGACGGCGCCCTCGTGCAGCCGTGCAGCCAGAGGCAGCGAGCCTCCCCCTCAGGTGAGCTCCTTTCATCCTCTTACTCCGTTCTTTTCCCTTCGATTTGTGATGCCAGCTCGTGGATTGATGCTCTCGTGCTAATTTCTATCTTCGGTTGTTTTTTCCTGGTGGAGACGGACACCACGCGCCACGGTGCTCTTGGATGTTATTCTTCCTTTCTTTAGTTCATGGTTTGTTTTGCATTTTTTTTTGCCTGTGGATCCTGAGATGCTGGTTTAGGGTTTGTGGCTTTGTTTGCCTCACCCACTCCATCAGATTGGGGCTGCGCTATCCCTGGGAGAAGGAGGACTAGCCCTGTTGCAGGCAGTGCCGATCTGTTGGGCCATCAATTGACCT
Organism: Eragrostis curvula; assembly: GCA_007726485.1. Classification (NCBI taxonomy): domain Eukaryota; kingdom Viridiplantae; phylum Streptophyta; class Magnoliopsida; order Poales; family Poaceae; genus Eragrostis; species Eragrostis curvula. Next base: position 49,362,248 of record CM017442.1, on the reverse strand, counting down.
CAGGCAGCGCCTCACACATTTGTTCTTTCATGTGCTTGATATAATGGTTTCGCCAATCTATGCTAGAAGTATTGCAATTCCATGTCGCTTTGATAGCATGGACTTCGCCCAAGTGAGTTCCAATACCATACGTGATTACCGTCTGTACTATTTCTCTTGGATAACTGAATGTTAATGTGTGTTTGAGAAAGTCCTAACCAAACATACGTTATACCTTCTTTTTTTTGTCTCAATGGAGAAAGCAATAACAGATTAGATGACTTTTTTTTTGTGTTGCAATCATTATGTTTTTTCATGATGTTCTGATATGTGATGGGTACCAAAAATCTCAATACATCGTGGCGCTTTGATTTTTTTGGCATGGGAAAAAGGATGTCATATATTCTACTTTGCTCAATTGTAAATTTAAGAACAAAAAATATTTGAGATCATCGATGTTTGTTGTATTTTTTCTCCCACAGGATAGTATCTCTACTCCCTACAGAGGCGAGATCAACTAAATTACATTGTTCATTGATCTTACCAGCCATGCTCTTATAAACTGCTCGAGTGTATGCCAAAGGTCGCAGCACTGAAATACATAGCGCGTGAGCCAATACTTCACTTGCCTATGCATCTTACATTTTTTCAGCAGCCTACATTGTCTGAGCTATCGTGATGTTTCAGGTTTTGGCCACACTCAAGCATGGCTTTGCATCACCTTTGTGTTACCTGTTAGGATGCACCCTGACTGATGTGTTTATCCTTTTATTTTCTTGAACCATTTGCAAGAGCTCACGCTGATTTGTGGAGAGAAAAATGTTAATTTCCTAAATTAATCTGCCTTATCGTATTTTTATTTTTATTGATGCTGCAGTTTTGATCATTCAAACTGTTTACCTGCATAGAATGCAGATAATCTTCTCAAGTGTATGGTTGGTGTGACTTATGAAACAGATTGTGCAGTTTCATACTCTCTCTCTCTCTCTCTCTCTCTCTCTCTTCTTCAAGAGAAGAGGTGGTTACTTGAGATCTTTCCTTTGATTACATAGCAATTCTTAAAATGAAAGGTATGTGAGAAGGAAATGTTTAGTTGATTTCCTTCATTTCTTCTTTTCTGTGAATGGACTATACAATTTTTGTTCTTGATAGTTGAATATTCTTGAAGGAGAGGGTAGAGCCTAAATTGTAAGTTGGTAAATGAAGTTTCTTTACTTTATTTGAGAAATAGTACTTGCTGTTGGGAAGACAGCTGCGATCCAAGTCAAGGGACAAACCAACCAGAAAACACACGCGAAGGGGAATGCAACGTTGGGAACCACACCGAAGCCACCCGGAACCACTCGAAGGACGAGTAATGCAGATCAGAAAGAGCGGGCAGCGCAGGAACCCGAAGTTGCCAAGCTGAAAGCCATGCTAAAGCAGCCAATGGCACACTTGTAAATATAATCATCTCACCCCCTATAAATATGGAGGGAGATGATCCTGTAATGACATCTGTTTTTCGGACCACGAGCCAAAGGAGGAATCATTCGCACCGTATTCAGGCCTCTCTAATCACTCGACCCCTTCGCCCGGCATCGCGGGTGAAGGAGAGCTTCGCGCAACAAAACCGAAGGGAACCTGAGCAAGAACCCCTTCGTCCGGCATCGCGGACCAGAAAAGAGGGCTTCGCTCCAACCAGAAGGTAACGACGACGAGCGAGGAGGGCTTCGCGAGGTGATTCGAAGGCATCGACAACCTTCGAGGGCTTCGCCAGAACCAGAACGTTTCCATCAACCGTTGGAGGGCTTCGATCCATCCCATCAAGACCTTCGATCCCCCAACATTTGGCGCCGACCGTGGGCCGAACCCACGACAAACCCATGACCGCACAATGCGAAGCGAAGCTTTCTGCAAAAACAAAATCTCATAGACGAAGCCTTTCATACATATATTATGTCTGACGTATTTTCTCTTTTATATATGCCGCATATTAATCTTCGTTCCCTTTTTGACTCTTTCATAGAGAAGCACCCCCCAAGATTATAAAACCTTCACCAAGATGACGAAACCTTCTCCAAGATTATAAGACCGAAGGGTAGGGGTGGAAACGGATCGAATACGAATCGAATAGCGCATTTCCCATATCCATATCCATATTTGTAAACGAATATGGATACGAATACGAACGTTTTCGAATACGAATACGGATCGAATATTAAACGAATGCGAATACAAAAGCGAATGTCACTATAATTCGGACGGATACGGATACATCTAATTTCTATGTTGTTAAGAAAACTACTACACTTTTTTCTCTCTAAAGTATCTTTAATAGCATTATTTCACATGATCTACACTAGTTTATATCAAAATTGAATCAATTTTATAATATTTTTGATATAATATATGGGTATATTTGTGATATAGTAGCGGATACGAATACGAATACGGATATGTCGAATATCTGATGTCAAAACCTCAAACCATATCCACATCCATATTTTTTAATCGAATTCGAATACGAATTCGAATAGTGTAAAAATATTAATCGAATGGCAATTTTCGTACTGCATTTGCATTTCATCGGATACGAATATCGAATAATACGGATTATCCGTATCCACTTTCCACCCCTACCGAAGGGTTACATACAAAAAGAAAAATCGAAGCAAAAAACAAGGGATTCACAGCAAGTTGAAGAGACGAGAAGAATCTTAGAAAAGAGGAGTATAACAAGATACACAAAGCGAAAGACATCCTTTCTCATTCAGCACGAAGTTACAAAAGTACGAAGACACAAACACCTACTTCTTCGACTTACTTCGAGTTCGACTGGCCACCCCAACCGGCGGCGAAGGCCTAACTTGATGACCTTCGGAGCTTTCGTCATCACTGATGATAATAATATCAGGAGGAACAATAGCAAGAGGAACCGGTTGCGGCGGAACTTCGACAATAGCATTCCTCACACTCAATCGATCAAGCTCGTCGAAGTGATCCACAAGATCTTGTGGAAGAGCATCTCCACGCTTGTAACCATGACGTGTCAGATCCTTCACTATGCCTCGAGGAAGTCGATCCCACAAAGCCTCCATGAAGCAAAGAAGACTGAAGAAATTGAATAAAAAGACAGAGACACCTCGTGTATATATACACCAAAGAGGAACATTCCAGACGCCTACAAAAATATCTCTCCTTTTTTCTATAAAAGGAATGGAACCTTGTCGCATTACAAGACATGATGACGAATACCTGCTCTAAAAGCAGACGCTTCAAATTCGCCGATAAAAGGCAGAAAAACACGTTCACCTTCGAATGAATATCATTGAAGCAAAGCTTCTAAAAAAAAAAGAAACCCCCTCGTCGAATTACAAAACAAGATGGTAAATACCTGCCTTACAGGTAGACGGCTCAGATTCGCTCTTTCGAAGGCAGAAAAAATCACATCTACCTTCGAAAAGAGAATCAGGAGAGTCAAATCCTTAAGAAGACGAAGCCTCGTCGTAACACAGTACAGAAAGGAAGGAACTCAATTTAAAAACATAAATTCGCCAAAAAGGCAGGAAAAATGTCTCTATCTTCGCAAAGACTGCGAAGCAAAAATTAAAGGCATAAGAGCCGAAATGGTAATTTTTCGTCAGAAGCAAAATTATCATCTAAGGGCTATGAGAAAGCTAACCAAAAGGTCTTCGCTCAGAAAAGCGAAGCCAACATTAAAAGAAGGGACTCAAAAGAGTCATCACAAAAACTCAAAAAGGAACCCGCAAAAAATAGCGAAGGAATCATCCTCCAAAAAGGCCAAGTAAGCCAAAAAGGAGAGCAAGACGAACAAAAGTATACCTTCGCACACAGCGAAGACATAAATAGGAAAACAAGACGTATTCGGGCTTACTTCGTCAAAAGAAGACGAAGGCCAATGAAGTTACAAAGCAACCCATTACATCTAGTCATCGAAGCTATGAAAGTGGCAGTAAAGTTAATTACCAAAGAGCAAAGACGGATATATAATCACAAGGTGCGCTTACACAAGACTACGAAAATTCGAAGGCTCAATACAGAGCTCGAAGTCATCGCAGAACATGAAGTACATGAATAAGGTATTTGATGCAATAAAACTTCAGAGTTTTGATAAAGCAAATATTACATCAAAAAAGCGTATCCAAAATAAATACAGATCAAATGACATTCAAAAGGGCTATCTACAACCAGTCGAAGGAGTTCAAGAAGAATCTTCGGGAAAGTCAGGGACAAGACACTTGACCCTGTTCCACCAGAAGTAATTGATCAGGCCAATACACTTGCCTTCGACAGCTCCGAAATCATGAGAAGGATCCGAAGGCTTCATTGAAAGATCAGAACGACTGACCAAATTAACAGCATCGCTACCTTCGCAAGAAAAGCTATGGAGGAGATCTCGAATTATAAGTACCACAGCATCATAAGAAAAGCTCCTGCATATTTTGGCAAGACCAGCCAAGTTCAGGCGAAGCCACTCGTCCAAAACCTCCAAAGAGACATCCGCCGGTACCTCATCATATTTCGCACCAAGTGCCTGCAACAGCTCCTTGACAAGATCACAAAGGGCAAGGGATTTAGCGAAGGAGTTATCAACAGAAGAGATCTTTAGCTGAGACGCCTTCGACAGACGAGACAAAAGATGCTCATTAAATAACTTCTCCTTCTCCAGTGAAGCCTTCTTTTCTCGAATCTTTTCTTCAAGGACAGACAGATCAGAGTGTGATGCCATTTTGTTTGTGAAAACAAAAACGTGAAGACAAAAATAACTCATTCACACACAAGTGCACAACACACGTGTAGAGAAGAACCATATATTTCATTAAATCATTTGATTTACAAAATACATAGTACATAGAGTTTTGTCTTCTCTTGTCTTCCGCGTCGATGCTTAAGGAAGATCTAACTTGAGAGATTGCGTAGTTCGCCGATTCCCGGGAATTTACATGCTTGCCCGGTTAATTACATCTATAGAGCGAGTCTATAGAACACCTCCGATTAAGCTGCGCACAATGGTCATATCTTCATGTAGAGTGTTATTCGTCCATGCATGATGTAGTGTGTGGATGGAATGTGTATGATGAGGGTGGCGTTTGTATTGCCGAAACTCAGTCATAAGCACCATCGCCACGTCGGATGTAAACGGAAGATGTCGATGAAGAGGATGACTTTCGCCTTGTCGGTACCCAGTCATGTATACGCCAGTCTTCATCAACTCGAACGGAAGTGTTGCCTTTGCCTCGTCGGTACCCAGCAACGGTGTGTGTTCGATCCCGTCATGTGGGACGTGTCGGTGGAGTATTGACTTAGCTTCGCCATTACTCGGCCAAGGTTTCGTCTAGCCTCGTCGGTATCTAGACGTATGATGATGATGATGCGACCTTTATCTCATTGAGACTTGGCCTCCGGTGTTGATGTGAATCATGGATGCGCCACTAACAATGACGTTCCAATCATGCACTGGACGATGCTTACCGAATGAAAGCATTTGATTGGATGATTATTTTAATAGACGTGCACTGCACACGTTGGCAGTTCCGTCATCAAATTATCTTGTATGAAGACTTTGCTCGGATGCTACATAGAGCAAAATCGCACAACAGCTTGGGATGTATACTCGTATGATATAAGCACTTTCACGTAAAGATCAAAGATCAAATCGTCGAGCCTTCCGGCGTTAGGTAATCTTCTCTAATCAAATCAAATTTACAAGTTCCTTGCAGTCATACAAGTAACAAGTACATCACGAGCCTTTCGGCGTTGTGGAATTTAATTAATCTTTTGTACAGGACAGACTAGACCATCATCGGTTCATAGTCATCTCTGGCTAGCGACGGAAGATCTCAATCTTGCAAGAGGCCGAACCATGTTAGATTCATCGCCATCTTGGATTTTACAGCATCGTGGAGTTTCGCTTCCTTTTACTCTCCTGTTGGAGGCAAGTCATCGTGAGCCTCTTTCGGCATCACCTTTTTGGATCTCTTAATCATCAGCACGGCGGCCGATAACCTTCTCGCTCCCATGTTAGGGACGAGGATAATGGTGTGAGTCCCTTTCGGCATCACTGCAGATTGTTTTGGATTTCTTGATTATCACCACGCCAGATGCTCACCAGGGGACATGGTCGCGGGGAAGAAGGCGCCCGGCTCGACGGAGGCCATCGTCGTCGCAGCGGCGTGCTGGTCTGGTCTCTTGGAACTCCGGTGTGCTTGATGCGGCGAGTTGCCGCACGTGGCCGTGGCTCGCGTTGCGGCGAGAGGGCAACGTGCGTGCTCCTGCGGCGGCGGCGGCGGCGTGAACTGGTGTTTTGGCGGCGCGTGCGCGTGCGCGTGGTGTTTTGCGGCAGCGTCTCCGTCCCCAACTGGTAGGGTTCGGCTTGTTTATATAGACAGGTATACGTCGGTTAGCCCCAGGAGATACGTATCCATGCCAATCTGAGTTTAAACCAACTTCTGCCTTATCTCCAGCACGCGTAGGCCTTTATCTCCAGCACGCGTATCTAGTTCGGTCAGTTTGTTCAGGAAAATCAAAACTGTCATGATCTTTCTTCCAGAAGTCTCATGCGTGCAAAGCTTTATCTGCAACACGCATACGACTCTATCTCTGGCACCTATCTTGCCTTCGTACTCGCGATGTAGCCGCATACGTATACGTATAAGAGTCTTTCATGCAGACGTTGGCGTACATGGCATGAGGTCTTGGTTGTGATTAGAGATAAACTCAGGACTGTTAGTGTTGATCTCTACCAGTTGGCCCAAAGGCCAATTGGACCCTATCTCAGTGTCCTGATCGGGGATACCCAGCCCATAGAAGGCTGGTGGGCCCCTGTCGCGCAGTGCCTATAAAGAGGAGGTGGGGACCACGTCACAGAGTACGAGGTTCGTCGCCACCACAGAAATCACCCCACCTCTAACCCTAGTCCGATCTAAGAGGGTGCACTGCGAGCGATGGGAAGCTCCACCGCCAGCCACTGCCGTCCGTCCCCGTAGACCACGCGGGACGCCGGCGAGTCCCTCTGTGCAGACTCCATCTCTGCACCGGCGGTATGACCGGCATCGGCATCAGAAGGTCAAGGTACAACCATTTCCAGTATTCAACCCACTCGATCTACTCCTAGGTGATCCACAGAATGTAACAATGGTATCAAGAGCCTGATCTAGTGAGTAGGTTTGAGTTGGTAAGATGGATTCGTGGTCTCACACTCGAATCGAAAGAAAGAACAGAACAGAAAGAGATCGATCACGATCTAAACAGAGAATCAAACCCTAACCCTAGAGGTAAAGAAAAGGAGGCCTACCTGGAGGGGACGGCCGCCTCACCGTCGCCGCTGGACGCCAAAGCGACCGCGCGCAAGACAGAGACCCCATCGGCGTCCGCGTTTTGCAGGCGCTCCGCCGAGCCCGTGTGCGCAAAGAAGAACCGAGCCGTCGAATGACGATGTCGTCGTCGGCACGCAGACCAAAGGGCACCGTCACAGCGCCGCTCGACGGTGGCGCGCTCACCCTCGGGTGGACGCGCGCGCCGGCGAGGGGAGCTGCGGCGGCGCCGTCGCTTCCTTTCTCCGCCTGACCACCATGCGCGGCCTCTGCTCCGCTGCTGCTACTCGGTCTGGGGAGAGGGGAGATAGAGAAGAGGTGCTCGGCTTTGCGGGCCATGGTGCCGGTGGCCGGACCGAATCCGCGCCGCCGTGCGTATCGCCGGCGCCGCGAGAGAAGAAAGGAGCAGAAAGAAATGGCTTAGGGTTTAGGAGAGACCGGCGGCCGGTTTTGCTCGGGCGAGATCGCCGGGCCACCGTCGGATCGAGATCAACTGCCAGGATTGGCCGGAAGCATCGCGGGCCGGCAAACGGCCCAGGCGGGATTGGGCTCCAGGCCGGAATGGCGGTCCAGTCGCTCGCTGTCGGGCTATCAGCCCACGAAGGCGAAAGAACAGAGCGGGCCGTGCGCCTTGATTTTTTCTTCTTTCTTTTTTCTTCAGATTTCGAGCGGTGCTAGTCGGGCCAGGCCGGGCCGGGTGCGAGGCCGCACCGCGCTGGGCCGCGGCGTGTTGTGCGCGCGCGCCCTGATGGGCCACTCATTTTACAAATGGGCCAAAGACTTGAGGATGAATAGTAATGCCTTTTTATCTCAGTTTTATTCATTTCAGAGGTAATTTTTGAGTGAATTTTGATACAATTTGATCTCTATTCAACCAAAGAGATAATTGTTTAGAGAATAGAAAAAGTGAGTATTGCTTCTGATTAAGATTTATGGAGTATCACCCATAGTTTTTTTTTTTTCGGTGCAAGAAATGTTATATCTCCTTTTAATTTTGAACCAACGAGATAAATTTTTTGGAGAATAGAAAAGTACAGAATTGCTTCCGAATAGATTTATTATTGTAAAGTTTCCGCTGCAGAGTAAAAGATCCTCCTCTAATTTACTCAGAGGAATAGAAAGATATTTGTTTAAAGATTAATTATGATATTGTTATTTTCTGACCAACGTTGATGATAACAATATTATAATTCTATGATTCTAATAGATAAAAGTTTAAATCTCTGGTAAATTTTGTATCAAAGTGACAATTTTTCAGAGGTTTTGATAGAGATAAAGAATCACTACAGAAATTGTTTTTCATGTTTCCGTTGCAATAAAGTTGATGATAATGTTTTCTTTTTCTTAGCAAAAAGATGCTTAACAGAAATATCATCATTTCTTATGAGTTATATGCACTAATTCTATTTCTGCCCAACGGTGTTTTAGAATTGATGTAGAAGAATGAGATTTTATTCTATTTCTGCCCAACGGTGATTTAGAATATAGAAGAAAGGTTTAAAAGTTTAATGTGCATATCTTTAACCAGACCAACGTAGGGTTATTTTTATGCTCATTATTGTTGATTATTGGATATTTTCTCAGACAAAAGATCTTCGTGCATTCATTTTTGAAGGCAGAACAGAAAATAGACTGGGTACATGTGACCCGGAAGAATGAGGGAGTATGTTCTCTCTAAAGAATGGCTTCAAAAGAAAAGAATTTTTGGATATTAATCCAAGAAAGAGATAGACCATTGAGAGTCTCGCCTGATGAAAGTCTTTCGAGTACTCTCCATAAAGAAGAATTTATTCTCATTTCAGTCATCACGGTATTAGATACAATAAGAGATATGTGTGTTTTGTTTGACCAAAGTCGGATTAAGCATGTGTATCAAAGAATATTCGGATTTATTTCTGAATTTGATGATTGAATATGAAGTCAAAAGAGCAGATTGTGGCATTCATATCCTTTCAGGGGATTACCCGTATGACGGGAAAAGATTATGATAATACCCGCATGGCGGGAAAAGTCTGGGAAAATACCCGCATAGCGGGGTAAAGAAATCCCGTATGACGGGAGAAATTTTGGCAAAGTACTTATCCTGCATGGCAGGAGAAATATATAATGACTCAAGTGCTTTTGATGTATCCCACTTTGGGAGAAAGATATAGAGTATGTATGATGCTATCCTAGTATCGACCATGCATTTTTTATGTGTCATAGTCATTAAGCACTCAATGAGTCTAAAGAGAACAAAAGATAACAGACGAACCTAAAGATAAGAATGATATGCAATAGTGACTTGCAAAAGTACTGTTGATAAAGAACTCTGTTGAGTTTTTGAAATGAAATGAGGAAAAAGTACTCCCATACGAGTTAAGAAATAACTTCATGAAGTAATCAGATGATTGAAATAGATAATCCAGATTTCCTCATTCACAAGAGTTACAAAATGGTTTTCGAAATTGTGGCAGAAAAGTTCACACCACATTTCGAGGGGGAGAAATGAAAGACTATTTAGAAAGATACTCTCCTATACTTCAGACAATCTAAAGTGATCTACAAATGTTGTGATCGTCAGGGAATACGACGGTCATGATAATGATACCCCTAAAGTAAAGAGATGGCTACATTCCTGGATCTTTAAAGTGATCTACAAATGTTGTGATCGTCAGGGAGTACGACGGTCATAATAATGATACCCCTAAAGTAAAGAGATGGCTACATTCCTGGATCTTTAACAGTTCCAATAGGAAGAAGTCAAAGATGGTGCTTATGCGTCATATGAGAAAAGTTTTGACAGAATATACCCAAATAAGAAAGTTTTGAAGATCGGTTTCAGAGAAGATGGAGTAATCTGGGGGAGCATGGTATGCAGACACCTCAGACTTGAATAGAATATGTTGTATCTGGGGAGCATGTTGAATGACCTATACAACACATGTTGTTAGCTCTATAAGAAGATAAATCAGTAAAGAAAGACCTTGTTATACAAGTGTTTGGGCAATAAAAGAGAAGTAGGACTCCGTGTCCACTTCAATGACTCAAGAACAAAGAAGGATCTTGTTATACACAAGACGCTATAGAATGAAAATTGCCTCCGGGCAATAAGAGAGCAAACAACATCCCACATGAAAGAAGTGTCAATAGCTAAGGATCCTGAAGGTCTCAAAGAATAATAAATGATTACCATGGAGGGTGATCCCACCTCACTTGTCTAAATGGCAAGAAGCCTTGCAAGATAGAATGAAATTGATTAATTCCAATGATGTTTGGGATTTACAAGAAACTCCTAATGGAGTCAAAACAGTAGACCGTAATGGGTCTACAATATTAAATGTGACTCTAAAGGGAATGGAGATCCTCAATGGAGCCAAAACAGTAGACTGTCATGGGTCTACAATTTTGAATGTGACTCCAAAGAGAATGAATAGATTGCAATGGGTGCCAGTTGCACATCATGATCTGAGTTACATCAGATGAAATGAAAAGATAACATTATCAAAGGGATCAATATGAAGATGATTACATGGCACAACTTAAAGGTTTTTGTCATGGAAGAAAAAGAATATAAGCAATGCTGCTTGAAGACATCAATTTATAGACTAGAGCAAGGCTCTAGACAATGGCACTTAAAAGATAAAAGAATCTGTTGCTATTTGGGTTAAAGATAATGAGAGGACAAATTGTATTTGTATAGAGTTATAGAATGGGAAATTCATTTTCCAATCCTATACATGTGGATGACATCCTACTTGTTAGTGGTGATATCATGCTACTGCAGGAGAAGAAGAAGCTCGTGTCCTCAAGATTAAATAGAAAGTTATCGGTAGAATACCTCTCGCTATAAGGATTGAGATTCACTGAGAAAGAAGAAAAGGGGTATTAGGAATGTCGCATAGGCATGCTAAGAAAAGTCTCTAAAGAATGCATGCAAGAAGACATACGCCTGTTCTTATGGTCAAGGGTAATGATTTTGGGAACTTTAGTGTTCCAAGAGTCAAAAGGAATAGATCAAATGGATATGGTACCATATGCTTCAGCTGTTGGAAGCTTAATATATTACCCTTACAGAGTTCACATATCCGGGTTGTTTTGGCAATTTCCAGTCCAGACATAGATCACTGGAATGGAATCAAAGATATCGGCCTCATGCTAAAAGATAGAAGATGCTCTCAAAAGGTTGTGAGTACAAAGATAGAAAGTGCTCTCAAAAGGTTGTGAGTACAAAGATAGAAAGTGTGAAGTGTGTAGCGAAATCCACAATTGTCGCTAACTTTCACACGTGGAGTTTTTGTGTGGAAAAGCTCCAAAAAGAATGAAACAATTGTCATCAATGTGATGCAAAGACATGGTATAGCATGATATGAGGCTGAGAGACAGGCAAAATGATTAAGAAAACCTGTACCCGGAATTGATAATGGTTGACAACAGCAATAACCATTTAAGAATTTCACTCCTACGACAACGAGTCAAGTGTGGTGCCAAACACATTGACACAAAGTTGTACGTTGTAAAGGAGAATGTCCGGAATTGTGTTGAAATGCATTGAGCAGAAAAGTAACAGACAAGAGTTTACGGATCCGTTTTCTAAAGGCTTGCCGCCCAGTCTGACAGAGAACACACAGTCGACATGGGTTTATGGTATAGTCTATGTTTTCCGGACAATAAAAGGCCCAAAAGAATAGAGAATCTGTTTCAGAATGGAGGTGTGTATTGTAGCTGTTGATTCTATCGGCGAGATATGACCGTGACGATAAGACATGCTCTATGCACTAATCTGTGATGAAATGAGTACTTTGAAAAGAGTTATTTCGAAGTATAAAGTTAAAAGATTGAAAGGTGAGATCAAGGGGGAGATTGTTAGTGTTGATCTCTACCAGTTGGCCCAAAGGCCAATTGGACCCTATCTCAGTGTCCTGATCGGGGATACCCAGCCCATAGAAGGCTGGTGGGCCCCTGTCGCGCAGTGCCTATAAAGAGGAGGTGGGGACCACGTCACAGAGTACGAGGTTCGTCGCCACCACAGAAATCACCCCACCTCTAACCCTAGTCCGATCTAAGAGGGTGCACTGCGAGCGATGGGAAGCTCCACCGCCAGCCACTGCCGTCCGTCCCCGTAGACCACGCGGGACGCCGGCGAGTCCCTCTGTGCAGACTCCATCTCTGCACCGGCGGTATGACCGGCATCGGCATCAGAAGGTCAAGGTACAACCATTTCCAGTATTCAACCCACTCGATCTACTCCTAGGTGATCCACAGAATGTAACAAGGACGGTATACCGACAGTCCAATTTAATCGCTGGAATATTATATTGAGAGACCCATAAGATTAATTAAAAAATGAATCGTGGTGTCTGCAGGCTGAACGAATTGTAACTTTATCTTACTCTCGCATAAACCTGGAGGATAATATTTTTTTATCAAACAGTGGTGTCAGATATGATTCCTATTGTTTATGCACAACTTTTATCATTCCTACATGTTCATGATTTCGAGTTTGATCTCTAAAAAAAATGGTGCAAAGATAAAAGATATATATATATATATATATATATATATATATATATATATATATATATATATATATATATATATATATATATATATATATATATATATATATATATATATATATAGGCCAGCGCTATTAGGTACCCTGGGTACCAAATAGTTATTCAGTACCCAACCTCAAGTAGCGCACCGTCCTGCTCCGCTCAAACCAGGCGCACCCGCACCAGACCTAACCATATATGCATGCAGCAGGTCCCATCCCACGTCAAAAATGCATTAAAGAAAGCAAATTCCACATGCATGCACGAATGCACCAGCATGTTTCGTTTCTTGTTTTATACTTAATTCCTTACTATGAACTTCAATTCATATACCGTTTTCACTAATAGGCTGTTGACATTTTTATGCACAAAATGAGATCCATGATTAATAGTTTCTTCAAAAATGTGATTTTTTTTACTATTGTACAACAATAGTTTTACTGTTATAGAACAAGCTCTTCTTGGTGCATTTTTTCAGTCAATATTGATATTTACAATCTAAACCTGAGTAGCAGCCCTTCACCTAATAAATATACACTGAGCAAAGCGTTTGACTTTTCCTTAGAAGCTTAGAGAAAAGATCGGTTCTCTTAGAAATTAGATCCAGAGATCACGTGTTTATTTGTTTGTAAATACCATTCCTGACGCATAAATAATAATGGTGCTACGAAATCATAAATATCATTGTTGAATCAAAAGTAATGTTGCTACGAAATCATAAAATTACCCAATGCGATACACCATAAACATTAGGCCGTGCAAGCATAAAGACCTGTGGTGTTAAATAATAAATTTCTAGTTGTATATGTCATGAAGATTATCATTGTTTTGACTCAAAAACTTGTCAGACAATCATACACATAGGTTGAGAGCATAAATATTAACATGGGCAAGTTGGAAAGGTTAGTGGTTTACATAATAATAATAATTAGTGATTGGAATCATAAATTATAATATCGATAATTCATAAAAGGTGATAATTTTCGAAGCACAAACAGTAGTGTTACGAAACCATAAATTTAGAATGGCAAGACATAAACAAATCATTTAAGGGTATAAATCATAAACCGTTTTGAAAACCAATGGATTACTAACATTTTTTTGCACATTACAAAATTGAACATGTACATTTTTTCAAAAGAAAATTGTTGCACAACTGTACTATGAGGAATTTACAATCAGATACAAGAATTTTGCAACTCGAAATTGTTTGCACAACGGTGCATGTATAAAAGCTTATTCTTGTGGTCGTAAAACTGTACTTCTCTGAGGTTAAAAACTTCCGTGAGTGCAATAACCGGCAAGGCACAGAAAGTCACATCTCTGATTGTAAAAATGTATCTCTAATCCTTTGGACGCATGCAAACCCAAATCAAAGCATATTTGTACTATGCATGCATGCAAACCAAACTCTAAGATCCGATCTGCCAATCTTTTTCTCCAATCGATTACAAACATTTTGGTGCACAAAACGAGACAAATAACGTGGATTTTAAATAACGTGGATTTAGTGAAGTAATATTATTACAGTCAAATAACGTGGATTTTAAATTTTGGATACGAGCATTTTACAGCCTGAGATTCAGGGACGTCGGATAGCTCATTGGTGCACAACCACATGCGCATATAAAAACCTACCCATGATCATAAAAATATACTTCTCTAATGCCAAACTTCATGAACGCACTCGCAAACACCTAAGACTATCTAAACATAAAAAATCCTACATCCATGATTGTGGGCTCACATGATTACCAGTTTTTTATGATTATGGAGACAACTCAGAAGCAAACATGACAAACTCAACTAGAAAAACGGTATTCATGTAGTACACCTGCGTTTTATGCTCATGATTCTGAGTTTTTATGATTTTGGAGATAATTGCAAGCGTTGTACTTTTTCTTAAGGTTTGTTTCTCTTTTTTACACTTACAAGATTGTCTTGCAACCTGATCATAGGAGTAAAATCATCAGCAGGTCAGGTAGTGTTTGCAATTGGAGTACAAAAAAACTGTTGAGAGCGTAAATGCCAGCAGGTTAAGAAATAAAGATTAGTAAGTTTAAGGCATAAAAACTTGTGTTTCAAAATATGTTTTTTGTGATGGTAAGTCGTAAAAACATGAGTTATTAAAAGCATGCCTTTTAGAATGTCTAAATCATAAAACTTGCAGATTGGAATATAAAAACAGTGACACGAAGTTATAAAATCCCAACATGAGGAACTGTCATGAGACAGGAGGAAGAGAGAGTAGAAGGAATGTGGTAAATATGGAAACAAATGTGGAAATAAACCCATGCATGCATCTTTTTCCACCTTAATTAGTTCTATAATTAAGGAGCATTTATTAGGAAACAAATGCACGCATGCAAACAAAGGCCCGTAGGTGTAGTTGGGTGTCCTGCTTGGCTAGGTTCAACCAAGTTTGGTTGTGCGTTGTGACTGGGTCGGATGGCCTGGGTACTGAATAGCTTATTCAGTACCCAGGGTACAATATAGAGGTTCTATATATATATATATATATATATATATATATATATATATATATATATATATATATATATATATATATATATATATATATATATATATATATATATATATATATATATATATATATATATATGTGACTGTCCAAGCAGCAGTTGAGCATTAGAAGATGGAATGAAAGGTCCTGTCAGAATTGAAGTATTGTTTAGATTAATTAGGGGATGGAGCATACACCTTAATATGTTAATTGTTTTGGTTGTTTCCATTAGCGTTATAGGGTGATACACCATTTGTGAGATTTTTGCTGGTGCATGAATTCATTTTTAATCTCCCCCATTTTGTTCATTTTCACTTGCAGGCAAGCACCATGTATTGACCTAGATTCATCTGTTTGGCAGCCTCCAATTCATTATGTTATAAAATTTCTGAAGGTAAACATGTATTTGCACTCACTCCAAGTCCCCCCCCCCCCCCCCAGAGATTTATTCCAAGCTTTCTTAATAGAGTGCTTTTTGGCTACCTTTAGAGATTACTTCACTCTGTAACAACATTCATGCCTCCAAGGTCCATGATTTTCGACTGATTCTGCATATGCTTATTCTGTCCTGACTATTGTTCTGCACACCACAATACCGTTGCCCATTTTTTATCTTCTCCATATCATGAAGTCTAATTGCTACCATCTCTAAGGACCCAGTGATACTTATCATAAATAACTTCACAGATGCGTTTCATCTATTTTTCATACGGTTAGATCCTTTCAGTAATGTACGCGGAATAAACATTTAGGTGCCCTCTTTTTTAAAAAATATTTAGCGTTATGTACTGCAAGATTGTATTAAAAGACTATTGTGTCTGACAAAATGTCAAATTTTGCTACACTTGCTCAGATCAATGTATACTTATGCAAATTTGTGTTATTCAGGTGTGACTTATACCGGAAGCGTATGGACCTTGGTAACGTCAGATTTGTATCACAGAAGTAAACAATACATATTTCTACCCATACAGAAGGTGAACAATACATATTTCTTCAGTGTCCATTGATATCTCTGTTTGCATGGTTTGTATGATTTCCTATCTGTATCTCATTGCATTCTCTTATTTCTGGTATAATAACTGAAGTGCCACTACTCTGTGTTTGCAGGCATCATTTCTCCATCACTTTCAGCACCTGGAGATGAATACCTCAGTGTTGGTGACTGGACGCAAGAGCTTGAGCACATCTTTATCGATAACTGCTCGTCACATTTGACCAGAGCTTCATTTGGCAAGTTAGGTGTGGCAGAACTAACAGGGTCCATCAATCTTCCTTTCCACAGCTTCCCAGTATTGCTGGTAGACGATCCACGATTCGTATGGTGCCCCTGCACATGATCTTAGAAAATATGATATTCTGCCTTTTAGAGAATTAGGAATTGGAGCAACAATGTTCATAACCTTTCTAAGGAGTCTTCTTGATAACATTAAGATATCTGAAGAGCTAATAGTACTGTTTCATTCTATATCGTTCTCATCTTGTCATTCATTCTGTGGAGATGCATCTTTGTTTATAGCTTACATGGTTCTTTTGCAACTATAATTAGACTTCGTGATGGGAGGCACCGTTGCCGCGAGAATTGGCGTCATCAAAGAGCTTGTGCGCATCTCACCTCTCCACTGAACATTGCCTTGATTTGAATCATGTATTTTTGTTTCATCACAGTTTTTAGCAATTGCTAAAAAATACGATTGCTTTTTGTCGTCACCCGATTGAACGGGGTTGTTCGGCAGATATTTGGATCGTGGGAGCAACGTGGTTAGCGAGATCAATCTAAGAACACGCAGAGGGTTTATACTGGTTCAGGCCTCCCGAAGGATAAAAACCCTACGTCCAGTGCGATCTTGTATAATGTGGCAACCTTTGCGTTAGGGTTTCGCAGGGTGCCAGATAGATTTCCCATAGGGGTTACATGAATATTTATAGGCTAGTTACCGCCTACCAGAGTCCTTTCTAAACTACAATGTTCCTTCTCCGAATCTATCAAGGAGATCGTAACCTTCCCGTAAACCATGTCGTGCAAGACAAGTCTTCGGAAAAATCTTAAAATAGGGTTCGGAATATCTGGAAACTAGGGCTACGACATAAGCCCCTGAACATGTCACTTGGCATCCTCATTCTCAGATGAGAACATGACGAGGGATATGTTCTGCCGTCAACCTAGGATCCAGACATACCGAACTGTCTTCACTAGTTAACCGCCACCTTCGAAAATAAGAGCTTCGGAGCAAGTATCTTCGGAATTCGAATCCGAACACCAAATCTCGATCCATCTTCTCTTGTTCTCTCTGACAAATCTTCCAACAATAAAAAAGGATCTCGACTTGACAAGTCAAAATTTGTCTTTATTATCTGACCAATCTGACGGAATCTTCAGCGATGCGTCACCTCGTCTTCCTGTATCCTTGGAAACTCGCAAAATAATAATTATCTCACTTGACTTTTCGAGCAACTGAAACGCCGCTCCTCAAGGCTATAAATTCGGAGGTTTCGGTTGCTCCAAACATCATCCTCTCCACCAAGCTCACCATGGGGTGCAAGAGATGCGTCAACCCTAGGTTTTCCCGGGGGCTCAACACCAGTTTCACCGACGCATCTGGTTCTTCCTCTTCTGCTCCCTCTCACGAGAGCCCAGCGACTAGTCCTCCTGAGCTTGCTAATCCATCAGCCCCTCCTCCTCCTCCTCCAATAGAGGCGGTGGATTACGGGCTTCCTCCTCCAAGCCCTTCCCCAAATCCAGCCGATATTATCGATTTGGAGGAAGACATCGACGATGAAGAGTACGCAAGGCGTCTTCATGTGGCCTTGAACAAGGGGTCACGCGACATCCCTGTCGACGCCGACATCGTCTCCATCGACGACTCCAGCGACGACGATTCTGGTGGCGGTGACTCCATGGACATGGATGCTCCTGCGGATCCCAGCCCTGCAGGTTCTCCAGCTCTCGTTATTCCTCCGAACGTTGGTTCGGTTCTGCCTTCTACCGGGGTTGCAAACCCAGTCCTTGACTCTAACATGGGGGGCACCCATATCTCTTCTCGAGTGTCCCTCATCAACAGCGCAAGCAGTGGGGGCACAGAGAACACTTCCTCCGATGTCGTTGGAGCCCCTTCTGAGGACGCTGATGAGCGGCGGAACTAGGGATACGAGATATCCCCGTGCTGCTCACACCTGAGCCCAGCATCTCCCTCATCCTTGTCTTCCATCTTTCTGTTAGGGTCAGTGCTTCCCAAAGCTTCAGATGTAACTTAGATCTTGTAATAGGGCCTTCGGATTAATGAATAAAAAGCTGCCTTCAATCCCAAGTATATATGTATGTTCAGTCTCATCTTCATGTTTTTGCAATGATGTATATCTTCTGAGAATGTCTCTTCTTTAAATAAGTCCTTCGGGAAAGAACCTCTTCACAATATAACCACAATAATGAAATAATCCCTTCGGAGAATACCTTCTTCGAAAAACACTGCTTCAACAACCAACTCTCTTCGGAGAACAACTCTCTTCGGAGAATAGACCCCTTCAGGAAATAACACTCTTCGGAGAATAACAATCTTCGGAGAGTAGCAAGCTTCAAAGAATGGTATAATTTCCGGCGGCAATAATTTTACGCACACTCAACGGAAATATTCCCAAACTTGTTATAACAAATCCCTCAAATCTGGGCAACAAAATCCGAATAACTTTTAAATTAACGGGAATATCGCGCAGAATTGCACTGGCGAGCGCATTTGCCGGGCAGGGTTGCCTTCTCTGAGAAGCTAAACAATCGCGAGAGCCCATAAAACCCAATCGCCACAGTTGTCTTCCCCATTCCGCATCCTCTTGCTGTTGCTTAAACCCTAGCTCCACTTCTTCCGTGCGCAAACCCTAGATCAATCCTCATGGCCTCCAACTCACCCAATAGGGCCGTTGTCGCCGCTGAGCAAAATCCTGAGCATCAAGATGACGCCACCAGCTCCATTGGCTCCCCCACCAAAGCCCAGCAGATGATGGACGCCGACAAAATTCCGGAATCCATCGACTACTGGAAGCCCGGGGAAATTGATGAAAACTACATCCTGGAGCTGCGGAAGACCGGATGGATCTCCGATTTCGTCATCACCAAGGAGAACAAAGGCGACATGTGCTTCAGCTTCGACACTACCGAAATCCCGGTATTCGAATCTCACATGATCTGTGGCTTCAATCTTCCGCCTTCCAAATTTCTTGAGCGTGTCTGCAAGTTCTACAAGATAGAACTTATTCATCTGAAACCTCAAGCTGTTTCTTTGTTGAGTCTTTTCTCCACTCTCTGTGAATGTTGGCTGGGTACTGCTCCTTCTTTGGACTTGTGGCGGGTTTATCATGAACCTTGCTACTATTCTTCTGGGTTAGTGGATTGCGTGTCCTTCAATCGCCGAAGGAATATTGTTTATCCTCCCTTTGCTTACCGGCGATCTTGGAGCGGCTACCGGTGGAAGTACTTCCTCATGGATGACTCTGAGAGTTACGATATCAAGGGCAAAGGATTGTTGCCGTACCATCAAGGATGGATCAAAGCTGCACCAGTCAGGGACGAGCGACTCAAGCGGATGGTCGCCAAGGTTACGGAGCTGGTCACCAATGGACTGAGGGGTGAACACATCGTGGAGGAGTATGTCCGTAGGTGCTTCTTCCCCCTTCAACATCGGGAGCCCGTAGCCATGTTCGGAGACGGACCCCGAAATCCGAAGTGGCTTCCTTCCGAAGGTTAAAGTTTGATCCTTATTTTCGTCTTCACATCTTCACTTTAATAAATCATCTTTACTTATTACCTTGAATCTTCTTGTAGTCGACAAAATACCTGAAGAGGAGGTCAAGAGGCGCGTGTACACCATTCTCGAGTCTGATCTTCAGCCCAGACCCGAAGGCTTCCCAGAGCCATATAGCGCCACGAACCCAGCCACTGAGGTATATATCTTCATATTTACTCTATTATCTTGCCATGCGAATCACTTATCACTTCTTATGCTTCTAGGATATGTTCGGACCTGATCCTTCCGAAGGGGGTGCGGAAAGCACCATGGCGCTGGATAGCAGCAGCAGTGAGAAGGAGCCCAGCGAAGCTCAGAAGAAGAGCTTAGCTGAAGCATTTGCAGACGACATTCTCACTGTCCCCGAAGGCCAGGTCAGAATTTATTCTTTCAGTCTTGATATCTTCAATTTTTCTTGACTTCACATAATTTTCTTCTTGCATTTGTCTTCAGGAGCATGATGTAGACCATCAAAGTTTGGAGGAAAAGGTGGCAGCAGTAAAGGCCACATTGATGTCCGATGCGCCTCCGAAGCCTTCTGCTCCGAAGCCCTCATCTCCCCCGAAGCCTCGGACTGCTCGGAAACTTCGATCATCCAAGCCTAGCGCTTCGGGAAAAGTTACTGTACCACAGGTGCTGCCACTCCATCCAAGAAAGAGGAGAGGCCGAACTCCACTGCTTGCTCCCGTGCCTCCTCCAGCAGACTCTGTACCAGAAATGCCAGCTGTTCGAGGAACTGTTGACCCAGGCAACCAGGTACCTTTATCAATAGTGTTTGGTACCCTCTTCCATGGATTCTCGCGTATTTCTCAGATTCATGCATCCCAAGGTCAAAGGAAACCTGGTGCCAAGAGGCTTCGGGTGTTAGCTGGAGGAGGTGATGATGTTGCTGCGACTTCAACATCTGCCGTGATGATGCCAGCTGTTGAGCTTCCTTCGGGTCCTTCTCCAGGGCCCGCAATGTTTAGCAAAATCAAGGCAGAAGTCGAGGCAGCAGAAACTTGGACTTTGAAGACCTGCAGAGCTTTCAGCACCAAGGTTCGAGATCTTCGGCAGGAGAATGAACAACTGAAGCTCAAGATTTCTGAAGCAGCCCCCAGCTCACTATTGGCAGAAAAGGAGGCCAAAATAACTGAATTAGAAGCAGCTCTGACTGGGGTTAATAAAGCTTTGGCTGATCTCAAGATTGCCCATGCTTCAGCAGCAAAGAGCTTGCAGGACACCAACGCCACCTTGGCTACTTCAGTTGACAGTAAGTATCTTTGCACTAGTTCTTCATAGACATCTTTTGATCAACAATCTATCTCTTATGTCTCTCCCTTTGTCAGCTTTAAAGGACGAATCTAAAGCCTTGAAAGAGAAACTGGAGCTTAAAGACAAGGATGTGCAACTTCTTCAGCAGCGAGTTTCAACCCTTGAAGCTGAGGAATGCAGACTGAAATCAGAGAAGGACGATGCTGTTGAAGTAGGGTATGCTCGGTGTATTTCTGGCAGCGCCTACACCATAGCCCTATTTCAGCATCATATTCCAAACTTAGATCTCAGCCTCCTAGATCAAGGTTTCAAGTGTGATGCAACTCAGTGTGACGCCTTGATGAATCAAGCCCATGCTGCCGCCGACGCCTTCGTGACTTCCTTGAACCTGATCCTCGAAGCTGCTCCGGCTGAAGAAGAATCCGCTGAAGATGACGCGCCTGGTGATGACCAGGAATAATTTGGCTCTTATGTAAAGAACTTGTAGTAAACAATAGTCTTCGGTAATGATGGGGCGAAAGCTCAATTTTTTGAACAATGGGGCGAAGGCCCTTCTTTTAATTAATGCTTTAATGATAATTAGGCAAAGGCCCGAACAATGCTTTAATGCCTGTATGACCCCCCCCCCTGCTTTTCAGTACACAGTTTTAAGTGTGAGCAGGAAAGTAGCAAATCAGCAAGGCATGTAGATTGTTCTATTTTATACACATTTTAAGAGTTTTTGGGTCGAACGTGCGACCTGTTTGAGGAGATCCAGCTTATAAAACCAACATGGGGCTAAGGGTCTCCCCCCCCAATCCTTTACACAAGGGGGCCATATAACTTATCAAACCACCATTGTGGCTAAGTCTTACGACACTTTGGTGCCTGAAAAGGCTGTTCGTATCGCGCCTGTAAACCAAACGTGTGGCCAGGACAGCGACCAAATATAGTAGACTAGCCGAAGGGCTTGGCCTTTGCGTCCGAAGGGACAACTTTGATAGGTCCGAAGGGACAATCTTATTTCAGCTGAACATTGCACTTTATTGATTTTATTTTAAAAATCTTTACACATAGAACCGTCGTAACTGATCAGTATTCCAAGTTCCTGGCAATATGCCACCGTTGACTTATGCTAAAACGTATGCTCCTAAGCCAGCATCTTCAACCACTAAGAACGGACCTTCCCACGGAGAAGACAATTTATGTTTGTCTTTAGTGGTAATGTCCTTCTTGATGACCATATCTCCCACGCTTAGAGTTCTTCCAACCACCTTTCTCTGATACTGCTTCTTCAGCTTCTCTTGGTACTGCTTCACATGTTCTAATGCCGTATCACGCTCTTCTTCAAGCAATATCAGATCATCTTCTCGAGCATCAGGCTGTGCATCTTCATAAAAATTTGTCACGCGATGAGCCCCCAGGTGTATTTCAGGTGGCAACACTGCATCAGCACCATACACCAAATAAAATGGCGTATCTCTCGTCGCGCGGCTTGTTGATGTCCGGGCAGACCACAACACGGTTGGCAGTTCTTTAATCCAATTCTTTCCCTTAGCAGACAGCTTGTCGAATACTCGTGTCTTCATACCACTCATGATGTTGCCATTGGCTCTCTCAACTGCTCCATTGGTCTGTGCATGTGCCACCGAAGAAGTGGGATGCATGATCCCGTGATCGGCACAAAATCTTTCAAACTTACTGCCCAAAAATTGCCTTCCACTGTCAGAGATTAACTTCTTCGGAACTCCGAACCTTGTCACCACACTTCTCATGAACTTCACCAACGCTTCTTGAGTAATACGCGTCACCGCTTCCGCTTCAATCCACTTCGTGAACGTGTCAATGGCCACGTACAAGAATTTGTATCCTCCTTTAGCCTTCGGAAAAGGTCCCAAAATATCGATACCCCAGATGGCGAATGACCACGACAAAGGTATGGTGTGCAATTCCTGGGCGTGCTGCGTGCTTTGCTTGCTGAAGAACTGACAGTTGGCACATGTCTTAACCAGGTTGATCGCATCTTGCTTCGCTGTGTTCCAGTAGAACCCATGACGAAAAGCTTTACCCACAAGGGAGCGGTATGCGGTATGAGCGCCGCAAATCCCCCCATGTATATCATGCAGCAGCCTGACTCCATCTTCCTTATATACACATCGTAGCAGAATCCCATTACAAGCTCTTCGGTACAACACTCCATCAGCCATCACGTACAGCTTGGTCTTCCGAGCAACACGCTCCGTAGTAGCATCATCATCCGGGATAGGGTTGTTTTCTAAGAACTGTATGATTGGAACTCTCCAGTCTTCAACATGCCCTTCTCCCGAGTCAATCACCATCACGTCCTCCTCGGGTGTAATTTTCAACACCGAAGGCTTCGTGAGCTTCTCCAGAATCACATCGCCAGGGACTGAAGATCGAGACGAGGCAATCCAAGCCAAATGATCAGCATCCCGATTATCTAAGCGTGGTATGTACCGCACTTCGAATCCATCGAAGCCCTTCTCAAGTTTCCGAACTTCTTCCAAATAATCAGCCATCTTTCGATCCGAGCATTGGTACTCCTTCTGTACTTGTCTGGCGACCAATTGTGAATCTCCTTTCACAAGCAGCCGATCAATTCCAAGTGACCTTGCAATGCGTAGACCTGAAACTAGGCCTTTATATTCCGCGACGTTGTTCGTAGCTTGAAATAGCAACTGAATTGCATACTTCATGAATCTTCCTTCGGGTGAAACAAATACCACACCGGCACCGGCACCCTTCAAGGTGAAGGAGCCGTCAAAGTACATGACCCAATGAGTAGGGTCGACTTGCTCTTCTCCTCCATCATCAGTCCACTCAGCAATGAAATCTGCCAGGGCTTGACCCTTCACAGCTCTTCGTGGTACGAACTCAATCTCATACTGCCCCAGCTCAACAGCCCACTGTGCGATTCGCCCTACTGCATCCTTGCTATGCAAGACAGCCTGCAGAGGTCGATCCGACACTATTTTGATGGGGTGAGCAAGGAAGTAGTGCTTCAATTTTCTTGATGTCATTAAGACGGCATAGAGCAGCTTTTGCACCATCGGATACCTCGTTTGAGCATCTTTCAGAATCTCGCTGACGAAGTACACCGCACGTTGTCTGGTTTCCCCTTCAGCTTCTCTTTCCACCGTCAGTGCTGCACTAACCACAGCATCTGTTGCAGCAACGTACAAGAGCAGCGGCTCCTCAGGTTGCGGCGGTATCAGGGTAGGCATTTGCTTGAGATAAGCCTTCAACTCATGGAATGCCTTTTCTGCTTGATCATCCCAGTCAAAGCCTTCCTTCTGTCTTAGTAACTTATAAAATGGCATACCTCTCTCTCCCGATCTCGAGATGAATCTGTTTAGCGCCGTCATCATGCCGGCCAGCTTCTGAACTTCTCTTCTGGTCTGAGGAGGCTTCAATTTTTCAATCGCCGCCATCTTGACTGGATTAGCATCAATGCCACGTTCGAAGATCATGTATCCCAAGAGTTTGCCTGAAGTAACTCCGAAGACACACTTCTTAGGGTTAAGCTTCATCTTGTACTTGCGCAGATTGTCGAATGTCTGCTTCAAGTCATCGAGGAGATTCTCTTTCTTCTTAGTCTTGACGACGATGTCATCGATGTAAGCTTCGATGTTCTTCCCGATCTGCTCCTCGAAGACAAGGTTTACGCACTTTTGATATGTGCAACCTGCATTCTTCAGCCCGAAGGGCATGGTCACATAACAAAAGATTCCGAAGGGCGTGATGAACGTCGTCTTCTCTTGATCATCAACATTGAGACTAATTTGGTGATACCCAGAGTAAGCATCCAAAAAACTCAATAATTCACTAGTAGAAGTGGAGTCTACAATCTGATCTATCCTCGTCTTTCGGACAAGCTTTATTCATGCTAGTGTAATCGACGCACATGCACCATGAGCCATCAGGCTTTGGAACTAATACAGGATTGGCTAGCCATTCGGGATAGTCGACCGTTCTAATGAACCCGGCTTGAAGAAGCCTAGTCACTTCCTCATGTATGGCGTCGCGTTTATCTGGAGTATATCTTCTTTGCTTCTGCTTCACCGGTTTGAAAGCCGGATCAATCCCCAATTTGTGCTCGATGACCTCCCTCGGGATCCCGGGCATATCAGACGGTTTCCATGCAAACACGTCGATATGTTCCCGGAGGAAGGCCACGAGCTCGCTTTCCTATTTGTCGAGGAGGCCCGTGCCAACGTACGTCGTCTTGGCGGGATCCGTGTCACTGAGTTTAACATCCTTCTTCTCAACGTTGCCCTCCTTCGCGGCTCCACTAGGTGTCAAAGCTAACGCTAAGGTTTGGCTGTTCCGGGTCACCGGAGGAGGTGTGTCCTTGACCTTCGGAGTCTGCGATGTATCTCCCTTCTGGGCTTTGGCTTGAGGTTCCTCCTTCGGGGACTCATCCTTGAAGTGTCCAGCTAACACGAGAGCATCAAGGTCGCACTTCACCGCCTCTGATTGGTCCGCATTAATGGTGATCACACCGTTAGGGCCAGGAATCTTCAGCTGGGCATATGCAAAGTGTGCTGCCACCATGAACTTGAACAGGAAAGGCCTGCCTAAGATGCAGTTATAGGCAGAGTCAAAATCGGCTACTTCGAAGGTAAGAACCTCCGACCTTCTGTTCTCCTTGGGCCCCACAGACACCTCCAGATGAACTTTCCCTAGGGGTCAAGATGACACCCCAGGAACTATCCCATGAAACGATCCTTCAACCGGAGTAAGCATGGTGAGCGGCAGACCCATTCGCAGGAAGGTCTTCTTCATCAAGAGATTCAATCCACTCCCATTGTCGATCAGGGTCTTCGCAATCTTGTTTCGATGCACAATGATCTTGGCAACGAACGGCAATTCAGGACCACTTATCAGACTCTTCGGGTGATCTTCAGTGCCGAAGGTGATCGGAGTATCCGACCATTCCAGCTTCTTGGAGCAAGGCTCAGCCATCAACACCTCTCGCTGGATCTTCTTATACTATGTTCGGGACGACAAGGCCGAACTCCCCCCGAAGATCATGTTGATCTCAGGGTACCTCTCTTCATCCTCTTCACGATCTTGCCTTTCAGCCCGATGTGGACCATTATTCCTGTGATTCCCCCGATCTTCATCATGGAGCTTGATCTTCCCTTCTGCCAGGCGTTTTCGTTCCATCTCCTTGTACTTGTAGCAGTCATCGAAGTCATGGGAGGTGCGCCTATGAATGGGGCACCACTTCTCAACTCCTTCGGGGCGGTCGTGATCACGACCTCGCTTTCGGGGAAAGCGTCCCTCTCCTCTTTCTTTCTGCTCAATGGCCATGACTTCACGATCATATGCCTTCTTCTTCGGACCTTTACCCTTGCCATCATTGAGGCGTGCTCGGGCATCAGCTGCTTTAGCACAAGATTCTGCAATGTCGAAGAGCTCAGCGACCGTAGTCGGCTCTTTTTCGGCGATCGTTTCCATGGTCTTCATATCTAAGCATCCATCTCGATATGCTCCGATGACCTCCACGTCATGGATCTTCGGGATGGTGTTTCTCATCTGGCAGAAGCGCTTCGTGTAGTCCCGAAGTGACTCGTCCGCCTTCTGTCTGATGTTCTTCAACTGGTCCACCGTGCCATGGCGAGTATAGGAGCCATGAAAGTTTCCTTTGAAGATCTTCGTCAGCTCAACCCAAGAATCAAAGGAGTAGGGTGGCAAATTCATCAACCACGTCTGCGCAGCACCGGTTAGGACGGTGGGTAGATAGCAGCACTTGACCCTTTCATCACCTCCGGCTGCATCGATCACCGTGGAGTAGATGGACAGGAACTCCCCGGGATCGGTGCTACCATCGTACTTCTCCACTATATTCGGCTTGAACTTTTCGGGCCATCGCACTGATCGAAGATAGGAACCAATGGCTTGGTAAGCAGGTGGCCCTATTTTAGATGCTAGGCGAGGAGTGTCTGTGGACTCTGAATGCTGTCTTGGTGCTTGTGAAGGTCGTCCTCCCAAGCGCTGGTGGACGGAGGGAGCCCCACGCTGTCGATTCAAGACATGGCGGGCATCAGATGGCGCCAGGGGTTGACCTTGTCGCCTTCGACGATCAGAAGATGACGCATGCTCAGATGCAGCAGGCCTTTCATTGTTGACTGGTCCGAGCCTTCCCTGGAGATTGGTGACAGGAGCAGCTGGAGCTGCTACATTGTTCACGGGCGGCGTCGTATTGATGCGACCCGCGATCTCGACGACTTGTTGTACCAATGGGGCCAAGGGAGAACCATCGGGAGCCAGCCGGTTCAGCGACTCCAGTGCTGTCTGAAGCCGAATGGCGTCAAACTCTGGACCAAGGTTGCGCGGCGTGACATCGGACGGAGCTCGGGATTGGGATCTGATAGATCTGATGGTGGGTGCGCTGCTGGAGGATGCCTCCGAAGCCCGCCCGGCCATGTATACTTGGCGAGAGGGATCGATGCCTTCATCTTCGGAATCTCCTCCAACTTTGGGGCAATCTTCACTGTCCCATGATTCATCATCACTGTCCGGGCTCCCGATCCCGAAGCCCGGAAAGTAACGTCCTTCCAGTATTGCCTGGACGACTTGCGCTTCTAGGGCAGAGCCAGAGATCGGATCCGAAGAGGATTCCGCCTCCGGTAGGGTTCCCGAAGGAGAGCCCCATACCCCTATCGCAGCCTCCCGGAACGCATCCGCCGAGTTCATGAACCCGAACGGCATATGCGCTCCTGAAGACGTCATCTCTTGCTTCTCCGGGGCGGCTCCATCGTTGAGGTTGATCGAAGCCACCAATTCCGCCAGAAGCGCCTCCTGCGCCTCTGGCGGGTTGACTTGCTGGAGATCTCCGTTCCCGTCGGCGACGAAGGTCAAAGATCCGAAGCGGAACTCGGCGCCGACAGGAAACTTCATGTTGTTCATGGATCCTATCTGATGCTCTTGACGGAATCTCGACGCTGCCCCCCTACCTGGCGCGCCTCTGTCGTCACCCGATTGAACGGGGTTGTTCGGCAGATATTTGGATCGTAGGAGCAACGTGGTTAGCGAGATTAATCTAAGAACACGCAGAGGGTTTATACTGGTTCAGGCCTCCCGAAGGATAAAAACCCTACGTCCAGTGCGATCTTGTATAATGTGGCAACCTTTAAGTTAGGGTTTCGCAGGGTGCCAGATAGATTTCCCCATAGGGGTTACATGAATATTTATAGGACGGTTACCGCCTACCAGAGTCCTTTCTAAACTACAATGTTCCTTCTCCGAATCTATGAAGGAGATCGTAACCTTCCCGTAAACCATATCGTACAAGACAAGTCTTCGAAAAAATCTTAAAATAGGGTTCAGAATATCTAGAAACTAAGCCTACAACACTTTTCTTTGTTTCCAGCATCATAGGTTTTGAAAGCTCATTGACGTGTGCTATGATTACCTTGATATAGATAGGACAGATAGCTTCTACGCACGAAGTCAAATGCTCATCGGTGTATTTACTCTCTCTCCTGCGAGTAATATTCACGCAAGTCCTAATGAGCGGCGCGCGATAGCGCGCCGGACTATACTTTCTTTTGACAGCGCTGTAAAAGAGGAGCACGAGCACATGCCACGCAGCCCTGAATCACTGCTGCAATGTTCCTCTTTCGCAAGCGTCGAGTCCTCCACTACCATAAAAAAACGGCAAGGCACAGCCGCAGCTTTCGTCCTTATCTTCATCTCTCCACCAATCTTGCTCTCTGCCGTAGTGCAAATGCGTCACCACAGTGCAAATTGGTTGCGTTGCGGTGCGGTTTGAATCCTATGCATTTTCTCTCCTCGACGCCTTCTTCCTCTGCACGCGTCGCCCACACAAGCAGCTGCTAGTGCCGCTCCGTTCCGCCCTCCCGAGATGTCATCACATTGCTTGGCAAGGGATGCCGCCTCCACATTCCGAATGGTCGGCCACCAAGCGCACGCATCGTTGCCTCACCCCTGTCGTGGAGGCTGTCGCCCGCGCAACTCGTCTCCGCGAAGGCCCAAAGGCGAGCGCGTCACCGTCACTATCGCGTTTGCAGGTGCGCTTCTGCTCGAGATCGTCGTCCTCTCGTCCTTCTGACGGTCTCCATCACCATCTAAGCAGCGTGCCGTTGACGGGCTGCCGAATCAACTCGTAGCAACCAGTCGTGCTAGCTGGCGACATGACGCGCAACTGCCAACCCGCCTTGGCGCTTTTGCGGCCTCTCTGCTGCTTCTCTCTACTGACTGATGCCTTTTGTGTGGACGCCGCCGCGTCGTCGAAGAAGAGATGCTCACGAAAGCGACGATAACATGGGCCTAGTGAATGCCGGGCCGCTTTCTAGATGAGCACCCATAGGAAAACGACAAGGGCTGGAAACCATGCCTAGATACTGGCGGTAACTGGCTAGAAGGTGGAGACAGAGGCAGTTCGTCAAAGGCGGTTGCCTGCGTGGGGTGAAGAGATACAATAAAGACACATGTCAACACTAGGTAGCGCTACATAGATCAAAATGTTGTGTGGAAAGAGATTCCTTTAGCTTTCAGCATATAGTCATTATTACCTTTGAGGTACTATCATACTATTATTGTGCAGGTAAGAGTGGGCTTGTGTAATACGTCTACTTTACAATTTAAATAGATATGCCCAAGATAGGATGCCATTATTTTACAAGTATCATATTATTGTTATTTCAGCAACAATTTTTGTGGAAAAAGTGCAATCATATGGAAAACCTGGCTGATGCCCCTATATAGTACAGAATGTTGAGACCAGTTCAGTAACTTATTGAAAACCATCAGTGTGAATTGACCAACATCTGCATAGTTTCAGATACAGATGAAAACCACTATAATATGATTCAAGGCATTTTGACGAACTCAAATAGCTTTATTGTGACATGCAACGGCTCTAGCCAGTACAGTCTGCATTATTTGCCTGGCAAAAATATTAAGAGAAGATGCAAATTTCAACGCTTCACCAAAGTAAAACTATCAGAAGAATGTACAAAAATATTAAGGTCTAATGAAAATAGGAAGTTCACGAGAGAATGTACTCAACATATTGTTCAAGAGTTATTTCTTACAAAAACATTTCGAGCAGATGAATTTGCATGTATGAACAGCATTTGTTTTTCCATGTTGGCCTTAGAATTCGAACCACATCCTTTTTTGCACATATACTTACAATGCAGCTGTGTACAGCGTCTACCAGGAATAGAGAAGACTGAAAACAGTGAAGATCTTACACTTGCCTCCCAGGATAACCATGTTTGTGTTAGATATATATGTATTCTTGTAGTTTCCCTATTGTATAAGGGGTTTTGTGCATATTTACTTACACCTGTACATGTATATATTTGGACCTATTGCCCCCATGATGAATACAAGTGCTATTCATAACAAGGTATTAGAGCCAATAACAGAACTGTAGGGTACTCAACCAAAAAAAAAAAAAAACCCGTTGCTGCTTGCGCCGCTTCTCTCTAGCGCTCTTGCCGTCGCCCGCCGCTGCTTTTCTTTGCGCTCTCGCCGTCGACATGGCTCCTTCTTCGACTTCTTCTGGAGGGGTTGCTGTTCTTCGCTGTCTGGTGCTTTTTAATGGCACCAACTATCGTGATTGGGTTCCTCGTCTTCGGATTCATATGCGTGGTCTGCGTCTTTGGGAGTTTCTTACTGGCGAGCTGTCCTGTCCGCCTCGTCCTACTGCTCCTACACAGCCTGTGCTTCCGGTGAAGCATGTTCTTTCTAAGACAGCTACTACTGAGGAGAAGAAGGATTTTGACAAGTTGCTTGCTGATTATGATGCTAGTATTGAGAAGTTGCAGGGTGATTATGATGATCTTATGTCCTCTTATGAGTCACAGTTTGCTACATACAGGGCCTGGATTGATGAGGATGCTCGAGCTGCTTCTATTCTTGTTGCTAGCATGGAGGATCGGTTTTCTGCTGATATTGTTGAGTTTGATTATGCACATCAGATGTGGACTTTTCTTCGCGAGCGTTATGAGCCTACTGGACAGTCCACTTTTCTTGCTGCTGTATGTGAGGAGCAGCTTGTTCGACAGGGTGATGGCACGGTTGATGATTTTTATGGTCAGATATCTGCTATTTGGCGTCAGCTTGACACTCTTGGCCCACAGTTGTCCCCTAGCACATGTCAGTCCTGCCAGAGTCAGAAGACGTTCTTGGAGCTTCGTCGCACTTATGACTTCTTGACTCGGCTTCGTGATGAGTTTGAGCCACGTCGTGCTCAGCTGCTTGCTCGTCACCCTTGTGTTTCTTTGATGGAGGCTCTTGATGAAGTTCGTAATGACGAGAATCACTTTCGTGCTGCTGGTCTATTACAGTGCTCTTCAGTGTTGGCTGCTCGTTCTTCGCCGCCGGCTCCTCGCTCTTCTTCGTCTCCAGCTCCTCTTCCTGTGGCGCCTTCCTCTATGGCGCCTTCTTCTCGGACTGGTGCTACTGTTCTTGAGTGCTTTCATTGTGGTAAAGAGGGACATGTGGAGGCTTATTGTTTCAAGAAGAAGAAGGAACAGCGGACTCGTTCTCGTCGGTCTTCACAGGGTGCTGCTAGCCCTAGTACTGGAGGTTCTCAGAGGGGTTCTACTGGTTCAGACACACAGGAGATCATCAGGTTGCTCGGTCGCCTCGTCGCCTCTCCGTCACCAGGAGCTGCTGGTTCTGTGACTTAGCCCTCTACACCGACTGGTACTGCTGCTGCTTCTCAGTCTTCCCTTGCGGGATCTCGCCCTCCTTCTACTCCAGGTACTTGTCCATGGGTTCTTGATTCCGGTGCTTCTTTTCATATGACTCCATATCGCTCTTGTCTTTCTTCCATGGTTTCTTCGCCTAGTTCTCATTTTGTTCATACAGCTGATGGATCTCCTCTTTCTGTTGTTGGGAAGGGCACTCTTTTATCTGACTCTTTTTCCGTCCTTGATGTTTCTTGTGTTCCTGATTTGACCATGCAGCTTATGTCAGCCGGCCAAATTACTGATTATGATTGTCGTGTGATTCTTGATCCTGATTTTTATTATGTTCAGGATCGTTGCACGGGTTAGGTGATTGGCACTGGCCCCCGGCGCCGTGATTCACAGCGTCTTTGGGAGCTTGACTGGCTACATCTTCCTTCCGCTGCGTCTGCTGGTCTTGTTGGCTCCACCTTTGCTGCTTCGTCGACCTCGTCTTTTGCTCAGTGGCATCATCGCTTGGGTCATATCTGTGGCTCTCGCTTGTCGGCTTTGATTCGTCGTGGTCTTTTAGGGTCTGTTTCAGGCCATGAGTCTTTAGCTCAGTGTCAGGGATGTAGATTAGGCAAGCAGATACAGCTTCCCTACCATTCTAGTGAGTCAGTGTCACAGTGTCCTTTTGATCTTGTTCATTCAGATGTATGGGGTCCTGCTCCCTTTGTTTCTACAGGGGGACAACGATATTATATAATTTTTATAGATGATTTTTCTCGCCACACATGGATTTATTTTATGAAACATCGTAGTGAGGCTTTATCCATCTATAAAACTTTTACTGCTATGATTCGTGCTCATTTTGACACTTCTATTCGTGTCTTTCGTGCCGACACCGCAGGAGAGTATCTTTCTGGAGCTCTTCGTCAGGTTTTTTCTGAGCAAGGCACTCTTGCTTAGTTTTCATGTCCTGGTGCTCATGCTCAGAATGGTGTCGCTGAGCGCAAGCATCGTCATCTTCTTGAGACTGCTCGTGCTCTTATGATTGCTTCTTGTGTTCTTCCTCATTTTTGGGCTGAGGCTGTTTCTACTGCCAACTATTTGGTTAATATTCAGCCTTCATCAGCTCTTCATAGAGGGATTCCATATGAGCCTCTTTGCGGCAAGTTGCCTGATTACTCCAGCCTTCGTCTTTTTGGCTGTGTATGCTATGTGCTTCTTGCACCTCGCAAGTGTACTAAGCTGACCGCTCAGTCTGTTGAGTGTGTTTTTCTAGGCTATAGTGCTGAGCATAAATGATATCGGTGTTGGGATCCCGTTGGTCGTCGGATGCCCCATGATGAATACAAGTGCTATTCATAACAGCTTGCACATGTGCAGTTGAGAAGCATGCAAATGATCACCATATATGATCTACTAGTGTTAGCAGATTAGAAATAAAGAATGCATTCCTTGTTAGCAATCTTCAATCAAGACATGGCAAACTTGTCAAGCAGGTGTTAAATTGTTGAGTGAGCTTACATGTATCCTTTAGGTTGTTTCTGTTAATACATAAGAGTATGAAATTTCAGTTTTCTTTACCACAGAAGGGCCAACTTGCCTTCTCCAAGGAAATGAGTCTATTTACATCAGCACCTTCTAGCCAAAAGTTCATTCGACTATTGAACGTCAAATACATATCCTCTCCCGATGCACCACTACTAGCCTGAGAGGGGAAACACTCAGCGATCTTAAATTCAGGATATCCAATGCAGCAGAAACAATTCAGATATCATTATCCTTCGCAGAAACATAATTGCTTTTGGTGAAAAGCTCCTAACTGCAAGAAGACAACTGAAACTTCCTCATTGCGCACAACAGTAGAAGAAGAACACAAGCCTAGGAGACTGAACAGCTAGGAGATTGACCCTGCACTGTAGATCAAAGTAAGCAGTGGCCATGTCAACCAACACTTTAGGAATAGTGCATATGAAAAAAAATGTCTTGAGGAAGAATAAAGTGCCTACCCTTCACTAATATACTCTGATTTGAGAATTGTTCTGTTATGTCAGTCAAGAGGCTCCAATGGAGATTATCTGGAAACAAATAGCAGTAAAAAGACAGAAGTTAACTCATTGCTCAATATAATAAAAAATAGGCATGTGAAACTACTGAGGCATATTACCAACATAAGGTTCATTATACTCCACTATTTAAACAAAGAAATAAGTACAGCAGAGCATAGTGACAGTGTAAATCACCAGGTTGAACAACAGGTTGTCCTATGCAGAGCAGGGAAATGAGAATATCTTAGTGACTTCAAACAATTTCAGAGTTAATATAAAGATGCAATATTTTCTGTAGCAGTACCTCAAGGCAACTGGCCAGTGGTGGAAGCAGATCAATAAGCTGAGAAGCATACCCTTGAACTGGCTACTAAACTCAACATCGTAATATTGGAACCACTTATTGCTGAACTCAGAACAAATCAGAGCTAAGACACATAGGAGTATTGAAACCACTTATTGCTGAACTCAGAACTTATCAGATCCAAGATACTGGATTACCCAAGAGATAAAATTTGTCACACAGCACATATCAAAATTCCAGAAGCATGTAAGGCAAGTCAACCTGCAACATAAGATTTTATTAAGGCTTTATATTTGATTGAAAATCATATACAGTTTCATATTTTGTCAAATGTGCAGAATGAAAACCAAGTATTAGCATATATGATAAAAAGAAGTATGTTAATTTATTATAAAAAAAACTCAGTGCCAATAGTTAAGAGAATCATTGAGATGATAAGAAAATTTTAATGGGAGGGCCTATGAATTAATTTCAGGGAACTGTAATAAGAGAATATAGGATCTGTCTGTACGGCTGTAACTGGTGCAGGTAAAGCCGAAGAGGGTGAGGTAAATTAGGTGGCCGTGGGCCCTGTGTCAGTGAGAGTGACACCAGGGTATACTTGCCATTTCCGCGCGGCAGCTGGACGAGACCGATGATTCTGTATATATAGCATACTAACCATTTTATGTACAGAGTGAAGGTAAGATCTTTATGCTTGGCAACTCAGAACAGATCATGGATGTCTAGAAAATCATACGAGGCTAGAAGAATTTACAAATCCAAGAAGAACCCTGCACAGTAGGTTAAAACAAGTAGGTTATTCAAAGCACTGCAGTGATCTGAACATTAAGAGAATGACTTTTGTTACTAAGGTATGGAAAGCAGGGGAAATTGATGGCACAAACGGGAAAGTGATGTTACCTTGGATTAGTCAGACTCTGACTATTGGAATGGTTCCCCTTAAGTTCTGGCACAGCCTTCTTAGGTCATCACTGCTGCTGGCTTTGACATTTAATTCTCGCAGAGAACTCTGGAGGCTGTCCAACTTTGCCAGAGACTGGATGGCTGGGCACCCACTGATCTCTAGTACTTGCAGTGAACTTGGAAGGACATCCTTCGGCATCAACTGGATGGCTTTGCAGGATTGGAGGCGTAGCTCTTGCAGTGAACTTGGGAGGCCATCCTTGGGCAGTGAGCACAAGGCATTACAGCCGCATATCAGTAATCTCTTGAGGTTTGTGAGTCTATGCAGGACAGCAGGAAGGCGCTGCATCTTGTCGCACTCCAAAAATTGGAGGTCCTGGAGGGAGGTGAGGAGCTGAAGGGCCTCCTCTTGCTCCTCTGTGAAGCGCTCCGCCTCATAATCGGAATTGAAGACTAAAGTGGTGAGGGAGGAAGAGAGGAAGGTACAGATGGGCGAGGCAAGGACTCCCTCGGCATTATCTGTGTCCATCTGCAGATTGGAGGAGGAACAAGATGGAGGACCAAGCGGTTGTAAGGACTTGCAATCAACAAAAAGATTTGGGGTCTCTCGGACAGATAATTGGGTGAGACGACCATGTGCAAGGAGAGGCCACAAGCCCTCCACTCTTAAATCCCCGCACCAAATTATACATAGCTGTGTAAGGGAGGTGAGGTTTGAGAGAGGCACTGGTGTTTTCGTGCCCTTCACACAGTAAAGCATGAGGACTTGAAGGGAGGCTGGGAACAGAGGAAAGGAGGACGAATACGAGGACAGGAACCGTGGGCAGTTCCTAATCTTCAGCGATCGGAGGGAGTGCAGATCATGGAGTTCTCTAGTTCCCACTGCTTCTTCTGCTTTGGCTTTGGGGTGGGGGCTCAGCTCGTCGCATCCAAATAACTCTAACTCCTCCAGTTGGGGAGGCAAGAGCAGCAGCCCCACTCCAGCCATGGATGCATCTATTTTGCCCTCCCCTGCTGCTCCCTGCTGCTGCTGCCGTGCTTTCTTTAGCTGCTCTGCAACACTCAACCCTCTTATATTCTCACGCCATATCAACTCTTTCCCACTAGTACTGGAGCTTGCTATTGCTGTCATCGGCTCCTGTGCAACACTCAACCGTCTTATCTCCTGACAACTCTGTATATTTAGGCTGGAGAGCTTGGGGAAGTAATACAGTAGCCGTGTCAACTCTTTTCCACTAGTATTGCAGCCAATAATTTCGATGTATTCAACAGGAAAATCATATCTGACACACTCGTTTTCAACCATCCAAACAGCAGTATTCAACTTGCTTGTAATCAGTCTCTTCAGAGATGATAGCTTCTTGAGGTGATCCAGAGGCAAAGGGGGGCATTCCTGGATACTCAACTCTTCTAGTCCAATCAGATTATCAAAAGCCAAAACCTTCCAGAATGTGCTGTCTAGAGCACAGTCCTTACCCTGAATTTTCAATTTAAAGTCTTTTGTATAATCTATCTCTTCAAAACTTGAACCAACTAGTCTTATCTTAGCAGAGCATGGACTGCGAGTCCAAGGAACAGGAGGCACATGTAACAAGTTAGGGCAGCCTACAATCTCAAGCTCTTGAAGACTGCAAGACAAATCCATATTCTCTACTTGATCTAGTTGAAGGCCAGTAGGATCAGAAAACGACAACTCCAATAATTCTTTGCAATCTTTAATGATAAGTACTTCCAAATGAGAGAATAGATGACAAGAGCCAATTCCAACAATTTTTTTCAAGTTCCATACATTAACAAGTTCTAGCCTTTTCAAATTCACAAAATTTTGACTCTGACTAATTTCACCGCTCTCTTTAAGCATGTGCAGACCATCCAAAAATGGAAGCTCTCTCCAACCTACATCATTAAGATAGAGATGTTCCAAATATTGAAGATTCACAACTAGCCATGTCGAGCATTTAGCTCCTCCATGACCTCTGATGTATAGCTTCCGAAGGTTGCTATGTGGTTTAAGACATTCAAGGGTGTAATCTTCTTCTATAGGATGATTAATTCTAGATTTACCCCAATGCAATCTTAATTCCTGTAACTTGTCCTTTTGTCTCAGGTTTGCTTCAGCCGCTTCTTCGGCATCAACATTTTCAAGATTATAAATGCCTAGAACTTGAAGCTCGAGTAGTTTCCCTAACTGCTTTAATTCAAAACCATTTGTTTCCTTTCTTACTTCAAACCTTTGCAACTCCTTTAGATATATGAGTTTTCCCACCTCCAAAATGTCAGAATGAAGTTTGTCATCTGAGACAAGCAAATACTGCAAATTTCTGAGGTTGTTTATATCTCTCAGTAGACCAGAAGTACCACTGCATCCTTCTACATCTAGGATCTTCAATTGATATAACCTGGATATATTGTTGGAAAGACCTGAGGCCCCATAAATGCCTTCCATAATCCTTAAGTAGCGAAGATGGACAAGTTCTGATAAGTTTGGCAACAAATCCTCAACATTATGTGATGCTTTGCACAAAACTATGCGAAGGGCTGTAGCCTCTTTAAACAAATCAGAAAATATCTTGAAAAGGCATTCATGATATTTCCCAAACAACATCAAAGTACGTAGATTTTCAGCATTAAACCTTTTGCCAAGTGAACTGAATTCCTCTTTGAAGTATTCAAAAGTCTCTCTATCCTTGACAACTTCCTCATCTATAGTGATAGACAAGTGACGTATAGTGCTGGGGATATGTATGGATCTAATGCTGAAAGAATTAAATATGCTAAGACATTCATCTGAGGAAACCCTCACTGCCAACTCACGTAGAAGGTCATGCAGAACATAGTAAGGATGGCCATTGTCTCTTTCATTCTTGTTTAGAAACCCATAATTCACCAAGTCTTCTAAACAGCTATGGCCAACATCTTCAATTGCTTTGTTTTGATTCGGTGAAGGCAAAATATCTAGTCCTATCCACAAATGGATCAACTCATTCCTATCAAATTCATAGTCTTTAGGAAACAGAGCACAATAGATGAAACATTGTTGCAGATGGAAAGGAAGATAATCATAGCTAAGCTTCAATGCTGGCATAATGTCACTATCGCTAGTTTGGTGGTCCCATACTCTGCTTTCTAGAACCCTTGTCCAATGTTCTAAAGTCAATTGGTTTCTTAGTAATCTACCTACAGTTTTTGTTGCAAGAGGTGAACCCTTCAATTTTTTCCATATTTCCTTCCCAACATCTATTAATTCATAATGAAACTTCCATGAGTGCTCATGATATCCACATGCTCCAAAGAATTCCAGAAGATCTGCTGGTTCAAACCTTCCCAATTCTACCAAACAATCATCCCTACTTGTAACCATTTTTGCCACCTGTGGAAATCGTGTAGTCACTATAACCATATTGCCTTTACCTTCCCCTTTACAAAATGGTGATAACAATTTTTTCCACTCATCTTCTTCAAATTTCCAAATGTCATCCAATACAAGCAAGAACCGCTTATTTCTTAATCTTTGTTCAATCAGCTCCTCTTGGCTAGCATTTTCCTTTTCACCTTCAACTGTGGGGATCAGTTTCAGAATCTTATGTGCCAACCTATTGGCATTGAAGTTCAGAGAGACAACTACCCAAATTAAGACATCAAATTGGCTCTTGACTTCTTGGTATAAGTGTTGTGTGAAAGTTGTCTTCCCGATGCCCCCAGGACCAACAATAGAAAGCACTGTAAGTTTATTAGCAGAATATTTACCAAGTGCGATTCCATCTACAATGCTCTTTAACGTGTTACCCCTCCCATATAATTTAGGCTCTGTAGTTTGTGGGGTTGTCTGGGGCAGGTAGGGCTCTTGATTAAGAATGGAGGACGCCCTAGCACAGACTTCCTGAAGCTTCCCTACGATGTCCTCCATTTTTCTAGCTATTTCCACCCTATGAAATTGCGGTCCATTGTGCTTACTCGCAAGTGCTCTGCAAGTGTACCGACAATTGAGGATGATGCCATGGACGAATGACACGGACACTCCGGCGTCGGTGGTGGCGTGGTGGGTGCTGCGGACCTCATCATCTATGCGGAAATACTCTAGCTCGTCGAGCACGTCATCGGCGTAGTAAGCCAGCCCCCGCAGCTTGAGCAGCAGCTCCCTCAGCTCCGAGCTGCGGATCTCCCTGCCCTGGGCGCTTTCAAGCATGGCCTGCGCGTAGAGCAGCTGCAGCTCGAGGGCGTCCATGTTGGGGCCGAGCCCATTGCTGTCCGCCCACGCCTCCAGGAAGCCATCGACATCGGGAGACAGCGCCTTGCTCACCACCCAGCTCGCAGCGTTGACGGCAAACTCCATCGTGTTCGCGCCGCCCGTCACCCGAAGCTGCATTGTATGAAATCGCCAAGAGGAGGAAGCCATCGTCAGCAACTTTAGCGAGTACAGTTCCAATTCTGCTACTGGACAAGAGAAATTACTGTAACTACCCGAGCACGGAGAGTCGGAGACGAACCCAAGGCTTGGCCGGCGCAGGCGAGGTGGAGATCTGGAAGGCTGCAGCAGCTCAGATCTGGAAACGGGGGCGGTCAACGGCGTGCAGAAGTGAGGAACCAAAAGCTTTGCCAGGGCAGGGGCGGAACTGGGCGCCCACGCCTATGTCACTCACAGCGCCCACGCCTATGTCACTCACAGGGCAAATGTTAGCTTCGACCACCTCTCATGGGCCGCAGCCTAGGTCGTATTCGTCAAGCCCATCTACCGTCCCCGTTCTCCTTATCTTCTTGTGTAATTTTTACAAAATGACTTTTTTCAAAAAAAAAATTCATATATAGATCCTTAAAAAAACATGTCCAGAAATAGACCCTCTTCT
Organism: Eragrostis curvula; assembly: GCA_007726485.1. NCBI lineage: Eukaryota > Viridiplantae > Streptophyta > Magnoliopsida > Poales > Poaceae > Eragrostis > Eragrostis curvula. The sequence continues at coordinate 49,322,100 of CM017442.1, read as the reverse complement.
GAGAGTCTAATGTTCTGGCGCTCAGGTCCAATAGCTGAGCGCCGCACATCAGCAAGCGGGTACACAACTCGGATGCTAAGCTGTCAAGCTAGGCGCCATCGGCCTGTTCGGATGCTTGTTTTTGGCTGGGCTGGAGGCTGGCCATCCAGCCAGGGGTGAACCAGCCAGCCATTGTCGGTGTTAAGAAACCGGCCGACAAGTAAATTTGTAACTACGGCGCCTAACAATCTTCTATGATGGTGAGGGTTTTGCGAGAGAGGCAAGGTTTATACTGGTTCAGGCAATCGATGCCCTACGTCCAGTTCGTGGGTAGTTCGTGTTTCGACTTGCAGAGGGGAACTACAAGTGTTGACGAGGGAGGAGGAAGACTCCAAGCCTCTTCGTGTGTATTTCTATGTCTGTGTGCGTTGTATCTCTGTCTGGACCCCCTCCTCCTCATGCACCCAGCTCTCCTTTTATAGTCAAGGAGTGAGCCGGTTTACAAATGGGAACGGGGCTTTCGAGTTGTGGGCAGCGCGGCTACACGCCGCACTAGTCTGATCCCTAGCCGCTACTGTGGCTCTAGTCAGGCGGCGTCCTGTCAGCCTGGTCGCCGGGCAGGTGGTCGAGATGTCAACCCAGACTGTCGCGGCCGTCTTGTCGCCGGTCCGGTCTTCGTCCCTGTTCAGGGTGATGATGATGTCGTAGCCATCCCGCTGCTGTACTCGAGGTGTCAGGCGGCGCTGCGAGATGGGACGGGTGTCACTGTGCAGGTCAAATCGCGTGCCTGCAAGTATATGAGTTGCTGGGTAGAGTTAAGGCTCCCCAGCTACTCGTCGTAAATGCCTGTCCTCCTTGCCAGAGGAAAATCTTCTCGATGAAGTCTCCCAACTCGGGGTCGGGCGAAGCGTGGCTTGTGGGCCCGCCCGACTGGGAGTCGGGCGAGGCGGAGTCTGTGGACCCCACCCGACTCGGGGTCGGGCGGGGCGGAAGTCGTGGGCCCGCCCGACTGGGGGTCGGGCGAGGCGGAGTCTGTGGACCCCACCCGACTCGGGGTCGGGCGGGGCGGAAGTCGTGGGCCCGCCCGACTGGGGGTCGGGCGAGGCGGAACTTGTATGTGCCCTCGGGGTCGGCCGCGGGCCCCTCGAGCGCTCTATTGTCGTGTGCCTGTTCCTGTGGGCCCTACACAATTAAGCTGAGACGGTTAGCAGAATTAAGTATCCTAGATCAGGATACCCTGATTTGGGTATCCGTCAGTAGCCCCCGAGCCTGGGCGGCGGCCGGGGGTCGTGGTCGCCGTCGAGGCTTGTCGTTGTCTTTCCGAGGGTATTTTCGTACTACTCCTACCGGTGGGTGCGCGCGAGCGCACCCGCCGGGTGTAGCCCCCGAGCCTCGGTACAAGTGGTTTACTTGTGCCGAGGGTGACAAAAAAGGTTTTCCCGAGACCACGCAGTAGGTCATTGTTTGCGAATGCGAGCCCCCGAGTCCTCGCTCGATGCGCGGATCCGTCCGAGGGTCGTTTCGTCTTTTTGTTTCGTCCGTACCCGCGCGTCTTTACGATAAGACGGGACACGCATGAGCCGGCCACGTCATTCCTCGATGGTTCGATGCGTGGTGCTCGTTTAAGCTGCAAACGGGTGTGTCCGAGTGAAGGCCTCGGCTTGCCCTTCGCGGGGGTCCGATTGAGACTAGCTGGAGTCGGCCTCATTAAGATCCGAGTTCCTGCCTTTTTCGATCGCCGACTCCTTTCGCTCGGAGTCAGTGGGCTCGATGCCCTCCCTCGATGGGAGATCAAGGTCGAGGTTTTTTAGACTCGGACTCGGACGCTACCGTCAGAGGCCCATTGTACTACGGTGTACGGGTTGCGGTCGCTGGGGACCCCTCTTTGGTGGCCCCTCACTTAGTTTTGCCCTGGAGCGGCCGTTCGAACCCTTTCGCGGGGCCGGCCTTCGAACTCCTGGGCCGGAAACTGGGCCGTCGGGGCGTTTTCAGCCCCTAGCCTTTATTACCTGTGGGCCCGGCCGGGATTCCAAGCCCGCCTGGGCCGTCATCGTGCGTCGTGGAGACGCGACGGTTCGCCTTCCGCGCGGATCGAGGCCACGATCTGTCTTCGTGCGGTAGTGGAGCGGGCCATGATGGCGGTTTTTAAGGCACCTGCACCTGTTAGATCGAGAAACAGGGGAGGCGCGGGGAACGATGCGTCGTGTGAACGCGATAACTATAAAAAGGGGGTGAGCCCAACCTCATTTGTCTTACCAGGTTTTCGCGACCTTTCGCATCCACCGCCGCTCGCCTTTGCGCAAACCGCTTCGTCTTCCTCGCCTCGCTCGCTTTCCAACCTCCCTTCGTTTCGCCGTCGCTCCGCGTCCCTCGCCCGCATTCGCCATGGCGGATTGGAGCCGGTCCAACAGCACCAAGGGGAACCTCGATGCCCTGGTTGCGCGCGGCCTCCTGATGCCTCTCACCGCGGAGCGGGAGTGGCTGGTACCCGGGGAGGAGAGGATACCATCGCCGCCGGACGGCTACATTGTCTCCTTCCGCTCCTTCCACGAGCGCGGCTTCGGCATGCCGCCTCTTCCCTTCCTCCGCGGCCTGCTTCACCACTACAAGTTGGAGTTGCAGCACCTCAACCCCAACTCCATCCAGCACATCTCCGCCTTCGTCGCCTTGTGCGAAGGTTTTTTGAAGATTCGCCCCCATTTCCACCTTTTCAAGTACTTCTTCACCCTCGCGCTCCAGACCAAGAAGGACGCGGAAGGGAATCCGCGCGCCGTCCCAATCGGCTGTGCTAGCTTCCGGCTCCGGAGCACCCGGGCCCGCGAGTACATCACCATGGCCGTCACCGACACCAACAAGGGTTGGCACGAGAGGTGGTTTTACCTCAAGAACACCGCGCTCGCGCCGCTCCCGGAGTTCACCGGGCGCCTGATCGAAGAGGCGCCCGAGTGCTGGGGTTGGGGACCGGCCGCCCCTGACAAGAAGAAGTTGGCCGACCTCTTGGGTACGATCGACAAACTCAAGAGGGGCGGCGTTGCGGGCGTCGGGGTCATTGGCGCCTACCACGTCAGGAGGCTTGCGCCGCTCCAAGACCGGCGCCTCCCCATGTGGGAGATGGGCCGCGACTTTGCGTGGGAGGGGACCTGCATGGTGGACCCCCACGCGGAGCCACGGATTTCCGTCCGAGAGCTGAAGGCCCGGCTCTCGGAGGCGATGGGGAAGACAGCGGCGGATTGGGATAGCTTTGACTATCCGATCCCGGGCCACCCGCCGATGCTTCCGGAGCAGGGGGCCCTACAATTCGTAAGTTTTTCGGTTTGGTTTCGATCCCGATTCGGCATTGTTTCGATTTTTCCGATTTTTCGCTTATACACTTTTTCTTGGATTTAGACTGGCGTCGCCTTCCTTCCTTCTGCCGCCCCTCTTCCCGAAGTCTACGACGCCGTCCGCGCGAGCAACAGGGAGCAGGCGGAGCGGCAGAAGGCCCGCAAAGACCGCGAGGACGCCAAGAAGGCGAAACGGGTGAAGAGGGAAGAGGAGAAGAGACGGCGTCGCCGCCGAGGCGACGTGGTCTCCGACTCCGAGGACGACGACGACGACGATGATGACGACGGCGGTGACGACGAGGGCGGCGATGACGACGCCGACGACGACGATGACGACCAGGTCGACTGGGATCGACTGGATGATCGCTCGCCGGGTCCCAACGTCGCCGGCGCTTCAGGCAGTGGGGGCGCGGCAGGCTATTCGCGGCCGGCGGCTCCCCCCGCCTCCATGGCTCTCACCCTCTCCCCCGCGAGATTGCTTCCCGTGGCGACGGCCATGGCAGGGTCACTAATGGCATCGGCCGCCGCGACGACATCGGTTGTGGTGACCGTGCCATCGGCGGCGACGAGCTCGGCGGTGGCCGCGGCGGCGACGGCATCGACGAGCGCCTCGACCGCGGCCCCTCCCACGACCACGTCCACCATGATCACCACGCTGCCACCCGCCGCGATGATGACGACCGTGGCGTCCCCCACGGCCCCGTCGGCCGTGGTGACTTCGGCATCCGTGGCGGCGGCGGCGACCGCGGCGGCGTCCACGGCAGCTTCTGAAGTTTCGCCAGCCGTGGCGACCGTGGTGGCAACGGCTGCCGCCGTCTCCGCGACGGCGACATCCTCGGCTCTGCCAGTCGCGGTGACTCCTTCGCCCGAGTCGGCGGGGACCGCCGCCGTCCCCGCGACGGCGGTTTCGGAGGCGATCGCCGCGGTGATGACCATGGCGCCTTCTGCGGGGACGACGGCTGCGGCGGCGAGTGCCCTCTCGGGCAAGAGGGCGCGTGATGAGGCTGGGTCGTCCGCCGGCCCGACCCCGAAGCGTCAGCCATTCCGGTTAGTACTTGACTTCGCTGCGTTTCTTTTACTTCTTTATTTCGTTCGCTAACTCTCTTTTGTTTCAGGGGTCCGCTGCAGGTCCTGCCACGAAAGCAGCTGCTCCGGTCCTCAGGGGTTTTGGGGACGGCGCTCGGCTCGGCGGCGAGCGCGGCGGCGCCGGCGGCAAGCGTGGCGGCGCCGGCGGCAAGCACGGCGGCGCCGGCGGCGAGCATGGCGGCGCCGGCAGCAAGCATGGTGGCACCGGCGGCGAGCACGTCGGCAGAGGCGGCTGCAGTGGTCGCCGCGTTGATGGAGACGGGCAGCTCCGCGCTGTCCGGGCCGTCGAGGCCTCGTCTGAGCTCCACCACGCCTCCGCAGCCGCAGTCGACTTCGGGTGCGCCCACGGACGTCGATGTCCTGCGCGTCCAAGGGCCCGATGGACAGGAGCGGGTCCTCAACGAGCCGGCGGAGCGGCAACTCTGGGGCGTGCTTGGCCAGAATCAGGGCCAAGCCATTCATGCTCTGGAGACCGCGCTCCGCGCGATAAAGGCGATGGGGGCCCCGACTCAGGTGCGTACATCCTCACTCTTTCGCAGAGTCTTTTTCCCGCTTTTGTTTTGCTTATCCCTCTTCGTTGTCTCAGGAACTGTCCAAGTTGAGTCGGGCCAAGTCGAACTGCATTCGCTTCCAAGAGAGCGAACGAGTTCGGCTTGATGAGGAGGGGCAGGCCGTGGTGGAGCAGGCCACACAGGCCATGCGGGAGGCCGACCAGGCCAAGCTGGCGCTGGCCGGGGCAGAGGAGAGAGCGACCGCCGCCGAAAAGAGGGCCGAGGAGGCGGAGAGGAGGGCCGAAGCGGCGGAGAAGAAAGCCGAGAAGGCGGAGGAGGACGCGGCCAAGGCACGCGAGGCGGCCGACTCCGAACGAGTGCTTCGACGGACGTCCTCCGAGTTGGTCTCCCAGCTCACCGCCCGGGTTGCCGGGTTGGAGAAGGAGGTTGACGGTAAGGTTGCTGTACCTCTGCCTTGATCCATTCGCCTCGTCGTTCGCTTGTTTGATTTTCTTGTTTACTTGGTTTTCAGCGCTCAAGGCGGACCTGGAGGTGGCGCGGGGCGAGAACACCCAGCTGGAGCGGCTGCGGATCGGCGCCGAGCTTCTCGTTGACGAGCTGCAGGTGCCACAGCCGGACGGGACCACCACCCTAGGAGGCGCGCCTGCTTTCCATCTCCAACCGCTTCGGTGCCCTCCGTCGTGAGAGCTTCGAGGCCGGAGTCTTCTGGACGTTGGTGATGGAGCAGACGCACTACGGCGACTCCCTCGACCTCGAGGGCTTGTCGCTGGGCATGGTGCCTGGCTTCTCCGATGAAGAGATGGAGGAGCTGAAGAAGAAAGCCGCGCCCGTCGCGGCGACGCTTGCCGGCCTCCTCGCCTCCTTCGCGTTCCCTCTGCCGTCGCCTCCGAGTGACGAGTAGTAGGAGATAGAGTAGTTAGTCGAGTTGGGCCGAGTGGCCCTCATGTAAATATAAAGAACTTGCCTTTAGTTTAGACGAAACAAGTACTTCGTTCTTTAAATTTGTGTTCGTTCGAAACTTATTCGAAATTTTAAGTGTTTTTCCCTTCGTGACTTCCTCCTCTTTCAGACCGCTTGATTGCCTTGGACCTTTCATTCGACTGACTGGTAACCCAGGCCGCTCCTAGCCGCCGAGGCGTCAGAGTCCCGAGTCGGCCAGTCGGGTCGGCCGAGAGATCGTCGACGCTCAAGTTCTGTCCGAGTCGGACCTGCACTTAGGATTTTCATGTAAATTCCTTAGCCACGGACGCGTTGTCGGCGCAATTTTCGCTCTTGGCCTTGACGCTCGTTTGTCATGGGCATTTTGGATTTTACACGGCCTTTTTTGCACACCCGCCGGGTGGAGCCCCCGAGCCGTTAGGGTCGGGGATCGGCGGTCGGCAGGTCAGGACTTGTTGTGAATTTCAAAAAGACAGAAAGAAACGAACTTTCTTTTTATTTCGTTTGCATGTCTTTGAACGATACAAAAGGAAAGGAGATACAAGCTAAGGGTAAAAACGACGTAGCTGGTCGATGTTCCACGCGTTGGCGAGTATGCGTCCGTCGGCGTTCTTGAGCTTGTAGGTTCCGGGCCGGAGCACCTCCGCAACGGTGTATGGTCCCTCCCACGGCGGAGTCAGCTTGTGCCGACCCTGATTGCCCTGCAAAAGGCGAAGAACGAGGTCGCCAACCTCGAAAGCGCGGCCTTTAACCTTTCGTTCGTGGTAGCGGCGCAGCGCTTGTTGATACTTGGCAGAATGCAGGAGCGCGGCTTCTCGTGCTTCGTCGATCTGGTCGAGCGCATCCTCGAGGTAGCGCTCGTTGAGGTCCGGGTCAAACGCTTGCACCCGCGGGGCCCCATAATCCAGGTCAGTCGGCAGCACTGCCTCGGCTCCATACACCATGAAGAATGGAGTGTAGCCAGTGGCGCGACTCGGCGTCGTCCTTAGGCTCCACAACACTGCATCGAGCTCTTTTGCCCACCGACCGGCAAATTTCTTGAGCTTGTTGAAGATTCTGGGCTTTAATCCTTGGAGGACCATGCCGTTTGCTCGTTCACACTGCCCATTCGTTTGGGGGTGAGAAACAGCTGCCCAGTCGACTCGGATGCCGTATTGGTCGCAAAAGTTCAGGAATTTCTTCCCCGTGAACTGCGTGCCATTGTCAGTGATGATGGCATTTGGCACCCCGAATCGATGTACGATGTCGGTGAAGAACTTGACGGCTTGCGCCGAGTCAATCTTGCCGATCGGCCTGGCTTCTATCCACTTTGAGAACTTGTCAACGGCGACAAGCAAGTGGGTGTAGCCTCCCGGTGCCTTTTTGAAGGGTCCAACCAGGTCCAGTCCCCACACCGCGAACGGCCAAGTAATAGGGATGGTTTGGAGGGCCTGAGCCGGCAGATGAGTTTTACGAGCATAATGCTGGCACCCTTCGCAAGTGCGCACCACTCGTTGGGCGTCGGCAACAGCGGTCGGCCAATAAAAACCGTGCCGGAACGCGTTGCCGACTAAGCTTCGTGGTGCAGCGTGATGGCCGCACGTTCCGCCATGGATATCCTGGAGTAACTGCCTACCCTCGTCGAGAGGGATACAGCGTTGGAGGATTCCAGAGCGCCCTTTTTTATACAGCTCGCCGCCGACCATCGCAAATGTCTTGGCGCGCCTTGCGAGTCGGCGTGCCTCAGTGCGGTCGGGCGGAAGCTGTTGTCGCAGGAGATAGTCGATGAAGGGTTGCCTCCAGTCATCGCGGGACCCGGGGTCAGCCCCCGAGTCGGGCGAGGCGTCGAGGGGGTCGGCGGGAGCCCCCGAGTTTTTGTCGCGCTCGATGACCAAGGCCTCGTTGGCCTCAATCGAACCGGTTCTTGTGCTTGCTCTTTCGTCGGGTCGGCCGACGCAGGATCATTGATGGACGGCTTGTCTTGATCGCAGGCAAAAATGCCTGCCGGGATTACCTCCCGGTTGGACCCCAGCCTGGCCAACGAATCGGCCGTTTCGTTGTCCCGCTGAGGGACGTGTTCAACCTGAAAACCATCGAATTTTTCTTCCAGACGGCGGATTTCGGCACAGTAGGCCGCCATCTTGGGGTTAGTGCAGGTGGACTCATTCATGACCTGGTTAACAACGAGCTGAGAGTCGCCAAAGGCTTCGAGCCTACGGACTCCTAACTCGACAGCTGCTTTCATGCCGTTAAGCAGAGCTTCGTACTCGGCTACATTGTGTGATGCTGGAAATTGAGCCGGATGACATATTGCATTCGCACACCTCTCGGAGAGATGAGCAGCCACCCACCCCCGGCCCCCCTTTTTGTGAGAGAGCCGTCAAAAAACAGCTGCCAACATCCCTTTCGACAGGAACTATGGGCAACTGAGTTTCGGTCCACTCGGCGATGAAATCTACCAGGGTATGTGATTTTACGGCAGATGGGTGCGTAAATTCTATTCCCTGATCCATTAATTCTAACGCCCATTTAGAAATTTTGACCGACACCTCCGGATTGCCTAGAACCTCAGCAAGGGGGAAGGAGGAGACGACGGTTACCGGATGGGCGTCGAAGTAGTGACGGAGTTTGCGCCGAGTGATGACCAGCGCGTATATCACCTTCTGGATCTGCTGCCACCTTGTCTTGCAGTCGGAGAGGACCTCGCTGACGAAGTACACGGGCCGTTGTACCTTGAGCACCTTGCCCGACTCCGTCCGCTCCACCACCAGGGCGGTGCTGACCACCTGCGTTGTCGCCGCTATATAGAGCAACAAGGGCTCCTTCTCGGTCGGAGAGGCGAGAATCGGGGCGCTAGAGAGTCTGGCCTTGAGATGATCAAGAGCCTCTTGTGCCTCGGCTGTCCAGACGAAGTTGTCGGACTTCTTGAGGAGACGATAGAGTGGCAACCCCTTTTCCCCGAGTCGGGAAATGAATCGACTGAGTGCGGCTAAGCAGCCGGTCAGCTTCTGTACGCCTTTCAGGTTTTTGATCGGCCCCATCTTCGCGATGGCTTCGATTTTTTCTGGGTTGGCTTCGATGCCGCGTTGTGAAACGCAATATCCCAGGAGCATCCCTTTTGGGACCCCGAAAACGCATTTCTCGGGATTGAGCTTAATGCCATTCTCTCTTAGCCGTTGGAACACGGCGTTGAGATCGGCGACTAAGTCGTCGGTTCGCATGGATTTGACTACGATGTCATCCACGTACGCTTGCACGATCCGTCCGATGAGATCACCGAAACACTTGATCATACAACGTTGGTAAGTGGCGCCGGCATTCTTTAACCCAAACGGCATTGTAACGTAACAATATGAGCCGAAGGGAGTGATGAACGCCGTTGCCTCTTGATCACCGATCTTTAGTGGGATCTGGTGATAGCCCGAGTAGGCGTCTAGGAAACACAGGGTTTCGCACCCTGCGGTCCAGTCAACAATTTGGTCGATGCGTGGCAAAGGAAACGGGTCCTTTGGGCATGCCTTATTGAGACTTGTGTAGTCAACACACATCCTCCATTTCCCATTTTTCTTTTTAACAAGTACAGGATTGGAGAGCCACTCGGGGTGATACTTTTCTTTGATGAAGCCGGCGGCAAGGAGCTTTGTCAGCTCGTCGCCTATGGCTCGGCGCCTTTCCTCGTCGAATCGGCGCAACCTCTGCTTGACCGGTTTCGATCCCGGTTTGATGTTGAGGGAGTGCTCGGCGATTTCCCTTGGAATCCCTGGCATGTCCGAGGGTTTCCACGCGAAGATGTCCTTGTTGGCGCGAAGGAAATCGACGAGCGCGCTTTCCTATTTGGCAGAAAGGGTCGCCCCGATGATGACCGCCTTCCCCTCGGGGTCGGACGGGTCGAGGGGAACCTTCTTGGTGTCCTTGGATGGCTCGAACGAGCCGGACGCCTTCTTCGGAGTCGGCGTCTCCTCGGACTCCACGCTGGCGACCTCCGGGAGGTCGGGCTTGTTGATGAGCGCCGCTGCCAGCTCACAGCACTCTACTTCACACTCGTAAGCACGTTGAACAGACGTGCTCACGGTGATGACACCTCTCGGCCCCGGCATCTTGAGCTTGAGGTAGGTGTAGTTGGGGACGGCCATGAACTTCGCGTAACATGGCCGACCAAGGATCGCGTGGTACGCGCCGGGGAAGTCCACCACGTCGAAGGTGAGGACCTCTGTGCGGTAGTTGATCGGCGTGCCGAAGGTGACGGGCAAGTCGATTTGCCCGAGTGGCATGGCCGTCTTTCCGGGCACGACCCCATGGAAGGGTGCGCCCGAAGGTCGGATGCGAGAGCGACTGACTCCCATGGCATCGAGGGTCTCTGCGTACAAAATATTTAAGCCACTACCACCATCCATCAATACCTTGGATAGGCGCTTGTTGGAGACGATGGGGTCGACGACGAGTGGGTACCGCCCCGGACGCGGCACGTACTCGGGGTGGTCGCCGCGGTCGAAGGTGATGGCCGCCTCGGACCACTTGAGGAAGGCCGGAGTCGCCGGCTCGGCGGCGTACACCTCTCGGCGCTCCAGCTTCTGGCGCCGCTTGGAGGAGCTGACTCCTTCGCCTCCGAAAATCATGAGGCAGCCGGTGGTTTTCGGAAATCCACCGTCCGCCTCCTTGTCGTCCTTCCCGTCATCCCGGGGTCAGAATCCTTGTGGTCGGACTTCTTTGCCTTCGCGCCCAGGAACTTCAGCATGAGCCCGCAATCCTTGAGGGCGTGCTTGACGGGGTAGGCGTGGTTGGGGCACGGCGCCTCCAGCATCTTTTCGAAATGCTGGTTCTTGCCGTCGTTGTCGACGGCCGGCTTCTTCTGCTTACGCTCGACGGCCGCGACGAGCGCGTCGTTGCGGCGTTGCTGATCGCCGCCCTTCTTCTTCTTCTGCTTTTGCTTCTTGTCGTGCGGGGCAGACGGACCCGCACCGGAACTCTCGTTCCGCTTTGCCTTGCCTTTAGTCCGGTGAAGGAGGGCATCGACCGCATCCTCACCGGAGGCGTAGCTGGTGGCCACGTCGAGCAGCTCCTTGATGGAGCGCGGGCTCTTGCGGCCGAGCTCATGAACGAGCCCTTCGTTGCTGGTGCCCGCTATGAACGCGGAGATCACCTCGGCGTCAGCGAGATTGGGTAACGCGTTGCATTGCCTGGAGAACCGCTTGATATAGTCCCTCAGGGACTCGTCGGCGCCCTGTCGGCAGTTCCGAAGGTCCCACGGGTTCCCCGGGCGCGCGTACGTGCCCTGGAAGTTGCCGATGAACACCTCCTGGAGGTCAACCCAATCCTGGATTGAGCCCTCCGGGAGATGCTCGAGCCACGTCCTGGCCGAGTCGGCCAAGAAGAGGGGGAGGTTGCGGATAATGAACCGTTCGTCGGTGGCACCGCCGGCTTGGCACGCCAGGCGGTAGTCCTCCAGCCACAACGCGGGATTCGTCTCCCCGTTGTACTTCGTGATATTGCTGGGCGGCCGAAACCGCTGGGGGACGGGAGCCCGCAAGATGGCGCGGCCAAAAGCCCGTGGGCCGGCCGGGACCGGAGCCCGAGGCTTGTCTTCCTCCGGGTCAAATCTCCCGCCACGCCGCGGAGCGTAGACAAAGTCCTCGGTTTCGCACCGTGGACCTCGCCCTTGCTCGCGGCGCCTTGCCCGCAGAATGTCGCGGGCGTCGCGGATCCTGCCGATCCGCTGATGGACCGGCGGCGCGTCCCCAGTCCCACTTTGCTCGGGGGTTTGGTGGACGGAACTTTCGGGTTGTTCCCGCGGCTTGCTTGGCGTGCGGTAGGAAACGCTGGATTCCCACCGCCGTGCAGCAGAGCTTTGCTCGCGCTCGGCCTGCTGCACCGCCGCCAAGTCCAGGAGGTCCTTGAGCTCCCCCTGGATTCTTCGCTGGTCCTCGTTGGACGGTTGCGGGAGCGCGCGCAAAAGTGTCGCAGCCGCGGCGACATTCTGGCTGGGCCTGGTGTATCTGGGCACGAGGTTGCCCGCCTCGGCCAGAATCCGCTGCCGGGCTTCGCGCCCATGGGCACGCACACGTTCGCGCAGGGCCTGGCGCTGCGCCACCTCGTGTTCGAGCCGCTCGCGCTCCTCCTTGAGCCGCCGCGCGGCTTCTGCGAGCTCGTGTTGGCGTTGGAGCAGACGCTCCAGGTCATCGCCCTCCCGGAGGTCGGCGCTCGCCGGAGGGGTTTCATGCTGCGCCTGTGTCACAAGCAGGGGCGCGGCTTCTGCGGCCGCTCCGGCGTCCGCCGTCGTCGCGGCCGCTGCAGGGTCTGGCTGCGCCGCCACGTCGTGAACGTTGCGGCGGCTACCTCCGCCGGCTTCCACCACCATGCACTCGCGCGAAGGATGGTGACTGCCGGCGTCGGAGTCGTAGTCGAGGAGGTCATCCTCGTCGCTGTCGTAGTCGTACTCCGCCATACCCACGAGCTCCGCGCCCGCGGACATGGCGAGGGTGAGGGCCCTTTGTGGGGGTGCCGGCGGTTCGACGCGCGAAAGCCCCCCATCCCGGACCACGATGAACTCCAGGCTCCCGAAGTACACGAGAGCGCCCGGAGCCCAATCGATGTCGTGGCTCGCCATCAACTGAAGATGTCAAACGCGCTGAGGTCCCCTACCTGGCGCGCCAACTGTCGGTGTTAAGAAACCGGCCGACAAGTAAATTTGTAACTACGGCGCCTAACAGTCTTCTATGATGGTGAGGGTTTTGCGAGAGAGGCAAGGTTTATACTGGTTCAGGCAATCGATGCCCTACGTCCAGTTCGTGGGTGGTTCGTGTTTCGACTTGCAGAGGGGAACTACAAGTGTTGACGAGGGAGGAGGAAGACTCCAAGCCTCTTCGTGTGTATCTCTATGTCTGTGTGCGTTGTATCTCTGGATCCCCTCCTCCTCATGCACCCAGCTCTCCTTTTATAGTCAAGGAGTGAGCCGGTTTACAAATGAGAACGGGGCTTTCGAGTTGTGGGCAGCGCGGCTACACGCCGCACTAGTCTGATCCCTAGCCGCTACTGTGGCTCTAGTCAGGCGGCGTCCTGTCAGCCTGGTCGCCGGGCAGGTGGTCGAGATGTCAACCCAGACTGTCGCGGCCGTCTTGTCGCCGGTCCGGTCTTCGTCCCTGTTCAGGGTGATGATGATGCCGTAGCCATCCCGCTGCTGTACTCGAGGTGTCAGGCGGCGCTGCGAGATGGGACGGATGTCACTGTGCAGGTCAGATCGCGTGCCTGCAAGTAGATGAGTTGCTGGGTAGAGTTAAGGCTCCCCAGCTACTCGTCGTAAATGCCTGTCCTCCTTGCCAGAGGAAAATCTTCTCGACGAAGTCTCCCAACTCGGGGTCGGGCGAAGCGCGGCTTGTGGGCCCGCCCGACTGGGAGTCGGGCGAGGCGGAGTCTGTGGACCACACCCGACTCGGGGTCGGGCGGGGCGGAAGTCGTGGGCCCGCCCGACTGGGGTCGGGCGAGGCGGAGTCTGTGGACCCCACCCGACTCGGGGTCGGGCGGGGCGGAAGTCGTGGGCCGCCCGACTGGGGGTCGGGCGAGGCGGAACTTGTATGTTGCCCTCGGGGTCGGCCGCGGGCCCCTCGAGCGCTCTATTGTCGTGTGCCTGTTCCTGTGGGCCCTACACAATTAAGCTGAGACGGTTAGCAGAATTAAGTATCCTAGATCAGGATACCCTGATTTGGGTATCCGTCAGCCATCCAGCCAGCGAACCAGCCAGCTTGTCTGCTTTTTTTTTTCTTTTCAAATTCAAACAAAACAATTGCTCTCAGAAACATGAATTACATACATAATGCCGTAGCACAACCTACTAAGGATTGTTCACGTCAAAATACCATAATAATATAGTGAAGGACCAGTCCAATTTACAACTACAATACATATTGTCAATTCCTAACATGACCAATACATAATAATATAGTCGATGACATTATGTTTCCCCATCAACGTGAGGCGAAACAGCAGCAGATATCAATTCCCCCAGTGTTGAGATATTCATTGTAGTATTCATCAACACCCACTCCGACGGATCGTACGTCGCACCATCTCCATACTTACACAGCCGCAAATAATTATCCATTGCAAAGCATGATATTATCATCCTCGCTTGCTTTTCCCTCTTGAAGAATGGAACCCTTTCCAAGATATGCCACCGCTCTTTGAGGTGTCCAAACCTCCTTTCAATGATATTGCGCAGCTTGAAGTGAATGTAGTTAAACTTTTCCCGACGATCTAATGTACTAACATCTATGCCATTAAAGTGTGACCTATTGTACCTTGTATCCCGAAAAGGAGTCATGTATCCTTGCTGCTCCATGTATCCCGAGTCCGCTAGGTAATACCGACCTACAACAGTTCAACCATTTCCAGTATTACTACCAAAGGAAATGTTAAAATCATCTGGGTACAAAACTGCAGCATGATAGGCTTCAACAAAATCACAAACCTGGGGGTGGATGCGGGAACCTTTGATCCGCCTGACAATCTTGTAGAACCGCCATGTCATGACATGCACCCGCCTTCCCGGATCCCACATAGGTGAAGCGGCCATGCATATCTACTATGGCGCAAACATTAATCGACACTTCTCCTTTTCTATTAATGAAGTCAACTTTGGCTTCTTGGTTCACCTCAACCGGTATGTGAGTGCCATCTATGGCACCTATGCATCCATCAAACCATGGTGCATATTCAGCAAGTTCCAAGCTCACTTGTGTATACTGCCTGTCGGCTGGAACTAATATAGTTTGTGCCCACCTAAACATAATCTCTGCCACCTTTGATGTCTTCCAACTTATTGTATCTAAAGAACGCTCAAATCTATCTCTGCATTCTCTAATAGCAGATCCGTGCGCACAGGTCCAGATATATAAACCTAAAGCTTCGATGGAACTGCACTCTTTTGTACTTTTCAACCCATATTTACCTAGGCAATGATGCAAGCTCAAGAAAGCATCAGGAGTCATACGTAAAAATAATGCCATAGCACAACCTACTAAGGATTGTTCACGTCAAAATACCATAATAATATAGTGAAGGACCAGTCCAATTTACGACTACAATACATATTGTTCAATTCCTAACATGACCAATTACATAATAATTAGTCGATGACATTATGTTTCCTCCATCAACGTGCAGGCCAAACAGCAGCAGATACCAATTCCCCCAGTGTTGAGATATTCATTGTAGTATTCATCAACACCCACTCCGACGGATCGTACGTCGCACCATCTCGATACTTACGCAGCCGCAAATAATTATCCATTGCAAAGCATGATATTATCATCCTCGCTTGCTTTTCCCTCTTGAAGAATGGAACCCCTTCCAAGATATGCCACCGCTCTTTGAGGTGTCCAAACCTCCTTTCAATGATATTGCGCAGCATGGAGGACTAAGGGAAGGGTGAGTTACCTTGGCCAACTTATTCAACTCAAGGATGAGTATCTTGTTATACACTTGGTACCTTTGAGAAGTAGGCATTGTAGCAACTCCTGATCAACAACCTAAAGCCTACTTCTTGCTCGGACGAGCAAAGGGTAAGCTTGGGGAGTTGTTGACGGTCGTTACGGACCAATTTCGACCGTCAACTAGCTCATAAACAAGAAGGATTGGACATTCTTTACATGCACTTTATTTAAGAATAACCTATTTCCACATGTACCTCTAGAGTTTAGTGTGCATGTGGAATAAGGGAGAAATCCAGGTGAAATCATGCCCCAAGGCGACGAATCAACACTTCTACAAAACAACGTTCGCCGCGGGAATACAACTCCAAGACAAAAGGCCAAATCTCGTCAAAGTCCAACACAACTAGGCCAAATGCACCTGGACCAGAGAAGTAACCCAGAGGGGGAGCCACCTGCCAAAGCCCAGCCCAGGAGGGGCCAGGCACAGGTCGGCCGACCCCCCCTGGCCAGGTCGGCCGACCTGGCAGGGTGGCCCCCTGGGCCCATCTTTCTATGGCGGTTTGTAACCGACCTCTGGAGGTCGGTTCCCCCTGCATTAAATGCCACCGACCTCGGGAACCGCCTCAAAGTTGCCGACCTTCAAGGACTATATAAGGAGGGGTACCCCCCTCCTTCCAAGACACACAATACACAAGGATCATTCCCTCCTCCTCACACTAGAGCTAGAGGCAATTCTAGGTAGTGCTAGGCTGAGTAGTGGGCTGCCCTATTGCTCCCAAAGTCTTGTGGAGAATTGGGTAGCGCTCTTGTATCCTTTCTCTCTCTTTGTAAGACTTGTTATTTAATCTATGGAATACAAGTATTCATATAGTTGTTATGAGCTTGCTAGTTCTATCATGATCTTGTATGATCGTTCGTTGTTCGTTCATGCTCGTTCATCATTCGTTCTTCGTTCGTTCATACTCGATCATCGATTATTCTTGAACTTGCTTAATCGTTCATCGTTCGTCGCTCGTTCTTGAGCGACGAACGCTTATGCATGACTTAGTGCTAGCTTTGATCCCTTTTATCTAGTTTATGCTAGTTAGGCTAGATGTTCTCATGTTTAGGCATCGGGCTCATTGTCCTGCAAAGGTGCTCTAGATTTATCACCCCGTCGATCCGAAGGGTTGGGGGTGCCTCGAGGGATCTAGAGTCGTGGTTAGTAACGCCGGCATGGTGCCGGGGTAGTCTATCCACCCTTGGGTATGTGCGTGTCCCACGGTTTGTAGAGGTAGGTGGCAGGAAGTGACAGCCCTGTCCATCCAAAGGAACCCTCCACGTTCGGGCACGGCATAGGAGTACGTAAATAGGCCGGAGTCGCGAGGCAGACCTTGCGTATGCCGGATCTCCCGATGTTGCCTAGGCATTAGACGCTTGCTTGTGCTTGCATGACGCTAGATGATAGGTAGAGGTTGTGCACGCTATATGAATGTTGTACCTTTGGAGTAGTAGCTCGCTAGTCTAACTTAGCATTGCTTAGGATTGTCTCTCGCCTTTTATTAGAGAGAGTGGAATGCCTTCGTGTGTGTCACACTATCCTTATTATTATTAAACCTTACCCCTGCATTGGAATGTGGTTATATCACTCTATCGTTTGTAACACCATGAACATAAGTACTCTTGTCAACCATGTCTTCCTTTGGGAAAATATAAATACGATACCCTGGAATACTCTCGGGTGAAATGCTACAACGGGTTATCCGTCCGCTTGCGGATATTCTATTTAACATGACAAACCTTATAATTCATATCTAGTACTTGTTACTAGTTGTGGATTATTTGGTTAAATAGTGCAAGTGAACAATTCCATAACCCCCGGCGTCTCCCGCGGTCGCGTGTTTCCCGCGTGACCGTAAGAGACGCCAACAAGCATTTCTGGCGCCGTTGCCGGGGAAGACATTGGTTAACAAGAATACAATGATTGTTCATGATTACACTTGATGTGGTTTAACCATTGCCCATGCAGGCTAACCTTGATCTGTTTTCTCTTTGATGTGAAAACAGGATAGTGTATGCGTGGATTCGACTTGCCGAAAAACTTCGTTGATAATCCCGAGTCACTTGTGAGGAAGACTCGACACCGCGTCGTCGTCTCCCCTCAAGTACTCTCGACAAGCGAACCCGCATCTTCCGCACCATCTACGTCAAACGTCATGGCTGAAAAGACCCTTCGTGAATACTCCGCGCCCACCGTCGCCAATGTGCCCATTGGACCCAACGTCGACGTTGGTGACGCCGGACTTAACATAAGGTCCAGCCTCATCACGATGGTGCAAGCCATACCCTTTTGTGGGAAGGCTTCCGAGGACGCCAACTCTCATCTCCAACAGTTCCTAGAAATATGCAACACGTCAGGCACGGGAGAAGGCAATCAAGATGCTATCAAGCTCCGTTTGTTTCCGCTCTCCCTCCTTGGGAAAGCGAAACAATGGTTCTATGCAAACCGCGCCAATATTGACACTTGGGACAAATGTTCTACGGCGTTCCTCGCTAAGTTCTTCCCGATGGGCAAAACCAATGCTCTTCGTGGAAGAATTGCAAGCTTCCAGCAAGCAACAAATGAATCCATACCCGAGGCATGGGAAAGGCTCCAAGAATACACATCAGCCTGCCCACACCATGGGATGGAAGAATGGCTCATTCTTCAACACTTTTACAACGGGTTAACACCAACAGCCCGTGGACATATGGATGCCGCTGCTGGAGGAGCCTTCTTCTCCAAAACCGTTACTCAAGCAAAAGATCTTATAGAGAAGATGGTCTCCAATCAAGGGTGGAGCGATGATCGACTCCAATCACGCTCAAAAGGCATCCACCCTGTCAAGGAAGTGGACATGTTGTCCGCCAAACTTGACCTTCTCATGAAGCGTTTGGATGAACACACTTCAAGTGGTAGTGTTCGTGCATTGGACTCACACATGACGTGTGAGGAATGCGGGGATACGGGCCATATGGGGAAGAATTGCCCCCACACCCAAGAAGATGCGTTCTACATGAACAACAACAACGGGTATCGTCCAAACGGAGGTCAAGGATATAATCAAAATCAAAATAGAGGTAACAATTTTCCTGGTTTTTACAATAATCAGCCCTCTTTGAAAGATTTGGTTCTTGGCCAAGCTAAAATTAATGAATCAATCAACAAAAAGCTTGCTGCCAACGATAAAGTTTTAGAAAATATAAATTCACAGCTAGAAGGTTTTTCTTCCGCTTTCAAAAATCAGCTGAGTTTTAACAAAATGATAGAAAACTCCAACTTGCTCAGCTTGCTGCTCTTGTTCCTTCCTCTAATTCCGAGCAGATTCCTGGGCAACCAGAATCTCTCATTGAAAAGGTTAACGTTATCACTACGAGAGGAGAAATGTTCGCTCGTAAGACGACCATGCCGCAGGGGAGAAACAGGCAAATAGGAGAAGAACCTT